>JAWWEU010000034.1:12083265-12143385 GCA_035583155.1 Acropternis orthonyx | reverse complement strand
ACTTTCACATCATGAGAACAGAGCAAGAAACCCACAAAAAATGCACATTCCCTAAGCCAGAGGCTACATCCCAGTTCTGACAACACAGTGGTCTCACCACAAAGCTCAGCACAGTCTGGATCCCCTTCGACTTCCTAACAATACATTCACAGTGGTGGCAGGGTGGGGAAGGAAGGCTTCAAAAGGAAGGAGCAGCAAGGAACAAGCTATTTTGAATTCAGAAGCCAACGAGTGCAATGTGAACACTCCCCATCTGAGCTTTACTGCTCCTCCCGGGAGAGCACTTTGAAGTGTGGCAATGGAAAATGAGGAGAGAGCCAAGAGCACCCGGCACATTGGATGGATACAGGTCTGCAAACACTCAAATATCTAGGATGTCAATAAAGGCTGGTGGGGTGAAAGAGGGAAAGTAGAGAAGGCAGAGCCCTCAGTGGCCTTAGGTCATCCCTACATTCTCCTGACTGCAGCTCCCAGGGAGGCTGATGAAGCCATTGGGATGCAGGCAGCCTCACACATGGGGTGTTTTGGACTTCAGCACGATGCAGGGTGGTATTAGCACATAAATCTGGAATTTACCCACTTTATCCAGCTTTGGATGGGGAAAGAGAAGGCAGTGTTCAAAGGTGTTCAAAGTCTCCCCTCTTGAGCCAGTGTCAGCAAAGGAGGGAGGTTTTTTCTTCTATTTCTGTTAAATCACAAGGCAGCCACATGGAGATGGGAGATGATACACTCACATCACATGCAGCAGCTGCTGGGCAGAATTTGCAGCCACTTTGCACCTTTTCTGCCAGTTGCACAACCAGGACCTTGCTGCCAAAAATGATGGTAACACTGCAGCCCGTTCCTCCCCTGCCCTGGATGACTGACAGCCAGTGATCTTGAAAAGATGCTCCTGGGCTTTTACCTGGGACAAGCCATGGCCATGAATCACAGGACAACTGTGGCTGAGGAGGCAGCAGCTGGTTTGCAGAGTGTCACTGGGGTAGAATAGCCAAGCACTGGCTTGAGGGGCAGGAAGGGACATGACTAGATGAAGAGGTGCAGGGGAAGCAGCTGAAAGGAAGTTTGCACGGCACCTGTGCTACGGTCCCAGCCACCCACGTCTACACATACTAAACATCAATTACATGGAAATTAAAAGAGGAAAAAATAAACACTTTGAAAAGACAAGAGATGAAAACATCCACGCTTTATCTTTGAAGAGTGAGATGAGCCCACCCTGAAGAAATGTAAATGTAGCAGGAGTCAAGAGACTCCTGGGATTACTCATTACAGGAGACGAGATTCTGTACATCTTTCTGTTTTGCAGCAATTAGCTGGTAACTGGGAAAAAAATTGAATAGATCAACACTTTTCTATTATTAGTTTTAAATAATGACTCAGAAACAGGCACTTCCTCTTTTCCCGAGCTGTGAAGAGCTAGGCACCAAGACCTTGATGATGGCTTCAGGCTCATTTAAACTGCAAATGTCTCTGCAGAAATTACAGGAGAGTGGTGTGACGACAATGAAAAACAAACCCTTTGTTTCAAGAAACTACTAGCAATTACCTTTCATTTGGAGGTTAAAAAGCTTGATGCAGCATATTTGTTAGGAAGAGTACTCAGTGCCAAAAAGATGTAGGTGTACACGAACTGGGGAAGTGAGAAGAGCAGGGGAAAAGTCACGCCCGCTGATGGCCTTGGAGAAAAACTGAGTAAAAGGCCAGTATAAAGAAGTCTGCCCAAAACACACGGCTGCCTCCCGAGGCCTGACTCCCGAACTCAATCACCAATACCATTCACAGCCCAGGGAAATAATTAAGCATTTCAGCACTGAAAGGCTTGCTTGCCTAATCTGCTAAGCAGACAGTTTTTGCGGAGCAATTCAGAAAGAAAAAGACAAGCAGATTCAGCTGATGAGACACAAAAAGTCTCTCTAAAGGCATTAATTTCCTTTGGGAAGCAGCCCACATGCTCCTGGCACAGTGGGAACCATCACTCCTGCAGCAGGTCCCAGCAAGGCAGATGATCAAATCTGCATCAGTCACTTGGAATAAGCAGAAAGGCAGTGGATGAGGGTGCAGTGTCACGAGCAGGAGCTGGCACGCTGAAAACAAACGGACTTGGAGTTCACCTTGACATCTGCTTATTGAAAGAAACCTCTTGGATCTTCTTCCAGGGATAAGCATATGCAACCCTGCCATGTCCCCTTAAAGCATGCACAGGAATGAGGACCCAGCAGAGCTCTCCAGGCAGCGGCAATATACGCAGCAGTGACCAGGGCCACCCAAGAGCACACTCTGCCCATCCTGGCTGGTCACAACCCCCCAGAAACTTCAGGCACCATCCTGGAGGAGGACATGTCACAGGAGATGCTCCACACTAGCAAGGTATACAACAGGGGCTGAACCTCAGCTTTTTGGGCAGTAGAGTCCCACAGTGCTTTGCCAAAAGGTGAGGCAGTGCAGAGGTGCTGTGTTGGCCACGTGCACATCCTGAAGCACCTCACAGGGCTCCGTGTCACTGCCCCCAAGGCCATTTCCTTCCTGTGACCCTGGCACCGGGCTCTCCAGCTGCGAGCAGCTGGTATCACCAGCACCCTGGTGTTCTTCCAGGACTGTTTGGCAGAGTCAGGCACTGACCCATCCCACCTGCCTTGAGCCAGCTCAGAGCCCACCACCAGCAGAACTGGCTGGTGAAGGTGCCACCAACATCCCAGCTCCCAGAGAGATCTGAGTGCTCTGCAGACCTCAGACCTCCAAAACAGCAGCCCTGAGACAACACACAGAGGCAGTTGCATAATTTCTTGGGGTTTTCTTTTACTTTTTTTTTTTTATTCCTTCCCCTCCTTTGCCACAACACATGTTTTGTATTAAATATCTTAAATATATTAATTTTTAAAAAGTATTAATAAAAAGCTACTGAAAGACACAGTTGGCAGAGTGACCAAGGGCAGTGACCCCCTGCAAAATATGGGGACATTTTAAAAAACAGAAAACAAATGATAACCAAAAAACTGGCATTTTTTTGCATATGCACAGCTGGCTGGAATACCCTGGACTCTGGCATTATTGCAAAAATGGAAGGGGAAGCAGTAGAAAAAATATATTCCATTGTACCAACCTGTATGGGGAAGGGAGTTTAGAGCAAAAATGAGGAGGCTTTACACATTTTTGGTATTTCAGATGTTCCCTCCCACACCCACTGCCCAAACACTTTCAGTCTTTAAGCAAGTTTTCTGGCTTGGGGTAGCCAAAGAGTACAAAATCTGCTTCATAAAGCTTGTAGAGCTGCTGCCTCCAAGCCAGTGGGATTTTGGCAAACCAGTTATCTTCCCAGCTGCTGGCAGTCCTGTTCCTGTAGCTGGGTGGGAAGCGAAGCAGCCTGTCCACTTTGAGGAGCTGCAATAAATAAGCAGCATCCTCATCCAGCGTCTCCAGCTTTCCGATGAAATCATAGTCTATCTGGCACGGGTGGCACAGGCGGTAAACCTGCCTCCAGTGCTCATTGAAGGGGGTCATCTTCTCTGTCCTGGGATCCAGTAAGTACTGGATGAAGTCAGAAAAGGAGACTTTGAGGCCCGCCCCGAAGGCCTCGCTAACGGAGGTGGGAAGGTTGGTGTGGTTGGAGTAGAGCTTTAACATGGGGATGGCGAAACGCCGGTAGAACTCCTCATTCTCCAGCTCAAACTTGCTGCGGAAGGCGGAGATGAGGCGGACGAAGGGGTCTCGCACGAAGAGGAACTTGGTGTACTTCTTCAGCTTGATCTTCATGAGGTGCCGGGAGAACTTCCCGTAGCGGCGCCAGAATTTGTTGAACGTCAGGTGGGTGCTGGTGTTGTGGACGTGCTCCCGGGGGATGTCCAGAGGGTTCCGGTATGGGACCCCCTGGTCCAGCAGGCTCTCACTGAGCACAATCATCACGCGTTTCCAGTTGGTGCAGGCCACCTTGGGCACGTAGCAGTAGATGATGCCGTGGCGGTCGTCCACGATCAGGTGGTTGAGCTCATAGTTTGGGATGTCATCAAAGGAGCGCTCCTTGGTGGGGAAGGTGAAGCTGGAATTGGCACAAAACTCCCGCAGCGTTCTCTGCCTCTCCACCTGCAGCTTCTCTTGGTCCAAGCTGTTTCTGTCCTTGTGTGTAGACCAGTCATAGCCTCTCACGTTCTCCTCCAAATTACTTACCACAGGCTTGTTGGAGCCCTGCACAAGGAGCTGTTCTGTCTTTCGGGGGATAGAGTTATTCTGTCTCAGGCTCGAACTAAGCAGCTTTGCCAGAAATTCATCTACATCTGGTAAAGCTTCCCAGTCTTCACCTGCAGTGATTCCAGGGATAGCTCCTGGGGATCGAGGCCTGGAGAAGGATGTGTGCAGGTAGAAATGAGCTGTTCCCACGTTGTCCCAGTACACAATGATCAGGAGGATCATGAAGATGGAGACCAGCACCACAGAGAGACGGAGGAGCCGTGCTTTGGTCATCCTGACACCTACTGTGGGAGCTGACTTTCAGCTGGATTCACCTCCGGCTTGCAGAGTGAGGCTTGGAATCCAGCATGATGTTGCAGAACAGGATCCTGGAAAGGTATGGGGGAAAAAAAGGTTAGTTGAACCCTTGATCCCTCTGGTTTGGAAAGAATGATCTGGAACAACCAAGACTTGTCATGGGGCTGGCCATCCCCATTTTCACACAGGGAGAGCTGTGAGAGTCTGTGGAAAAGAGCTGACTGGCCAAAAGGAGGCACAATGTGTTGCAGTTTTATCAGTTTCATAGCAGTCATGGCTTTTTATCAATCTCAAGCTTCTGAAGTCATGTGATTTTAAGAGAAGCTCTGTTTTCATTTAAAAAAATAAGTAAAAACCAATTATTTCAGGCCTAGAGCTTACAGAAGCAAGTTTGAGATTATTAAAATATACAACTATATACAGAAAGTATGCAGAGCTAACTACCTCCTTGATTTTTACACATATCTAACACACAAGAAAAAAAATCATCAATCCATGATTTTAGCTTGTGGTATCACACTGTAGTCTCATCTCCCCATGAAGGTGCTTTGTGCTGAAAACAAATTCCTTACTGGAGTTACAAACACAAGGCTGATGATGCCGCTGCCTCAGTGCCCAAAGCAAGTCCCTGCTGAGAGAACATCACTGACCTGAACACACCATCTTATCTACTCTGTGTAGATTAGTGTGAAGACACCCAGTAGATGTTCCCTCCATGACCTTTCTTGGTAGCTACTTCATTTTGTCAGGGACAGAGATTACACAAAGACTTTTCTCACGAAAACCCCCAAAGGGATGCAGCCCTGAGAAGAGTCACTCATCAATAAAAATCTAAAAGAGTGATTACTTTTAACAGAATGATTTCTGAGATTAAGGATGCTCTGGTAAACCTGTGTTCATGTCCAGACACTGTTGACTCAGGACCTCTTTCCTCGTTTAATGTAATTTATATTTCTATCACAGCCATCCCTAAACACTTAATCAGCAAAGACAGGCATGAAATCGCTGTTAAAAGGGCAGCTCAGATCATCTCTTCTGGAGGGTGCAGCAGGTCTGGGTTTTTTACTTCAACACCTTTCACTGCTACTTTGCTTTCCACGTGTCTCCCAACCCATTGCCACCAGCAAGAGCCTCAAGGGAGACCCATCTCCCCACCCTGCTGCATGTTTTCTGGTCCAAGGCTCCATGCAGAGGCAGGCTGGCAAATCAGCCTCGTTCTCTACCCAAGCCATCAAGGAGGCAGTGCTTCCAGCCAGGGAAGAACAACACAGCAAAGTGACGATCTAAAAGTAACCACTCTGATGTTCTCCTCCCCTCCAAGCACAGTCCAGGCCCCGACTGTGAACACAGAACAACACCTACAGACAGAAAACAAGAGCCTCCCTTTCTGCAGACATCCCAAATCTTTCCAATGACTTCAGAACAAACCCTGCAGACACCAGCTCTGAAAACAAAGCCACTTCAGGGCAAGCTGCCCTGAAAAGCTGTTCAAAATGAAGGCTGGGTCTCTCTTCCTCCCAAAACACAGAGGTTGCTCCCCAGCCAGCTCACATCACCCCTAAATGGCACCAATCCCACCCTTTGGAGAGATGCAGAAGAATCCCAGTCCAGATATGCAAAAGTGCTGAGTTCTGTTACTCCCAAGGAAAAGGTGCTCAGCACACCTGAAGCTCATCACAGCCTTGCAGTGAACGATCTGGTAAAGAGTCCCTGCGTGGCGTGGCTGTGCTTGTGTCTCAGGGGTGACAGATTTTAACAGCTCAAGTTACGATTTGAAACATTTGACAAGAATTTAGTAACACACAGGAACAACATCAGATACTGTTACATGTGGAAGCATTAGGTCAGCTTGTCCCAAAAGACATAAAACACAGATCTGAAGGCTTAGGGTTTCTCCACCCTGGTGTATTTATTTACAGTTTGGAACTAGGGAGAGCCAGAATTTCAGTGGAGCTGTAGCCTAACACATAGCTTTGCCCTGCAACACCAAAAAGTGCCTTTCCTGGAGCCAGGCTCTTATTCTGCCTGTGAGGAGGAGCTGGAGGAACTGCAGACATAACATTTTACACTCTGCAGAGCAAGAAGCAGGTATTACTCAGCAGTAATTCTCTACGTTTAGCTAGTCAAGACTGAGGATGGAGCAGATCTAAGAAACACACAGAGAGATGAGCACGGAGCTAAAGAAGGGGCAAATTACATATGTGCGTCAGCACTTCAGGCCAAGCATCTCAGTCCAGCAGCAGAAGATAATGGAGGGATGCTGCCAAGCCTTCTGCTTGGCACATTCCTGGGTTTGTGTTTTGCCCAAATCTGTTCTTGCTTTCGAGCCCGTTTAGCTGCTTGGGGCAGGGACTGCTTCCCACTCTGGATGAATAGGGTGCCCACTGCGCACATAATCCCAGCACACTGTGTTTCCAACGCTGCTTGAGACTGGCTGGAATGAAGCGAGCCTGGAAAGCTGCATGGGGCATCCTTTCCTGCTATCCCTATACCCAGCAGGTTCCACAGCCCCAGGCAGCACAGCAGCCTGCTGGCATTCCTGCAAAGCTGCCCCAGCCCAGGCGTGGGCAGATCAGCCTCTCAGCAGCAGCAGCAACAGGAGCAAACCAGGAGCAAACTGGGACACTGTGTGTGGCACACACAACACATTCCTGGGGCAAACAGAAGGAGGGCTCTTCCTCAAAGCCACCACCATAATGCAGCTGTACTGAGAGCACCCCAAGGGCTCCAGCCTGCTTTCCAGGACATGCACAGAGGCCTGCCAGAGAGTTTGGCTTTTCCAAGACACACAGCAGCAAGCAGCACAGAATCAAAAGGGCTCCACTTGTATTAACTCTATCAGTGCCAGAGAGGAGCCCCGGAAAAGAGCAGTAAGACAGTTTAGTTCCTTCTCAGGAGAAAACACTGCAGAAAACAGAGCTATTCTACTGACTACAATACATCCTCTTCCTGAGCACTTAATAAGGGATGCTGGACTGCAAGCACAAATTAGAGGTCTCTGTGCACATCAGAAGGAACATGTCTCTGTCCTCCCCTTGCCAGAATCAAAAGGAAAAGCCTCCAGAAAGAGCCAAGAATTTACATTCAAGTTCAACCCAAAGTCACCAGCCAACAGGAACGTGCACCAGGATCCACACAAAGCTGCCTCTGTGACATGATGCTGGCAAACCGGGAAGTGGACCAAGTGCTATAATCACCCTCCAGAGTGCCCTGAGCAGCCATCCCATGACCATCTCCAACCTGAACCAGGCCTGAATGTGAACCAAGGATCTTCTCCCTGTCCCAGACCTGAGTAAGACACTGAGGTCACCGTTCCCATTTTCTCCTATCGCAAGCTGCCATTTCAAACAACCACTTCTCAAACTCTCATTTTTAACACCAGAAAGGGGGAAGTGTCCCCAGCACTCTTATTGCAAAAAGCTATTGCAGATGCAACTCCTTAGGGCTTTGGAAACCTTATTTCCACTTCACAGCCCAAATGTAACTGTTTATTCTCAGGACAGATAACAGCTTAAGTAATTTGTGTCTCTTTTTTCCTCTCCTCATAGCTTTGTGCAAGGACTACATTCTCTCACTGCAAAACAAAGTAACTCCAGCTCACTTACAGGAGCAGTAAGGCCTACAGAAAATAAAGCAGCTTATACAAAGGCATGTACCAGACACAAGAGGCAATAACTCCTCTGCTGTGAACAGCAATGGTTTTGAAAGGAATGTGCCTCCACAGGCTTGGGTGCAGATCCCACCTCTTCTTGCTTTGCGTTTCCCCAGGCTTGTCCCTCTCCCACATCTCCCAACTCCCTGCAGGGAAGCACATGGCACAGGTCAGGCACTAAGCACCAGCTCACCTCCTCCAGCACCCACTCATCCTAGAAGGAGAAGATGTGGGATGTCAGGGAGCTTGCTTGGGCTTTGCCTGCTTCTGAAGACAGAAAGAAGTGGAATAAGAACTTTTAAAAACATACAAAACTTCAACCAAATTCAAATGGATACTTTCCCCTGGGGCACCTGCAGCAATCACTAGACTCGTGCAGCCTTTTGTACCCACATATCATGGTACACACCTGGCACCAGTTACACTTGGGGAATTACCAACCTCTAGAGACACACAACCAAGTTAAACCCCTGAAGGTGCAGGAAAAAGAACTTCCACCAGCCAAAGCGGACAGACTGTACCGAGAAACAAACTTCATGTTCTCGGCCATCACTCACTTCGCTGCTTCTCCCCAGCTTCCCCAAAGCCTAGTACTCTTTGCAGAGCAGGGAGGTTTTAACCTGTGCTTACATTAGTGTTACTGCACAGCATAAGCAAAAAATAGGAGCTGCATTACATGTTTCACCCCATCTTAGCACACACATACATGCTGGAGACCACCACAAGAACATCCCCATCTACAGTTATGCCAGTGCCTTCCCTCCCGCTGCTGCCAAAAAGCCTGGCTTTTGCAGGCGTGGCAAGCACCGATTGCCTCGTCTTTTAATGTCCGTACTTGGAAGTTGTCACAACAACAACGCTCCCAAAACTCCAGCAGGAAGCTTCCAAAACACAGCACGTCCCGTTCATCCATTACTTCTGTCACAAACTTCCAGCACACGCATCGCCTCCGTGCCAACAACACCCCGGGACGCTTGCTGTGTGCCGGCACAGGGGCCAAGAAACCAGACCCCCGACCCCGGCACTGCCTGGCAAACACCTGATTTCGGCACAGCTCCGCAGCCTGGGCGAAGTTCTGCGGTGGAGCCCGGGCGGGACCCGGAGCGGCGATGCGAGCCGGGCTCTGCTGCATCCCGGCGGATGGCTCCCGGTCCTCGGTCGGTGCAGAGCACACGGCAGAGCCGCTCCGACCCAGCACCGGCGGCACTATGGTCGGAAAATAACCTGTAAGACCACCCAGCCCGACCCTGCCAGCTCCCCCACCAGCCCGCGACCCTCCGTGCCACATCCACCCCTGGCTCCTGGCACGGTGACACCGCCGGCTCCTGCGCTGGCTCAGCCTGAGGAGGCTTTGCCTTGCCGTACCTGCGAGCAGCGCGCCCCTGTGTGCGCCGCAGAGAGCCACAGGAGCCCCCCCGAGCCCCCTCGGAACCACAGCCCTACCTGGGAGGGAGCGGGGAGAGCGCCGCGGGGGGCACACCGCGGCTCATAACCGGGGCTGGCCCGGCCCGGCCCCGCCTCACCCCGCCCCGCCCCGGCCCAGCCCCGCTCTCACCTCCCGCCGGACCCTCCGCCTTCCTCCTCCTCCTCCTCCTCCTTCTCCTTCTCCGCCGCCCGTCCCGCTCCCGCCGCCGCCGCCTCTCGCGAGACGCCGCGCGCGGGGGGCTCCCCGCGGGGCCCGCGCAGGCGCCGCCCCGCCCGCCGGGGGCGGGACCCGCACGGGGACGGGGCGGGAGGGATGAGGGAGAGCCTGGAGAGGGGCTGGAGGGTCGGGAGGGAATGCAGGAGAGCCCCGGGGTGCGGGAGGATCGGGGGATGCGGGAGAGCCACGGGGTGCGGGGGGGTCTGGAGATGCAGGAGAGCCATGGGGTGCGGGAGGATCGGGAGAGCCACGGGGTGCGGGAGGATCGGGGGATGCGGGAGAGCCACGGGGTGCGGGAGGGTCTGGAGATGCGGGAGAGCCACGGGGTGCGGGAGGGGTGCGGGAGTGCCGGGGGAAGGTGTGTAAGGGAGGGTCGGGAGATGCGGGAGAGCCGGGGAGTCTACGGGAGAGCCATGGGGTGCAGGAGAGCCCGGGGAGGGGGATGCGGGAGAGCCGGGCAGGCGGCACGGGGGGCTCCGCTCGGAGCTCCCCACGCTGGGGATGCGCTGCCACAAGGGAAAAGTGCTTTTCCTTGTGCTTTCTCAGCGCGAGGAGCTGCTGGGGGAGGGTCCAGCAAAGGTGATGAGGGGTCGTGGAGCATCGCTGTGGTGGGGGAAGACTGGGCCTGTCCAGCCTTCTGATCCTTCATTGCCTGCAGGTCCATGCAAGGCCCTGTAATTCCAGGCTTGGCTCAGGACCTGCTGGCACAGGTTTATCTTATACACCCTCTGTGTTTATTTTATCTGTGTGCTCTTTTTTAAAATACATATATATATATATATATATATCTTTGTTTATCTGAAAGGGTCAGCTCTAGGAACAAGTGTTCCTGACCCAGTTCAGCATCACACTGCGTCCTGCTTCTTTCTATTTCATAAGGAAAATGGGCTGCTTGCTGTACCTGCTGCTTACACACTTGCATTGCATCTCCACTTCAGAGGTTTAAGGCATTTTTAAGTGCAAGTAGTTAAACTTCCTGGAGTGAATTATTCCTCATCTTCCCAACAGCAAAGCAAGAGGCATAGTGGAATAGGGAGCATGCACAATGTCACCCAATCAGAAAGAGCATGTAGAAGAATTCTTTGCAAGTGCTGCAGCTGTAAAGAAAAGTTCTTCATCCATTGGAAAAAAATATACAAACCTACCTGAGATTTTCACCTTAGATACTTACAGGTGGGAAGCCACTCCCATATGGGGCACTCGTCATTCAGTGCAATGACCAGAACCACTTTATTTGCAGCATATTTAAAAAGCCCCTGATGGAATAAGTTGCTGCCTGGGGACATTTGTTCCTAAAAGAAAAACAAATTCCCACAGTTTACCTCCAGGCAAGTAGCTCATATCAGGGTCTTCACCTATCCCCACGCTGCCTCTCTGCCTGCAGCCAGATATGAAATGCTCTGCAGATAGAAGAGAGCTTGGAGCAATCTCTGGCTGCTCTCACAGCCAAACATCTGCTCACCCAAACAGCATTCCAGGCGTGCATCACACCTCCCAGCCTCACAGCAACACACAGGCAAAGCAGGGAAGAACAGGGAAATATTTCTCAGGCATTTGCATTTGGTTTTAATAGTCAGGAAGCCTTTTGGATACATGGGTGGCATCCACACTTTTGCCCTGGGGAAAAAAGGCAGCTTGGTCTCCATGCTGACATCTGAGGGGTAAACAGTGCTGGGAAAATGAGGTTTTCCTCTTCTCTTGGACTCTGTTAACACCCTACTTGTCTTAAGCTAACAGCTACAGCACAAAGTACAGAGGAAAGACTTAATATAGAAAAAGCAATCTGCAGCATATAAGGTCCCTCTCCCCCCTGCTTGCCTTCCCTCTGCTTTTCAGCATCACAACACAGAAGCTAAAATACATTTTAGGGCATATTTCTCCTGCATCCACTTCCTTGACTTCCAGCAGTCTTGAAATTGCAATCCCCTTCAGGCCACAAAGAATTCCTGCTCCCTGGGTGACTTCTATTTACTCCTGGTGTGGCTCCCCAGGCGGGCGACTGGCTGTGGCTTTTGCCGGCTGCTGGCACCATCTGCAGGCCCTGCAAGCGAGGGAAGATGAAGAACTTGGTCAAGTTTCTCGCGCTTCAATTTGAGTCTCGTTGTCAGTCGAAATGGGGAAGACACAGATTGTCACAGGCTGGGGAGGGGCGAGCTTGGCAAAGGCACATTGCTGCCTGAAGGAGATCCCAAGGTGACACCTTGGAAGCAGTATGTTGACATGTTTCTAGCTCAGATTAAATTTTGTCCTTCACATATGGATTAGACTGGGATTATGAGCACCTCTGAAAATGTTATTTCCTCTTCCTAAGAGGTTATTTTCATCTAAGAGGAAGATGGAGTGTAACTCCTTCTGGAACATTGCCCGTGTCATCTGTTGCAAAGAGAAATGGCTTAAAACTTGGCTGCAGAATCTCTACCCATGTGACCGCTTTCCCAACTGGACCATTTGTGTTGCATTTACAGCTCTTTTGGTTCAGATTGCAACAGAGCAAGTGCTGAAGAGTATCACAGTGGCTCCTGAGCCATCAAGCTGATATTTCATGCACTCACCCTTGACTTGTTTCTGTAGGTCCCGTCCTTTGACGCGATCAGCGTTGCTGTGCTGGGTGGTGCTTGCAGGGACGTTGCCTTTTGGCAGCACCTCGAGTGGAGTTCCCTCTGTCAAAGGCAGGGAGAGCTCCATTATAAACAGTGGGAGCAGAGAACAGTTTCAAAGCATTTTGCAATGTATGAGTTGCTAATAGCTAGCCAAAATAAATTATAGCATTGTAAATCCAAAGTTAACCACTTTTTAGTAGAAAAAACTAATGAGGAGCAGTAACACCCCTTGCCGGAATGGGGAAGGATTCTGGCAACATTTCAGTTGGATTTGGGTGTCCAGTTCCCTTAAACTCATCCTGGCCTTGTGTACCTGCACAAGGCAAAACAACTGAAGCTGACAGATGGTCAGTGCAGCCTGTCATGTCTTAGTGTCCTTGCTGAAGCTTTGTTTGGATGTGAAACACAGACTAAACTGAGATCAATAACCTGTTGCACACGACAACTGAGCAGTAATTCTCCCCACAGGTTACAGAAGCATAGCTGAGGCAGTGGTCTGCAAAGGATGTGCTTTCTTACCCATCAAACTCTGCTTAGACCCTATTAAAAAATAAGATCAGCTTTCTAATAGTTCTGATCATTAGCGCTTACTCTGCCTTGTTTCTTACATGACAATCCGCCTCCAACAGAGCTGCTGCAGGATGTCACCATCTGTCAGATGTGATGTCAGGCACAGACAAATCTCTTTGGTCCCTACCTGAATGGTCGGGAACCCTGACCTTTGTGGCAATGGATATGCTACTCACAGCTTTTGACTGATGGAAGAGGCTGGCTCGGTGCAGGTGGCTCCCACAAGCTGTGTCTGTACTGGGGCTTGAGGGAGTCCAGGGCTTAGCATTTGAGATCTGAAAGACACCAAGTGGAATTAATCTCAGTGGTCACGTCTCTGACTTCTGATTATTTTGACATTGGACCAAAAGATTCCCTTCCCACCTGACCGGCTTGGCTTCTTTAGGCAGGAGGTCAAGCGTGCTACAGAAGAATAAAGATATTTAACTTAATCCCTCATGCAGTTTGTACTGTGTTTGTCTTACTGTATTTAAAAATCACCCTAGCTTCACCAGGTCTATGCCTTCTGCTCAACCCCTCCCCTTCAGAAAGAAACACAAGGGGAGTTTGTGTTCCTACCCTGTGGAAGTTTGGTTCCAGAGAGCGAGATCTTTTCTTTCTGGCTCTCCTCTCAGCAGGCACCTCCTGGTCTCTCCTGCTCTTGAGCTCTCCCCTGGCTGGGGAGCACAGCTGGCTCCCAGCTGTGGGCTGCAACAGCAACCCCCCAAAAGATGCCCTATCTCTTGTCTGACAGTCTGGGGTGGAACTGGCCTCCAGATACTTCAGCTCAAACACATCCTCCCCAGAGATGTGGGCTGGGGAGGCTTTGCTCCCATGGTCTCTGCCTTGCACTCTGGAGCTGCGACTGGCTGCAATGAGGGAGATGCTTTTGGTGCTGGTGGCAATTTCCTCCAAGGTCTCTGGACTCAGTAGAATGGCAGCAATGTCTGCAGGAGACTTTTTCCCACGGAAGCCTAGAGAGGTGGCAGAATGCAGCCTGGGAGTCAACGTTCCTGCAGCAACATCTGTTGGTTTCTGCTAAAAATCAAAGCAATTGTGGTGTAATTTGCTTTCCATTCAAAGCTTTTATACTCTTCTCCTTCAAAGCACTTTCAAACATTTGGAAGACATTAAATCTCACCTGAAATATTGTTATAACAACTTCTGCGTACAGAGAAACAGAAGCAAAGCTTTTTGAGTGTGTACCTCCCATACAGAGCCGTGGCTACAAAATCAGTCAGCCAGTGAACAAGAAACTGATGAGCTCTTAATTCTCCCTCCTGTTCCAGGGTGTTGAGTGAACTGGACACACTGGAGATGGGTGATTCACACAGAGAGAGAGTCTAAATTGCAGATGGCAGCTAAGCTTTGGCATCTTAGGTAAAGCCCAGGTTTTAAACCCAAGACTAGTGCTCTAGGAGCAATTTTATCACCTGCTAAGGTTTACCTTCCTCACATACACTATATTTAGCTGCTGTGCAGGTTTTTTCATCACAAGAAGATGCTTTCCACAAGAAATGTGCCTTGAATTCAGCTCCCACCATACTGACCTGCTGAACTGGGCTTTTTGGCAAGCCAGAAAAAGCTGGGCTGAGATGAGTATCCAGAGACCCCTCCTTCCTGCAGGGTATCGTTTTAGATGATCTGCAGCTGCCACTGTGAACAGAATATGCCAAGAGGTTACGAGATGAAATCATAGGCTCCTTATCAACAGGGAGAGGTGAAACATGTCTAGCTTCTCTCAAGCTGTGGAGAAAGCCAGAAACCTGATAAACATGATAATAAGGAACTCAGCAAGGAATACTTCAGGATTCATGGAGGAGAGATATTTTGTCCCCTGATCCTCACACACTTTGCTATTTTATTTGTTTTAAAGGCTTGCCCACCAACAGAAGCAGATTGAAACATGCTCCATAGGCCTCTCAGCAGAGAAGGCTCCTGCTAAAACACAGAGCTGCTTTGCAAAAGTAATCCATCAGTAAACTCTCTTCTGACAGGTTGTGGTTTCTAGATGTCCTTCCAGTTTGATATCTCCCAGCTTTGTGGACTTAGCTGGGAGCTGCCAGGTCTCCATGCCCTAGAGAATGTCTAATTATGAGAAAGACTCACATTACCTGTCTGACTCAAGAATGATGGGGGGAATGTCAGACTTCATCCCCCAGGGAATCTCCTTCATGTTCCCAGGCAGACCCTTTCTAATCTCATCTTTATTAGATCTAGATGCTGACTTACATCCAGAGAACTGCTGTTGTGGGGCTGCAGAAAGAAGGAAGAATAAGATCCTCAAATTTTTCTCACTGTAAAGCCCCTTCTGTAGCCCAGGCTCTCAGTGTACGTCACAAAGACACCCTTGATACCTCATGTGCCTCTGCATAGTTCCAGCCACCTGCTATTTGCTCCCCTCCTCTAGAGGGGCACTCACAGTAGTTTAATTTCTCGTATAACAACAGATGACTAACATTAAGTTTATTATTCAAGGTGAAATCCAACTCCTTGCCCCATTCATTCCAGACAATCATAATAAACAGGAGACGCTGCTGCTTGGACTCCCTGCTGAAGGCTGGCGATTTCCTGGCAGCCCCTTGTTGTCTCAAAACACACAAGTTTTCCAAAGACAAAGGGGCCAGCAGCACCTTTTTTTTCTGTCAGGAGAGACCTGAAGGTCCCAATAACAACTGTGCCATGAGCAAGCAGATGTCTCCAGATAAGAGTCAACAATCACTTGGAGAGTTGCACGTTTGGCCATCTAATCTTTGCTTTGCTGGTTGCAACCAAGCCAGTTCTCTCTCAAATCTGATGCAACGGCAGCTGGGTCATGCACAGCACTGCCTGGGTGTTTTTCTGCTGCTAAAAGCCCTGATTCTCCGAGGCAAGGGGAAGGAGGGAAGGAGAGTGGAGATGCAGAGACAACACTTTCATAAAAGAAACTCTGTGTGCAGATCCTGACCGGCATCAGGACCCAGCCAGGCTTTGGGTGTGTGTGAATCCATGGCCATGACACAGCATCATGGGATTCTCCAGCACAACAAGCTGCTCTGCCTTACCCTGAGCATGCTGGACATCACTGAGTGTAGCAGCAGCAGGCGGTTCAGCACCCCGTCCTCCAGCTCAGAGAGGTGCAGGTGGTGTAACCTCGCCAGTGTCTCTGGGACAGGAATGTTCTGGGCTGGAGCAGAGATAAGGAGGAAGAGTTAAAAATCACTCTGAGAGAAACAGCTGAGAACCTTGAAGTCAGGACACCCAAGACAAGGTTTTCTGGATGGACTGTTCTCCCCTTTGCCATCAGAAAACTAAGCTTGGAGATAAGGACAGAGCAGGAGAAAAGGTGCTGCTTTACCTTTTATCAGCATATGCTGCTGAATAATTTCTTTACAGAGTAGCAAGTGCTGCTGCAGTTGCTGGATCACAAAATCCTTCTGGCACAGTAGATTCTCCCTGTACAGTGTAGTTGCCTGCAGCTCTGTGTTGCCAAGCTGAAGCTCATGGGCTCTGCAGAGAAGCCTTAGCACCTCCTGCTGATCCTCACTAGTGATTTGTCTGGGGAAAAACTCCTCCATCTGGGAAGCTTTTTCCTTGGCATTTGCTAAGTGCTGCTCCAGCTCTGTCTGAAAAAGACAAATAGGGGTTTGCCAAAGCAGCTCAGCTTCTTGGGGTAACAAAGGCATCTGAGCAATTCTTTGCTGTGTCCTTCACACTGAGACTGAAGTAACATCTACAAGAAGTGTTTTGTATTTTGGTTGTTCTCCTACCAGCCACCATATTTCAGTCATGGCAGATACATACAGATGCACAGTCCTTGCCTAGTGGAACTCACAAATGTTAATGGTGACCTCCAAAAAAATACTCGCTAAAAGCAATTACCAACACATTGAACAACAAGTGAATGATAAACCCTCAAAATGGGGAGAAATAGTTCATTTACAGTGTGTAAGCCCAGTGGGTGCTTTCCCCTCATCCTAAAAACCACAGGAATACAGGTATGATGCAAACATTGATGTTCCTGTGCTGCTTCCTTCAGCAGCCCAAATTATTTAGGAGTCCAGCTGCAGTCCAGCTGCCTCACTGCTTTCGTGATGCAAGCCCAAACCCACACGAACCTCTGAGCTATGCTGCTGCCATCCTGCCCTCAAGCACCCACCAGGCAGAGGCCAGACTGGATATCCTAAGGGCACCTTCACCTCCTCACCTTCAGGGCCACCGTCCTGCACTGCTCTGCCAGCAGCAGGTTGATCTCTTCTCTTGCTGCTGTAACTTCGTGAGGTTCAGGTGAATCCACGACATCCACTTCCCCGTATTCCTACTCCGTGTTTTCTCCTTTCTCCTCCTTTGCTGGCATATCATCCTCACATGCACCCTGAGCCTTCTCTCGTTCCCAGCTGCCAGCCAAAAAAGAAAGGAACTTCTGGGACGTGGTGACATAGCTCTACTGGTGCATAGCCCTTCATTGTGCCTGTCCAACAACACCTCTAGTCTTCAGCCTAAACTCGATGCAGTATGTGCTGGTTGCCTTGTGGAGCTACAGCTACTCATTTCTCATGGTGAGTTTGGAGGTCCCTACACACATTGTGCTGGAAGCTAAGGAGATACGCACTCAGCAATTGTTAGGAGGTGCCTGCAGGTATCCATGTGCAGCTCAATGTTGGTGTTTTCCAGCTCCATCAGGCTGTGATGCATCTCCATCTGCTCCCTGAAAGCCCCGATCAGCTGCACTCACAAGGTGTCCATTGCTTGGCTGCTGGGTGCCTCAGAGCCCTGGTGCCTTTCTGCTGCAGGAGGAGGCATTTCAGGTCTGACATTAGGCCAGGTGGAATTCTGTGAAGTGTCCCCCCCAAAACTACTCTGGGACCAAGCCATGTGTTACAAGACATTCATTCACAGGACTCTGCCTCATTCTGCAGTCTTGTCAAGTTCATCATGTGCTGAAGAAATCTGGTATAGTTTTATGATAGTATTAATAGCAATAAATAGGGCTCATTGCCATGCTTTTGTGAATATTAAGAGGATACTGCATTGCAGGGACATCTCTTCTGCCTTTCCACCCACCAAAAAGAAAAAGGTATCAGTTTTCTGTGCCTGTTATCTAGAAATGACCTTGGGTATTGGTAACAGAGGCATTTTACATCTCATATCTAGTCTGTCAGGGAACTTGACTATTTTTATTTCATTTCTTGCCAGAATCACTAAGAAAAGGAACAATCCCTGGGGCAGAACAATCAGTGTTTTAAGATCTTTGCCCTGCCTGTCTCTCTGGTTTTTTTCTTTTTCTAATTACATGCAACGAACCATAGAGCAGAGCTTGGTGTCCTGACACAGCCTTGGAGCCCGTGGTGACACAGGCTACAAACTTGGTCATCTCTCTGTGAGATACAGGACTTCCCACAGCAAATGCCACCATTTGATGTCAAATCTCTTTTCAAGGGCAGGTTTGTGAAATGTAACACATTTGAACGCTGAGGGAGATGCTGAGAACGGCAATATCCAGACTCACATCAGAGAGGCTCATGCAGAAAAACAACTTCAGCTCCCCCACCTGCCTCCACTGCTCATTGGACTGTGTTTTCCACTCTGCTTCTCCACAAGCATTGCTGAGCCAGCTTCTCCCAGCCACATCTGCACGGAGTCCCACCAAGCATTTCCACAACCCATCCCACACACAGCTCCTCTTCTGCTCTCGTCCTTTCAGACACCCCAGGGCTGTTCCAGCTCCCGGCCCTACCTGGCAGATCCCCAAAGTTGGGGCCAACTGCGCTTTTCTCCTTCTCCTGGTTCTCAACCCTGGCATTGAGACGCTCAATCTCCCTGCAGAGCTCCACAATGATGCCGGTGTACTGGTCCATGGGGTAGGAGACATTCCTCAGGTTACACTTCACCTGGGGAGCCAGAATAGGTGAGGGTTGGTCCCAGGATTGGCACAATGGCTGCAGAAACAAAGCTAGGCTTTCAGTTGGAGGGCACTGAATCCTGTGATGGGAAAGGAGAAACTGTAAGTTAGTGGTTTTCCCTAATTCTTTGTAATTCCCAAAGTGTGACAGAGAAAAGCCAGGGAGCCTGTGTCCACAGGAAAAATACATAGATCCACAAGGCGGAAAACCCTGTTATAGATCACTGTTCATCTTCCTTCACCCCACAAACCTCTCCATATTATTCTTCATTTCTGCAGGCCCTTAGTTCCTCTTCCAGGCCCAGCATCCACCACTGGGACATGCCCAATACACTGTTGTCATCTCCCACCCATCGTTCCTTATGTTGTGCACCCAGATCCATACACCAGGCACATCATCCTCTGCCTTTCCATTATTCTGCCCCTTCTTTTCACCTTCATATTCCTCTTCCCGTTCACAATCCAAACAATTTGCTTTCCACTGCTCTCTTCATGGGCATTTCTTCTCTCCCTCACACCAATCTGCACTGCCCCCTCCTGAAGTTTGTTCTCTCTTCATCCACTACATCTTTCATTTCCACTTGCAAACTTTTAGTCATAGAATCATGGAATGGTTTGGGTTAGAATGGACTTTAAAGATCATCTCGTTCTGCCCCCCTGCCATGAGCAGGGACACCTTCTACCAGCCCAGGTTGCTCCCAGCCCCATCCAACCCTGCCTTGAACACTTCCAGGGATGGGGCAGCCACAGCTTCTCTGGCCAACCTGTGCCAGGGCCTCACGACCCTCATTGAACCTGTTAGCCCAAACTCCCTGGGACTTGTTTGCTCTGGTACCTGTGTATTGATGTTTTTTGCTCAGTAGGCATAGATCAAGGTCATTCGAGATTCCTCAAAGGCAGAACTGGCTGGGCTGATGTGTGCAATCATAACGGTCCTGCTGTTGCCCTCTAAGGAGTCCTGGAGGGATGCAAAGTTGGTGTGGTTAGTAGGGCTGTGACAGGGTTTTGCTGCTCATGGGTAACCATCGTGTCTGGGTACCCCTGCAGTTCATTGAGATTCTGGTGGAGAATGCCAATTAGGAGTGAAGGAAGTGTTGGTAAAAGACCATTCATTAGGCCCTCTCTCCCATCAACAGCAAAATCAATAAGTAATTAACTTGCTACAAAAGAAGAATTTTTGCAAGAAAATTGCAATTTCCACAAATGCACTGGCAGCTTCTCAATTCTGCTCACAACAGGAGCCTTGCCTTTGTCTCCATCTCTCCTCCTCCCCACTATCCTCCAGAAAGCTCATCTGTCATGCAGCAGCAGTGATAGCTCAGCACCAAGGCTTGAGGCAAGGTTCATAAATGAGGTTGTAAAAGTATCCATAAACTAACCAGCCTGGCAAAGAGTGTGTCTGCAACCTTTCTGATTTCCTGACGGAGAGACAACTTATGACAGCACATAGTCACTCTCAGTCTCCCTTCCCTGTGCCTCAACAAATTTATTGGCCAATTTCAGCCAAATCTTATAGAAGGGATGAAACATTCAAAGGCAGTAAGTTAATTTAAGAAATCACTGGTCACCTGCGAGCTTAGAGATGTATGACCCAAATCTTTAGAAATTCTTTAACCCTCTAGAAGGTCCTTCCTTAATCACAGAGATCCCACGTTACAGGGACAGCTCTGTCCTAGTCAAGCCCTGGAGCTTTGCAAAGTTCATGAGAGATCCTGGAGGAGCGCTCCGAGCTGGATAATGACAATGCACAGAGATACTCCAGGATCAGCTCTCAAGCCCTGATTTGAGCAGCAGTGCCAAGCCCTGTGCTGGGTGCAGGAGGCTGTGCCCCACCTTCAGCAGGCGGGTGAGTTTGCTGTCTCGAAAGTTGACAAAGTGGGCTCGGCTCCCGCTGCGCTTCTCGCTCAAAGCGTTGATGCAGTTGCCCAAAGCCAGCAGTGAGTGGTTGATGTGGGCTCCTTTCTTCATCCTCTTGCCTCGGTTCCGAGTCTGTTGGGAGGACAGAGTGGGAAGGGGGACAGACAGACAAACCCCATGCCTGAGAACAGTGGGACTGCACCTCGGAAAGTCATGTAGCATCACCAGGATCAAGATTTGGATATCAAAGCTTGCCTCCTGCAAAATCAACCTGAAAGTGCTGGGTCAAACACCACTCTGAGGCGTGGAGGTGCTGATAGGAATAAGTTTCTTGGAATATGGCCCAGCTTTGGACCTCTTGGGTCTTAAAAGATAGCTATTAATTATCTTCTAAAGATTATTTCAGAAATTAAGATGCATAACTACATTAGTCCTGAATTCTCTGTCTTGGTAAATATATGTGGTATGTAAAATCTCTCTTCCTCAAATCACCTCCCTGAGTTCAAGCATTTCCTTCTTCCCATAGGAAACAGCATCCCTCTATTCCACCAGCACCAACTTTCTTTCTAACAGCCCAGCCAATCCCTGCCTAACAAGCCACAGCTTCTCTTCAGATGTGAAGTTCACTGCTGTTTTTTCAGACCTGAGGAAAGGCAGCACCCAAAAGCCGATTTACATTCTTCCAATTATTGCAGCTGGCCTAATAAAAGACATCACAAACATCTCCAAACCCAGTCATTATGTTCAGGCTGTCTCAGGTACAAACCACAGCTCTGAAGCAGCAGAGAAGCACACGGTGTTGAGGACAGGCAGACCTTGGGAAGGCTCTGGGTCTCACCAAAAGCTGCCAAGACCTGACTGCACCTGAGCTGCTCTCTCTGAGCCTGCCAAGTCGACCATGAAGAGCTTCCCAACCCTCACTTCCTCGCCGGCCCCCTTCCGTCGGCTCTGCACCGTGTGCGAGCGGGAGGACGCCCCGTTGGCCGCCGTGGGCTCCTGCGTGCGCTGCTTGTTGCCTTTCACCAACAGCTGCGGGATCTGAAGGGAGCAGAAGAGCCCACGGACAGCTACAGCTCTTCCCAAGCCACAGCACGGCATTCCCTCAGCCTCAACCCCTCTCCCAGGGCACTGGAAAACTCTGGTTCTGCCTGTGCTGGAGGGGGTTTGCTGCTGATTTCTCCCCAGATCTCTCTCCCTGTGGCTCATGACTTTGTATGTGGAGGCGTGTTGGGTTTGGGGCTGTTTGCTGCAGGGCCTGTTTATCTCATGTCCAAAGCACATGTTTAAGTGCACATCGCTGTTGCTCAGGGGGGTTTAGTTAATTCTTCTCCCTCTCCAAATGGTTGCTGACACATGCGTACACAAATCAAAGCACTCTTGTCCTTGCAGGAATGCAGCAGGCACCCTGGGAACCGGAGCTAGCAGAGGAACAGCTGGGGATTTCACCCTGGTTCCTACCACTCCTGTGGCTCCTTGATCAGCCCCTTCCATACAATTCATCACATTAATCCAGCCCCACCACGGTCCTGCTACAAAACATCCTTACTACTGAGTTAAGCACAGGCAATAGGGAAGTGCCAAGAAATTTAAAGCACTGCTGCATGAAAGCACAAACACCCTCCCTTTCCCTTCGCTGCAGGCCATAGCTCAAGGTACCTCCTGAGCATTTGTAGTGGAGACTTTTGTAATTCCTGCTATCTGGATGCTGCCTCTGGAGTCCTTCCTGAGGTCTAAGAACCCTGAGGATGGGTTGAGGAGGTCACAGATCACTTTGTTGTAGATCTGAAATGTAAGAAATGACAGGTTGGTTTGAGACTAGCACTGGCTCCTTAGATCTGAAAAGAAGGTGGACTTGATCCCGTATTTCAGTAGACAGATTCAGACACCCCAATTCCCATTGCACCTGCTCCACAGAGGCTGCATCCAAGGCAACACAGACCTCCCCTCCAGGTAGGACATGGAGACTGTGTAATCCATCTCCTCAGCAGTGGCTTCAAGGCCCTTGAACAGGTCATCAAGAGCACGGACATAAATCCCTGGCTCACTGGCCATCCCCAGCATTGTGTAGGTCTTTCCTGTTCCTGTTGAAGATACAGAGAGCAGCAGGAAAGCCCAACTTCCACATGAGCAGTGATTTCTGCGCTTCACCCCCTAATTTCCTCCAGTTATTCCAGTTTCTCACCCTGCAGTGACACTGCCTGGGGAGAGACATGGTGTGTGCCACCCAAAAAGAGTGGGAAGAGGCCTGGCAGATGGGCAGACAGGTAGGGTAACTGCTCACCAAGGTGCTCAGAGCTAGAGTAAAAACATGTTTTCATATAGTCTGTACTGTATAAATGCTTTTTACAGCTACATCTGTTCTCCTGAGATCAGCCTCCAGCATTGCACAGATGCCCTTATCACCTCCTCCTTCTAATGGGAAGATTTGTCTCTACTGAATTTAACCTCAATTAAGTGACTTTTCAAACAGGGCACCTCACTGTTACTTTGGCATTTAGGTGAGGTTCACACTTCCCAGTGAGAATGGTATTTTAATGCCTTGCTCTTGTGCTCACAGTAAGCACTTAATTGGCTCAATATTTCTGGTTTTCACAGTGATATTTTATTAATCTGGAGCAGTACAGCTACAGAGACGACTTTACCTGTTGGACCGTATGCAAGAATGGTTGCATTGTAGCCAGAAATAACTCCTTATATCAGGCTTTTGGTTGTGGACACATATACTTCCTCCTAATTCGGTCAAAAAAAGCACAGGTTTTTTTTTTTGGTCAAGCAGAACAGCTGTCCAATATCCCACATCTAATTGCATTCCCCTTTATTTTCTCACTTTATTTTAGAAATTTCCTGGGATTTGGAAGGTTCACAAGCTGTTCGAATTTTGATACATCATCAAAATGAGCAGAAAAGCACAGAGGTTTACTGAATTTTCTAAAGGCAGGCAAGATGCAGGAGGCTACTAAAAGAAATATCCTTAAATATGGCTATTTTCTTGGACTCTGAACACTAAGTGCTTTGTTTTTTCCTGTGTACCTGCTGAAGAAGGGAATGAATTCTCTCCCTGACCTTACCCTTTATGAAGAAGTGCCACTGGCCCTCCAAAAACATTAGGTAGCATACAAGGGTGCCACGCTGAAGTTTGACGTGAAAGAGAACACAGATGACCAAACTCCTGTGAGAAGCAAGGCTGTGGTGATCACAGAGTGTAGGTGCTGATTAAATTCTCCCAGTGCACCTCACACCTGTCTGCAAAACACGGCTCAGGGAAGGTACCAGAGCTCCCTTCAGGAGCCTGTAAAACCACAGAGGCATAGGAAAGGGTTGTGTGAGCAACAGAGCCAACAACATGACAATGATCTCATTCCCCAGAGACCTCTGGAGACAAAGCTCTTCCTCCCTCTCAGGTGTGTTGCACCTGGGGAGGCCAATGCAGGAGGGAGAGGCAGACTGAACACTGCACGTGTCTCCCCACTTCTCTGGCAAAAGGAAACCCTCTCACCTTCAGCACTGTCACCTTTTATCTGGGTGACATGTGGCCTCTGGGCTGTGCACTTCTGCTCACCTGCCAAAAACATTCATCTAGGCAGAGAAAACAATTCTACTGCTGAGCCTTTGGGTTGAAAAAAGGGGAAGGCTGTTACCTGGGTTGCTGTGTTATCAAAAACCATGTCAAACACAAAGGTTTTTTTCTCGGGATCTGTTAGCTTGTAAGACGTCATCTGGATCTTCACTTGGATCCATCAGGACCACCCTCTGTTACAGGATAAAGCCAGAAGAAGAAATGTTAGGTCTGGATTTGGTCAACAACCTGTGGGGATTCCTTACAGCACTACCCCATGGCCAGAGGAATGCTGTGCTACAGCTTTGCCTGGAAAACACTTACACACACAATGCTGAGGCCGACAGACTTGGTTTGGCAACTTGATGTTGCAACTCCTGTAATTTGGAGAAGTGCAAAATGCTTTGAAGGTCTGTTGAGCAGCAAAACGGTCCCTGGCATTGGGTAAGTGCAGAGACTGCAGGGACACAACACCCAATTGACCCCCTTGCAGGCAGGGGAGAACAGGACCTCTTACCTCGATTTTCAGCTAAGATTCAGACAGAGGAATTGTGAAAGAAAATAGTTCTTCAGGAGCTAAATTGCCCAAAGTCATCTTCCAAAGCCTTTTGTGCAGAAGGACCGATCAAAGTACCTGTATTGCTCAAGCACAGAAATTTCATTCCATTTCTGGCTTTTATAAAGGAAAAAAACAGAGGTGGGAGACGAGTTGCAGCAGGTTACAGAACTGGTTCTGTTTCTTTAGGATCTATTTTAGTACATGATTATCACAGTGTATTATTACTGTGGAGAATGGGTTTCTGCTCCACGGAGATGGCTCCTAAGGAGATGCTCAGGGGAAGGACAGAGGGCCCTGTGTCTCCTGCTCCAGAGCAGCTTTTGCTCTCTCTCAGGTAAACAGATCATTAGATAAGCAATTAGAGCATAGATCAACCACCAATTGAGTGACAGAATAACTGCATCGGTGCATTGCTGCACCAGGAGAGAGACAAGTACCCCGGACAGGTGACCTTGGGGCTCAGGAAATGTCAAAACTTTGGCTTTTTCTTTTGTATTTCCTGCTAAATTCCAAATCTCTAACGAGTATCTCTTCGATTTGCAAGTTTTCAGTTACCAGAATTTCTTTTCTGTTTTTTTTTTTTTTTTTTTAAATTCTTTACTTTTCACTGGCCCAGCTCAGGCCTTAAAACCTGAAGCAACACAAGAACAAACTCTCAAGGGAGCTCCTGGTTTGTCCTCAGTTGCAGCATTTGCCTGCAAAAGATGGACTGACAGTTAATCATGTGCACATGCAAGTGTGACGGGCAAGAGCTGAGCTTGGAGAATGAGGGCACTGTGTTTGCTTCAGGAGTTTAGAAACACTTTTCAGGCTGCTTTTACTGAGGTCTCGTAAGATGTAAGGTTTGCTCACAGTGTATATCCGTGCACCCAAGCGTCCTTCTCCAGTCTGGAGCTATTGCCTTGTCTAGCCAGCAGTGTTCTGAAAGCACAGATCTGCCATTGCATGGAAGCACTAAAACATAACAAGCCACTGGCAGAGTCAATTTTGAGTTAGAGTTAATAAGCAGACAGAAACAGTTCTAAATGAGTTCAGCTGGGAGTAAAAATAGCAGGGAACACGAATGCAAATCAAAATACGTCAGGAAATTTAAGTACTTCAACTGCCCAGTCAATTAATTTGCTTTCATAATTACAGTTATTTGCATTATTAAGAGAAAAGCATTCTCACAGATAGAAGTTACTCAGACTAATGTAATGCACATTTCCTTCCCAGATTTCCATTAGAGAAAATAGATCTTGGGGCAGATGATGCAAGTCTGAATAAGCTGTATAAAAATAAAGCTGATATCCTTGTGAGATTAATGGCTGCTTTAAAGTAAAAAAAGAAAAAAAAAAAGATATTTCACGGGTAAGGTGCTAAACAAAAATTGCATTTGCAAGATAATCCATAAAGGGGAAAGAGAGATTCATGTTCTCTTTGCTTCTGAGGGCTGCTATCATTTGACTATTGAATGGAGACCAGATATATTGCAGAATTAGTGTGTGCTCAGGAAGGGTTCAGAGAAAGATCAGCTGAAGCAGAACAGAAAATAATGGGATTTACATTGAAAATGAAGGTAAATAACAAGGGCACAACCAAAATATGTAAACAGATATAACAATGCAGAAGAGGTAAGTGGGGGCCTCCTGCAATTCCTGCCTCTTAGAAAGGGGAGCAAGAGGTGGGAGATGCAGAACTGGAAAGAAGAACGGGAAGCTGCATCCCTGCCGTGTCCCAGCAAGGGCGGGGGTTTTGCAGGATTTGAAAGCAGGTGCCTGCCTGTGAACCAGAGGCTCACGGTGGCCCGTGGGGCACCCAGCAGAGTCCCCAGTGCCCGTGGTGGGGCCCCCCAGCTCACCTGCTCACCCACTCTGCGGGCAGCGAGGGCAGCTCCCTCCTCCCCTTCGGCCTCGCTGAGGGGTCGGATGCGAAGGGCCACCTGCACACACAGCACACCCCGTGGCCTGCCTGTGCTGAGCCACCCAGACCTGCCTGCAGCAGCTCTGAGCAAGCACCAGCCACAGCTACAGCCTCTCGCTGCTCTCGCCTGCGCATCGAACTCCAAACTTTAAAGCTTAAGGCCTGAAAGTTTAAGGGAGTTTATAAAGTTTAAGTGAGTTCATTCTCCCATGATTTGCACTTTTATCTTGACAAATTCTTCCTCCCTTTTCCCCTCTTTCTGTCTCTAACACAGCAAGACTCCGATTGATTGACAGAGAAAGTGGCACAGTGAACTCAGCCGTGTCTTTGCTGCTGCCAGAGGGAACCTTCAGAGGTCTGGCACCGTGGTAACCAAAGAGTCCTAGAGCTGAGCACGATTACAGATTCCCCCAGTGTTCCCAAAACACTGATTAAAGTTATCCGTGACAAAGAAAGGGAATTGCATTTCACTAAGTACCCATTTTGTTTAATCCCAGGTAGCAATTGTTATGAGCCTATTCAACCCGATCAGAGCAAGTTGGCCCTGGTCTGTGCAGCTCCCACAGGGTTCCTCTGGAGCTGGAATTCATTGCAGGATTGGAGTGATTATAAAGTAGCAATTAACTACCAGTGCCTCGTGCCACAACTCAATCAGTCAGAAACACACTGCTTCGCTTGAAATACAGATGATAATTTGACTCGAAGACTTAAAACACAATGGCACAACCTATTTGTCAGCATTAATAACAGACAAGAGCACATGTACGTCAGCCTGTTTAATCCACAGGTGAAGCCATAGGGAAAATGTGGTGTCACGGATCAGCTGTGGGGTTAATTGGGCCCCCTGATGCCCAGGTCCTGCTCTGGCCCTGACTCACTTTGCAGCTGTGGCATAATCCCAAGCCTGTGTGCTTTGGTGGAGGGTCTATTTGAAATCCAACCTAAAAGCAGTCCTTGAGGTCTCACTTAATAACAGAGATCTGAAAAATTCTATTTTCACTTTTCCATGGCTGTTTTCCCTGCCACAAAACACAGCAACATCCCCTTTGCAGCTCCTGCCAGGAGAGCTGATGCTGCTAAAATGCTGCATAATGCACAGGAATGACACCCTATCAGGAGGGTGGGCAGTTCTCAAAACAGACTCTTCTACAGTCCCACCAGTCACAAGCAACTGGTTTCCATAGGAACCAGATTTATTTTCACGATAACAAGCCATGTGTCAATTAAACGAGGGTTTCACGAACAGCTCCCAGTCTCAAGCACTGGAGTAGCCAACTTTCAGCAGTTTCAGCAAAGAAACATTTCTTCACTGTGAACATCTCAGAGTACAAGGAGAGCTCCTCAGCTTTGGATAGCTTTTAATATTCACAAGAGTAAGTTAATTGTTGCAGCTTCCTCATCTCCCTAGACATGGCTGAGTGACACTGTTACAAGCGTCTCATTCTCAGGGGCTCAACTAATCCCTTAAAAGCATTTAAAAATATTATCTTGTACACCATAATCCCAAATTCTGCAGGAGGCGGAGGGGATCGTGCAAGTCTCTCTTTGACAGACTTAACCTCCAGAATGGTCCAGTATTTGTGAGCCCCAGCCACTGAGGGTAAGAAAACAAACCCCAAATAAGCAGCACATGGAGCTGGGTCACACCAAGTACTAAGGCTTTTTCTTGCATTAGAGAGGAATGCAAGGTATTCCACATATTATTGACTTTATTTTAAGCGATTCCAGTTTGAGCAGAGGTTTATGTCTCTGCCCCAGTCATGTTCCAGCACACTGTGAGAGCAGTGCTTCAGTTTCACTGAGAGGCACAGGGTTGAAGGTTGAAACTTGGGGGAGGACTACATTTTCAAAGCATTTCTCTTACTGGGATCAACAGAGAGAGATGCAGGACTGTAATCCCTGCTGCTTTTGGCTGTTTATTGTGGATCTGCCAGATCCCAAAAAGACAGGCACCACTGAGGATCACTGTCCAAGAAAGACTGACTACCATAAACTGCCAGGTTACCCAGCCTCACCTGCCTTGCAGCACATTTGTCTCCTCTGCAGGACACTTACACACAATTTTTGCTTTAAATCATGCACAGTTAACACAAGTCTGAGTTTTTCCCCTACTGGCTAGACCACAGAGCCCAGGAACACCAGAAGACAGCTGGAGAACACGATAATGCAAGGATAGTGAGGGATGCCAAGGCTGGGTACAACCCAGCTGCCCCTCCCCATCCCGTGTCCTCCCCTAAGCAAGGGGACTCACCGTCAGCTGCTGCTCCTTCCTGGCCCAGGTATGGGACAATCCCAACTCCGGGCTGGGTGATTTGCCCAGGGAGGAGCACATGGAGCTGGAGCCCTTCAGGCTGCAGAGGCAGGAGACTGAACAGTCCAGAGGCAGAGCCATCACCCCAGGGATGGGAAAGAGAGGCAACACCTGCTCCCCGGGGTGGGAGGTGACTGCAGGGACAGAGAGGCAGCAGCCACAGGCTGAGCCCCAGGGCAAGAAAGGGGCTGCAGCAGCTCCTGCTACTCCCAGCTGCAGGAAGCAGCACTTTGCACAGGACACAGTGAAAGCAGTCAGGATGAACAAAATGACCCACCTAAAAGCCAAAATTAAGCTCAAATTTTAGCCCAACTCCCTGAGCAAACTTCCATTGTACTGTCACTTCACACATGGTGGCGTTTCACGATTCCCACATTCAGGAAGTCGATCCTTCAGCATTTTCAGTGTCAGTCCATTCATTACAACAACCTATTAAAAAAAAATCACAAACAAGACCACCTTTGTTTTCATTATTTATTGACAGTAAATGAGCCAAAGCTCATCAAATTTACAGTAAGGCTTTATTAAAAATATCAGAATTTAAGAAGTTAAAGCTTAGTATAGGAAGTGAACAAAATTTGTTCTGTGAAGTTTGCATTAAGGGCTGTAGGTGGTTAAAAGGTCATGAGAATATTTATTACAAATTCAAAACAAAGCCTGTGAGAGCAAAGACTAGCCCAGGATTATATGAATTGGTCCAGTTAATCTTACTGTTTAAGAATAATCATTAAAAATGCTTTACACAATACTTTAACAAAAACACTGAGAGATACTATCTTAATGCTTAAAGTATGTTTCCTTTCCCACCCAAATTCTGGACCCTTAAGGGCACTTCGTGGAGGTACAAGAGCTGTTGGAAGCCTTTTCCCCCATCCTTACATAGCTCTATACAGTACCTACCAACCTGCATCTGCTTTGGCCATCCTTCTGATGTCCTTAAAAAGGCACAGGCTGAAAACAGTGGCAGAGAACTTAAAGATACACAACATATGGATTCAAACCAGTAAGACACTTCCTCCCTACCACAATTCCCAGTGTTACTCTGAGATATGCCAAAGGGACTAGTTTAATACAACCCCATAAAGCAGTTCCAGTAGCACACAATTAGTAAAAAACATTTGAATAAACAAACACATGAGAAAAGACACAGTAATTGAAAGGAAAAGCCAGTGTTACAGATGAGAAAAGGCCTGAGCTGCTGGTGAGGACAACACCTTGTCAGCTTCCAGAGCTCCTGCAGGAGCAACATTTTTGGGGTTTTTTGTTTGATTTTTTTTCCCCCCTCACTGATGATTCACACTTCAGAGAAGGATCTTAGAAGAGAACTCAATTCCTCCAACATTGCCATTACATTTCATTACTTTGAAAACAGCCAGGAATAAAAAACAGTACTCTATTAAAACTTCATTGCCTGGAATCAAGGGAAAAACATTTCAGCTCGATTTGTGACTTATAAAATGGTTGAGAAGTCATCTCTTCACAACAAAAGGGTAATAAAAATTATTCCAACTATGCAAGTTCAAGCCATCATTCTTTTACTGTGAGGGGGTGAGACACTGGAACAGATTGCCCAGAGAAATTCAAGTGGATGTCCCATCCCTGGAAGTTTTCCAGGCCAGGTTGGATAAAGCTTGGAGTAACCTGGTCTAGTGGAAGGTGTCCCTGTCCATGGTAGGTGGGTGGAATTGAATGATCTTTAAGGTCCTTTCCAACCCAAACCATTCTATGCTCACCAGAGAACTCTGATGTGCTGGAAGTTCTTCCTCACTGTTTTTCTAGCAAGCATTTCATTCCAGTCCAGTTGAGAAATAAGCTTGGGAAACATTGTGGACAAAACTTTAATCAACGAAGTATGTGTCTATATGGACTATGAATAAAAAAAAAAATGCAGAAAACTGGAAACTCATACAGACTTTTGGAAAAACAACATTCCCTCATTAAAGAGCGAACTACAGAAAGTAAGTCACTACCACCATTATGGCAAAAACATTTTGGAAAGTTCCTGGTGAAGAGGACATAGGACTTAACAAAGGGATTTGTGCAACTTGCCATCACAGCAAGTTCACCTAAGGACAAAGCAAACTGAGTGCTGAAAACACCCCCGTACCAGGGTTGCCTGCAAATGACTGTGCCCAAGGGGTGCTGTCTGCTTCCCACACTGCCGTACAAGTGAGCTCAGGGTTTAGGAAGGGTCAGTCAAGACGATCAGCTTAGCCATTTCCCTGCCCAGTCCAGAAGAGGAGACAGGAAGATCCTCACTCTCCTCCTGCCCGTCCAAGGGCAAGGAGCAGGCCAATCTCTCACTGCTCTGACAATACCCAGGGAAGAACTTCTACTCATGAACACAGAGAAGCTGCTGCACCAGCTTTAGGTACAAATCTCCTCACTGAGCACCGAGGGCTTTGGAAATGTAACTAGGTACTGTTACAGGGAGCATAAGGCATGTGCACACAGAGCACTGCTCTGCAAGTTTGCAGTGCTCACGAGTAAGACAGACTAACCCAGTAATTCCTGAGACTTTTATCAGTTTGAAAGTGGCTCAAGAAATCCAGTAATTTTCTAGTCACTCCATGATAGTGAACAGGTCAACTTGACAGATTAATGAACTGTTCCATATTGTAAAAAGCAAACCAACCACAACACAAATCCAGAAGAGCGATGAGGAACTGAGACTAAATCCAAAAGAACCATATGGTCATTACAGCAAACACACTCATTACTTTGAGTGTGTTTGATCACTCAGGGAAAGATTCCCTACAAACAACACGTAGCCAGCCTGGTTTTAGTATAGGTCTGCTTTTATTTCCATATTCAGCTCTTTGAGGGAGACATCCTTTCACAATCTGAAAGGAGGAGGATATAGCCCACTGTAGTGCTGCTTCAGCACACTAAAACACATCATACAAAAAATGGTTCTGCTGCCTTTTCCCCAAACAAAATGAACACCTGTCCACGCCCTCGGGACACGGAGAGAGTCCTGACGCCGGAGCATGGGGGTGGGAGACAGAGGTGCACTGGTGAATCTCACCTCACTGGCAGTAGGCAAAAGCTGCCAGCTGGTAAGAACTGCACGGGGCTCAGGAAGTAAATACTGGTAGTAGTGGTTTTAAAAAGTAAAAAATAATAATCAACCCCTAAAAAAAAAAAAAAAAAAAAAAAAAAAAGAAAAAGATTTAAAATCAGCGCCTTTCCAGTATCTCACTGCAGCAGGCAGCAAGACTTAAAGGCACTACAATGTGTCAGAATGGAGAAAATCTGGTGCATCCACCCTTCCAGAGTGCAAGAATATGGATTAAGAACTCCAAAGTTGATATAGGCTTTCGGAAAATGAACAAACTTCTTTTCAGCACAAGATTTGGTGGTGCTGCAGAAAAGGAAAAAAGAGGTTAAGTTAGTTACTGTGCTTTTATACAAACAGCTCAACCTCAGATGCCAGCTGGTGAAAGGCTACACCAGCTTGTGCTTCACCTCTTCCTGAACTCAGGTTTGTTTAAATCCATACACTAAGCAGCTTCTCTCCCTCACTCTTCCATAAAAAGGTCCCCCACATATGGGACACAGATAAGCCAGATCCAAATATATTCAAAGGTATCAAGGCTATTAATTTTTCTACAACTCCAAGAGACAATTGTTTCACTTGAGCTCCTTAACATATCTGGAGGCTAAAGAGCTATAGGTGTGACTTACAGCTGCAAAAGACATTTTTCCAATCTCTTCTTCCTTGAAATCCTAAAACCCACTGCAAGTTTTAAGCCCTGTGTGAGTGTCTTCATTATAAAAGCAGTTTTCCTCAATTCAACATCAAGATCCCTAAAGGACATTTTCTACAATAGGCACTGAAAGCAGCCTCTGTTTTCAACAAAATATTTATGTTCAAAAATATGCATTTCAAAATATATAACATGAATTCACAAAAAGGAACTGAGAGAAGTACTGCATTAAATATAAGATTTCAGCAACAAGCCATGACAGTCAGTACACAAGCATCTGCTACCACCTGAATTCTATCAGCTTTTCTAGAAAACAGAATTCATGTGGATATTTAATTACTCAAAGGTTTATCAGCCCCCTGTCAACTTGCTGCACAATCTTTAGTACAATATTTAAACTCAGATCAGTCTTGAACTACCATGTAGATCTTCCAAAAGGCAAAATTCTTACCTCATACTAACTACAATTCCTCCTACTGACAGAACTTACAGCATCTGCAAAACACTGTTCAGAGACCCTGACTCTGTTGTGGGTTTGACCTCCCTGGCAAGACAGGATATACAGATTACTCTGCTCAGTGTAACTCATTAATTTGACTGTCTGCAATTAGTTTTCTAAAAGCTTTTGATCCCTGTAGCCCCAGAGAAAGCATAAAACAACTTAGAGAACAACACATTCACTCATGCAACAGACTGTCTCAAGCAAATTATCAAATCTACAGCAAGAGCTGACAGAAAAAGCTTCTCTCTGCTGAGAGTTATGTTTATCTTACCACAGTTTTATTAATTACTCTGGTTCTGCAAGGGTAATAATTTCTTCATTGATAAAAAATTCCACAGTCTCCTCCTCCCAGTCATCAACATTGCTGTCCAGCTCATCTGTGTCCACCCCTGGAACAGAGAAAACATTAACACTGAACACACCAAACAAGGCAGCAATGGAAAGATTTGATGCTGTTGGCAGAAAGAGCCCTTAAACCAGCAGTGAAAAATAGAACTATTTAGTGCTTTAAATCCTAACAAGTGCATTCTAAACTTACTGAAGGCATTAATGTCTTGCACTACATGAATTGTGTGGGTTTTCTGGTTAAATGCAACCTCCATCTCTCTTAGTTTTATCCCAAGGTTAAGCCAATACTTCTGCCCCCCTCCTCTTAAATCCTGTCACAATTTGGGATAAAAAGTGTAAATAACCTCCAGAGAACCAGGGATCAGCTTTAGCAGGAAAGAGAGGGAGAAAAGGAGCAGATGAAAGCCCAGACAAGGTATTTATTTGGTGAGGAGCAGCAGCTGGCCAGCAGCAGGTCTCTCTGAGTGCTGCCCAGGCTCACCTCCGCGCAGCTCCAGGCGCTCGTTCCGCTGCTCCATGTACAGCTCTTGTGCCATCTTGCGGTACTTCCTGAACTCCTCCATCATCGTGCGCCTCCTCTCCACCAGCTCCTGCAGAGGCAGCACGAGGCTGTTAAGCCTCCCCAGCAAATCAAACCCACATGAACTACGTGTGCTAGCAAGCCAAACTTTTTTCACACACACACACACACACACACACACACACACACACACTCTTTCTGCTGATTTCAAAGAATAAAGATTCTCTTCTGAAATCAAAAACCTGTTTTGGCAAGTTCTTTTTCGTAGTTCAAAGAGCTTTTCTTAATTTAAAGACTAATGCAGCAACACACTAAGAACTCCAAAATGTTACCACCTTTGCTTAACGAGGTTAACACAAGTTTCTCTCCAGACTAATTACTGTTTAGCCTGACAGTTCAGCAGCATCTTTCTGAAGTACCTATTGAACCAACTCTAACCATCTGCACTCAAATGAACAGATGGTTGTTATAAAATAGATGTAACTTACATAGCACCATTACAAATAATTAAGGACAGGTTACAGGACTTTCATCTACATTATATTCCAAAAGCGTCTTGCCTTTGAAGCTTTGGACTGGCTCAGGCGATCCTTCTGCTCAAATATCTTGGAGTATTTCTTCAGGTCCTTCTTAATTTGCTGTAAAAGAAGTAATATTATCTCAACTAGAGCACCAGCAATCACAACCATCACCTCTAAGGACTCCTCTGGTAGGCCTAAGCAGCTTATGCATTTTTAAAAGAAATGTACCTCTGCTAGGCAATTTCCCTTCACAGTTTTGTTCTTTCTTTCTGGCTTACAGATCATGTAAATGCTTCTGTACACATGCAGCCAGTGAGGTCTGGACAGCTAAATCCAATTTTATTATTATTCACACCCTTCCACTGTACCCTAACTCTAATTGGAACAATTGGAAACCATTTCTATTTGAAGCTTAAAATACAGTTAATGTTTACAGCCATTCCAAGAAGTGAAGTCTCATACATCAATGTGTTTGTTCACACATTCAGGGCAAAAGGCAGCTGCATAACAAGCCTCGTCCCCAAGAAGAGGGAACAAACCAAGTATGCTTATACACCAAATTAATGTCAGTACTGAGTCAGGGAACACCCTACCTTTATCTGATCCTCACTGAGCAGGGTAGCTGGCCGTGGTCTCCAGAGCAGCTGACAGAACCTGTCTTTATTGTTTTTCTGAAGCAGACGGCCTTGGAAAGTCCATAACCAATATGCATTGTCCACCTGGAAGAGGAGTGCACCAGCTCAGCCAAGGTAAGTTACAACTTCACACTCTAGTCCTCGCTCCATCTCTTAAGGGCCTTTTTGTATAAAATCAGCACCATTAGTAAACAGAACCAGAGGGTGCTTTTGTTAGTGCCTTCCTTGCATGACCAAAATCCTCAGCAAAGTATTTGTTCCACTGAAGCTTTGCAAGAAGTTATCTTCTGGAGACTAGAACCGTTTGAAACTTAGTCAATCATCTATCATGTCCTTAAGTCTCAGATCCTGTGTTTGTAGAGAACTACAGTGCAGGGGCTGGAAGTAAATGTGATGGAAGTAATGACAGGTGCAATAAGAACTGCAGTTCTGTGTGGACCACCAGGAGACTTGAGCTTCCAACTGCTAAAGACATAATGAACACTCAGTTTAGACTCATGAACTGCCCTTCCAGAACTTATTTTGGACAACCAGTGAAGCTAATGACCCACATGAACAGTGATGTTCAGAAATTAACATATAAAACTACGGGTTTGAGTCACATGATCAGTGGCAGGTGTACATTTCCTCTTCCTAACCAACAGCCCGTTCCAACACGTTGATGCAAAAGCAAGCACGGGGAGGGGGTGGGGGAAAAGAAGGCACCAGTACCTTGTGGCTCCACCAAGACACAGAGGTCACAATGTATCTGCCCGTAGGATCCCACTCCACGTCGGACGCTGTGTAGTGCTCCGCGATGTTCATCATGGTGCAGTCAGACGTATCCACAAACGCTAAGGCACCATTCATGCTGCAGAGACAAAGCAGGACAGATTGTTTTACACACTAATATAGCCTGGTCTTTTTAATAAGCATTTCACAGGCTGCATCTCTGCAACTCCTCAGTACAAAGATACCCTTCCACCACAACCAAGAGACAGGTTTACACTCTGACTGGAAAATAACGGGATGGACAAAAACAAAACTCCAAGTGAAAATGACACTTTTGTTTCTATGTTCAGTGACCCTTAACACTTAAAATGAGTTAAAGTCACACTGCAAACATACTCTAGGCAAGTTAAATATCAAAGGCTAACAATCATATGCTCAGATACATTTCAGTGAAGAAGAGATTAAAGAAAAAAAAGAATTTTAAGATGAACACAGCACTTGTCTGAAAGCCATGTGGAGGCGATTGGTTAAATAACAATCATTTCTGCTTGCTCTAAAGTGAAACTCCTGGCAACTCTTACAAAACAGCACTGTCATTAACAGGTATTGTCTATGAAGGGGCACAAAGCTATGGCAACAACAAACGCATCATAAGAGCCACATGCACAGTGGAAACTGGATTAGCTGAGGGTCAGTATTTAACTTAAACAGCTAAAAGGTGTTTGTAAATATCCACTTTTCTGTTGAAAAACACATTCTTCATTTGATGTGGCAAAAATAGCAAGTAAAAGTTACAAAGGACATCATGAAAGTTGCATCTCTGCTCTTCCTTTGCTTTTGCAAAGCTGTATCAGGATTAGACAGTAATCAACATTCACAGCAACACCAAACACTTCTTTGTGAGATACTCTAGTTCTTTTCCTCCTTAAAATGAATGGGGTGCTCAGCAAGCCCTTCAACACTCACCTTCTGAGGCCAGCCAACACTACAAACTGCCCTTGGGGACTCCAGAATATCGTGTTTGCCTGCTGTTTGTCAAATGTTTCTGAAAAGAAAGGAAACAAATTCAGAAAGAGACCTCACTCCAATATCATCAGTTATCTTACAAGCATCAATTCCTCAAAAGACATTTGTAAACACCACAATCAAGTCCTTTCACTTACTTATGAGTTCTATTTTCCCATTGTTTTTAACATGGTAAAAGGAAACTGAAATTCGTGGAGTTTCTCCATGCAACACAGCAAACTTGCTTCCATTTGGTTCCCAAGCAAAGGCTATGATGCTTTCTGAAAAAAAAGGAGTTGAAATCATAGGTTTGTATTGTCCTTTGACAGTTTTAAGTAGTGACCAAAGAAAACCAAGACACCGAGGAGGGAACCCATCAGTGAACAGACTCTGCCATACAGACTTTCTTTTAAAACATAGGTTGGTAAGGCAATTGCAGGGAGTTATGGGAAGTGTTTCTAACTATAGCTCTAAAGTGTTCCATCTTCTACAAAATACACTCATATCATCAACCCTATCATCATTATTAACAACACCTTTTCAGGTCTGTCATTTTTCAATCAGTCACAAATCCAGACAGCAACAGAAGTTTTGATTTCTTTTTTTTTACCTTAAATGTCCTGCAACATTAATAATTTAGCCTCAAAGAGTTAATTCCCTAATTATGTGACATGTTGACAAGAATTTCTAAGAAACAGAGAAGTGTCTATACAAAAGAGTTAAAACTCAAAAGTAAGGAAATACGTGGATTACCTTTCATTTCTACCACATCCACTGGCACCTGTTTCTCTCTCATGCGGAATATTTCAAAGTTGGTCACCACCCCCTGTAAAGGCCAAAATCACCTTGTTATCCAGCACAAAACCAGTAGAGTAAATAATTTTATCACTAGGCACAGAAGGACAACTAGACAATTAGCCTGTCAGGACACAGGATGAGAAAGTCCAAGTGTGTTCCTTTAATGAGAGCAGATAAATATAATATGCCTCCTTACCAAACACATTCCAAGTGTCTCTGTTCTGATAAAGAATAACTTAGTAATTGTATAAAAGCATTTTTTTCTGGTCTGTTATGAAATTTAATTACACTGTGCAGCATGACCTATGGGTTGTTCATCAGCTGCTTAACTGTGAGCAGGAAAAGAGGTGAGGCTTACAGCTCTCACCCAAGTCCAAGAGTCAAAGCAAACCCTGGATACAACCATTACATAAATTTTCATTTCCATGTGCTTCAAATTCAAATAGAAAAAAAAAAAATCAGAAAAATAGCTTTGACATGATATAATTTACACTGTCTATATTAAAAGACAGTACTGCCAGCATGAGATGGAACCAAATTTTACCAATAAAACCAGAATCCACATACCTGTGTGCCTTTGGGAGTCCTGTCTACCTTCACACACAGGTAGTCCCCGTTCTTCTGCCAGTGCAGTTTACAATCTACTACATTGAACAAATTCCGCACACGAATTTCTTGTCTAGAAGGCAGCTGCATCAAAGTCACTCTTGCTGGGATGTCTTTGTCCTCAGGCACCCAGAAAGCAATTATGTTACCACCTGGAGACCACGAGAAGTCTCTACAGGAACAAAGTTAAAAATACACCATTTTAATTTTTAGTTAAGAGCTACTACAAGCAGAAACCATTTTCCTCATTGTATCTGAATGTTGCAAATATCAACTCTCGATAACAAAGGCACAGACACATGAGAAATTTAATAACTTTACACATACAATACCAAAACAGATTTAAAAACTGCTATTTAAGTTCACTGTATCACTAATACATTTCGCTAAAAATCAGCGGTTACACACAGAATAACCACCAAAGATCTAAAAACAGGCTGATTAAACCAATGAGCAAAAACAAAACCACAAAAACCCTATTAAATTACCCTGGTGACAATCTTCTTGCACCTGGGTACACTTAAGTTTGTTGTTGCTTTACAGAGAGGTGCTTCAAAAACTCCCAGAGGAGTCAGTGTCTGGGGTGCATACACAAGGCAGTACAGGCACACTGCTCTAACCCACCACACACACCTTGTTAGCAGAGGGCCATTTGCTCCAGTTAACACTCTAAAGATTCCTCTCACCATAATAAAGCCCCAGACAAAAAGATTACAGCAAAAGAGAGCAGTTACATTTACAAAGGAATAGACTCACCTTATCCCAGTGATTTTCAAACTCTTTTTGTCCAACAAACCCATAGACTAAAAGAGAAGGATGAATTTTCAAGTTAGTAACATCCCTGTATTTACACACATACCTTCTACTCTCTTTATTAGAGCACAGAAACTAGGAAATGGTGTAGTTTTCAGGATCCCTGTATCACTACTTTTTGTTATAAGCACATATAACAACAATTACAAACAAAACAAAAATTGCTGCAGAGAATTAGTAAGTACAGTAGCCTGAATTATTATGAAAAACCAAAAGAGACTAAATTAGGCTGCTATTGAGAGCTGGGAGGAATCACTTAACCTTGATCCTACTGATTCTTAGAAGTGGTATATTGAGCTGTCTAATTCTTCTAAATACGAAGTATGAAATTTACTGTCAGTCTCAGCTAAGATTTCTTACCCAAGAGAGAACAAGACAAGGGCAAATGGATTTTTTTCCCTCAAGACCAGCTCTAGAGTGCACTATTAAAATATACCCTTTAAAGTAGATACCATAGAAAAGACTGACACTAATACAATAAGCATTATACAAAAGAGGCAAGCACTTACAGGTGTTTCATAGATGCTGAGGGTATCTGAAGTCATTCGAGCAAAGAATTTACCATCATGACTCCATCTAAGCAAGGAAGAAAAAAATATTCAATTGAAATGGACTCTTTATTAAACTAAGTCTGGGACTACAACTCTGCTCTAATTCTGCTTCTCAACCTACTTAAAAATAGGCCAGTGAGCTGAGTTTTCACAGTGGAATCCTCTCTTCTTTTGGCCAGTCAGAATATCCCAGATGATGATGGCCTGAGGGTCATCCTGTGTGTCCATCAAAGGGCTGAAGGTCACTAAATACCTATGAAAGAAATAATCCATTTCAGCATTAAAACTTCATCTAGTATGTCAGAACAAGAAGGCTTTCATCCAAGTAATATTTAAATACCATGCACTTCCAAACAGCAGTTTCTCTAAGGGGATTTTTCAGAGAGGAGGGAAAAATAACAACAGTAAAATAAAGGAGAAAGTTTCCAAGACACAGTATTTCCCTGGCATCCCCCTGGATGAAAAGACTCCAGATTTATGTGCAAGTCTGTCCATATTGATGTTACAAAGGAAGGGAACTCACCACATACACTGTTACCTATTATATAGCTTTGACACAAGAATATCATTGGTTTTGAACCAAACATAAACCTATTGACCTTATCCAACCCAAACTACAAATATGCTAGACTTCTCCATTTACAAGATATATAATCTCTCTTTAATACAATAAAGCACAAAACCTAACTGCTTCCAAATATCTTACTTGAAAACTATCAACAGAAATGCATCTCAGCCCTGATATTATTTTAGCCTTCTCTCAAGAGCTCTTTAATGTTAAAGAAGGCTTAAGGAATTCATTTCAGCACTACAGATTTGGAGGATGCTACTCATGCCTCATGCTTTTAATTCCTCAGCCCAGTGTCACGCTCCATACCTTTCACAAGGTGAGAAGTCAATAAGCTGCACTCCTTGGTGACTAAACCTTTGAATCTGCTTGAACTTCTCTCCACCCCACAGTGCAATGCCTCTCTGGTGGAACGTAGCCAAGTAGGTACCTTTCGGGGACCAACGTACATAGGTCTCTGTCCATCTCTGATTTAAAAAAAAGAAAGTACACACAAACGTTTAATTTCATGTTATATTCCTAAAAGGGAAAGAATTAGTGTGTGCCTTGTAGCATCACTTTTGCTAATCCATTTACTAAGTCAAGATCTCAGAATTCCTGACACCTTGGACTAGTTGTGGAGTTTAATTTCATTCACATAATGTACAGCACTTATTCTTCAGGTTGAAAACTATCAGTTGAGACCTTTTCAGCTTACTGATCACCTAAAACATATTCCAGGTACAGTGACAATCTCTGTATAGTAACAATTAAACCCACCTAACAGGCCGGGGCTTCCTTTTTGTCTTTCAGCCTTGGTAACAACCTAACTTTCCTCAGAAGTAAGGATAAGTATTTCAAATTTCTTAACAACACAGCTGTTAACCTTCAGCTAAATTAGGGAGGTTTCAGCAATACAGACCACAGCCAGTGACCACGGTGATGAGCAAATATTCTCACAATCCCAAAGACAACTTCTTTCTACATTAATGCACAATGGTTATTAAGGAAAATGCTTCTGGGTCCTAACAGTTCCCAGCAAGTCAAGCGCCCGCAGCAGACAGGCAGACTAACTCTCCCTTTTATGTACAATTACTAAACCAGCTATTCCTCTTTAACAACTCTGTAGTCAGCACAAAAGCAAGAAGTCACCTGAAGCAGCAAACATAAGCCCATATTCAGCTCAAATGAATAGTGCTGCTCCAACTCTGACTCTGCATTTCAGGTCTTTCTGAATCACCTACAACAGAGAGATTAAGGAAACTAACAGGCATCATGGACCAGTAAAAAAAAAAAACAAAGAAAAACACCAACAACCACCATCACAAACTCCAAGTTGACTCCATATTTCTTTTACCTAAGCAGCTAAGTCTAACTCTAAAGGACATGGTTTCACCACTCTTCACAAGGAGGAAAAGAATATTTCAGCAATGGGAAAAAAGGATTTTTTTTTAAATTAAAAAGCTGCAATGTCATAAAACAAAGCAAGGAGACTGACAGTGTATCTGTCATGTCCAGCACTTCCAAGACACTCACCGCTCTGTCCTCAATTTGAACAGGTTCCTTGATGTCATTCCAAAAAATGGAGGTCCGGTCTCCTGACTCAAAGATCACACTGTACTGATCCCTACAATCAGGATCTTCCAACCAGTATCGGAGATTTCCCTAAGAAAAACAGAAGCAAAAAGGTCACTAGTGAGTCAAAGGCTAAGGCAAGAAGCCCCCAAATTAGCATCTACCTGGCAGATAGAAGTTGGTCTTACCACTGCAAGTTATGTGGAACTACTAAGCAGAACCACCAAGTTCTTTCTGTCACTTCATGACAGTGAAAATGAAGGAACAGGAACATGTGATCACTACTGCCACTTATAACACTATTAACACATCATTTCTATTTTCATATGGATACTCCAGCAATGAAGTAATCATTTAATATTATGCTGAATATTCATTCCACTGTTCCAAAAATTCCTTACCAAATCCTTAAATGGCTGTTTCTCAGGGATTTCCCATTCATCACTGATTGTCATGTACCTGAAAGAGCAATTTGGTTGGTTACACTGCATGCAGGCTTTCTTGATCAGAACCCCCAAACCTACAGATCCACACGATGGCTGCACTCACTTATCAAAGTCTGTGAAAAGGTTGACTCTGAAGGTGTGCTGCTTGTCCAGTTTGTAACCATCTGCGTTCTTCACGGCATCCACTGCATGAGATGGAGACATGTACTCCAGGAAGATGTACCTACAGTGAAGGAAGACCAAAGTAGGAAGGCATGGTTGACTATAGAACAGGCTCATAATAAAGAAGAAACAAGGGGGATGAATTAAGAAGTCAGTACAGAGCATCTCCAAAATCTTGTCTTGTCCCTAACCAATTAGGGTCAAAAGCAATTAATCTCCATTTTGGCCACAGGCACACACACTTTTTAGCTGTATGGGCCTGACCTCAATTAATTAGATATCCTTTCTGAATGGGCCAGACTCAGTGATGAATGCAAATTTAACACAAAAAAGTACGAGAGAAAAGAACAGGCAAGTTATGCGTGCAGCTCTTCCCAGCTGAACAACAGATTCCCATTCAGGAACTAACTCCTGCCGTCACAGGCACCTTGAGGCACCACACTTGTCTTTCGATTACACAACTCAGCTTCCATCTGGCCACTAATCCAACGCAGCCTGTAGCCCAGCAAACTTAAAACTAATGGTATTCTGAACACCATCAGACACTGCCTCAAAGAGAGGCACAAACACAGAGCTATTGAATAATGTTCTCATCCTTCTCACACTGACCGTACAGAACCAACAAGCCCTCCACTCCAGAAAACTCACTATTTTTTATGCCTTTTAAACTGTGGATTCCTTCAATACTCAGCAATATATTTTGCAATGAATTGTACACTCAGTTTTTAGCTCAAGTGGACCTTTAACTTATTGATCAGCCATACAGAAAACTAACAAAAACCCTTCATGCCGTACTGCACAGAAATCTGTCTTCCAAACCCAGCTAAACTGTTTTCATAATTAGTTCCTGCCATGCTCCACACTGGAGCCTAATGAGCTATTAAGTTTCTCAGCTGCCTCATAAACATCTGTCTGTCACTGAGACTAGATGTCAGGACTGCACAGAAGTAGAAGAAGGTGATGATAATGACTACGGCATCTTCATAAAACTGGCCATGAAGTATTGACACCAACAATCAAGGGGAAGTCAGAGCTGTGCTTCAACACTGTTTCCAGTTGGAATTATCATGACTTACCCTTTTGTTTTTCCATCTGCTTCTGGATAAAACTCATTGATAATTTTACCAAACTTGGAAAATATTTTGTGGATGACATTCTTCAGCTTCTCAAGTCGGTCTGGCCCAACCTGGGGAACGTTATCCACGACAATCACCGAGTCTATTCCATCTGCTTCCTGTGGCTGATCCTTCAGTACATCACCAAGCAACTCTGCAAAGAGCACACACAGGAAACTAAGGCACAGATCTACAACATGAAGGAGGAAGGCAAAGATGAAAAGAACAGCGAGAGTAACAGAACATAAAGACCCCAAATCTGAGGAAATTTCAAGAATCATTTAAGAAAGTTGGTAGCGAATCAACATTTTACCAGAAAAACAACTGAAGTGAATGCACAACACTCCAACAGCACTTTCTGGCTCATGTAACATGATTTTGTGGTTTTATGACAAACTTTAAGGTGTCACCTCTTGAAGTCTTTCTTGAACAAATACCTTACACTGAGGTCATCGACTCTTACACTATTACCGCTTATCAGGAGATGGAACTGGCTCATAAAGCCCTCAAAACTGACAATAGCACAGACAACTATAAGTTTTACTACCCAAATGCTGTCCCCTTGCTCAAATTATAACCAGGTGACTTTGAGGAAGAAGAAGAAAAAAGAATGTACTACGTACCTTTCTCCTAAATTACACCAGTTTTAGTGTAATTCAAAACTATCTGCCATACTGGAAGCTCTGCATGTCTCAGCATCACTATAATTATGTTTAAGAACTCACACTCCCATCTGAACCTTTAATTAAACACAAAAATGAAGGCCTAAGACAAGACACTTAAAGCCATATTTAAGCCTTCAGTGAAGACAAGCACATGTTTTCACACTCTGGATATTCTTCAGTCATATTAATTCCTGAATATCTGCACTAAGTTTTAAGCTTTTGTGAAAATCCCTATAAAATACAAGACTACACAGAAAATAAGTTTATGCCACTATCCTTTTGAATAAGAACAAAGTTTGGAGACTAAGACTATACACAGCATTCACAGACAAGGGGGAAAAAAAAAATCCAAGCACATGTAGAAACATATAAAATATGAGAACAAACTAAACAGGGTGTTGGATATGCTGATGTTTTGAAGACATTTTTACAGACTTTTGCTGGTTTTGGAATTCTACAAATTATTCTGCCCAGGAACAGCACTGGAAAGATCTCTAGCAGTGAAAAATTATGAGAAATATGCTTACTTTGAATTCCAAACCACCAGAAAACTTTTGCTTTCTGTAACTTTAACCTACAATAGGTTGTTACCCATGAAGCTTTGCACTGTTCTGGGGCACTAAGCTTCACAAGGGTTTAAGCCATCACCACCAAAATTATGTAGTACTCCTAGAATGTTGCTGTTTGTAGTATTTATTACACAAAAAGATGGTCTCCATGAGCATACAGGAACTACAATTAACAATATAAAATACGTAAAATGAAAGCATGTCCCCCAAGGGCATTTCCACAGAAGTCTACCAGAAAAAAAAAAAAAAAAAAAGAAAAAACACAAAAGAGCAACTTTTAAGGCTCCATTAGGCATTTTTTCATAAGCACTTCTCACAAAAAAAACTCTGTAGACCTACAGACAGGCCAAGGAATGTATGCTTAGATTTCTGTGCAAGAATGCAACAGCCGGTATTGAAAACAAATTCCTGCACTGTGCTCTCCCTCTGCCTGAAATTCAAAATTGTGAACAGAGGAATCTTCAAAGGGTAAGAAGCTGGTTTAGCCAGCTCTTACTGCACCCAGAAGGGAAGCAGGGTGTGGTGGGTACACGGCTATCTTCAGCTGGAAGTATTTTAAGGACCACTATCATCTGAACTAAAGCTTCACTGTACCTAAGTGATAGTCCAATACATCCCTTCTCCTGCTTTAACTGGGATCAGCTGTTCTGCCCTGACACCACCACTCCGGGGAAAACAAGCTGAAGTAATGGATCCGAGATAGACTAATCCTAAAGTTAGTCCCTCTCACAGGTGTTCCTGAACGCTTATGTTACCATGAACCTAGATCAGTACTTGGTGGACTGCCTTTCTCCTTGGGGAGGCAGCAGGATAATGGGAAAGGAGTAAGGAAGCTCAAGAAGCAACACACAGATGGGAAAGCCAGGCCAGCACAAGTGACTAAACTTAAATGCTGTAATTCAGGCACTGACACTGGATTATTCATACAGCTGAGGAGTTAACCAAATTGATTGACAAAAAAAAATAGGTGAGGGTGGAAAATAGGCCCAGTTTCTGAAGAAAGAATTGAACATAACCATTCCAGATGCAGACAATGTGTATCAAGCAAACACTTAACTAAACAAGAAGAATCCAACCACTCCGAGACAATTTTGCCAAAGTCTCTTTAAGGAACAAGTGAATAAATTCACAGCTGCTACACTGAGAAGAGCAAACACTTTCTTAATCTAAGATATTCAGCTGCTGTTTTATTAAGCTAAACCCAGGCTTGGAACACTAGAAGGTAGATGTTATCACCTGCACTCCTCTACCAATTGAAATATCTGACTGATTGACAATCACGAAGTTTAGAAACATTTTCCCAGTTTTGATACATGTCACAGACCCAAAACATGCAGGATACACGTACATGAGACCCTACAACAGAACATATGCTGAACAAATATGGGCAAATTAAGTACTTTTGCTATTTAAAACTAAAACAATTTCTCTAGAAAGATTTATCTGAAAAATAGTAAAGTTCTAATTCCTGTATGTCAAAATCAGGGATTTCCTTGATTGTCTGTGAAGTTACACAGCAGCTTGGCCATTTTAAGGCAGTCAATACCCAATGCTTTTACGCAACCTGGGTTGGAATTTTTAACTCCTAGAAATACTTCCCCCTTATTTCCTTGCCACATCCTCAGGAGCACTAACTCTTCCAAAAACCCGAGCTGTTTACCTGCGGATTTCTCTCTGGATACACGGAAAAAAACCCCAGCACGACCAAACCTGGTCTGTAAATCGTCCCGTCAACCATTAAAACCCTCTGCTCCTACAGCCGAGTCCAACTAATGGAGGCAAAGGGAGGGGACGTGAGCTGATGACTCCCTTCTGTGAGAGAGCCCAGAGATGGGCACCTAAAGTTTAACAGCGCATTTTAGAGCAAGTTTAACAGCGCGTTTTTAGGCCAGCAGCGTTCTAAAGGTTATACCAGAGATAACCCGGGGGGCGGCTGATTTCAGGCTGTGCGTGCAGACCCGAGGGCCGGGGCAGAGCCCTCCCAGCCCGGCCCGGGGCAGGGCCGAGCCCCCCTGGGCCCGCACCTTCGTCGCTGATGTCGTCCACGAAGTCCTCGGGGTCGCTGAAGGAAATCTCGTCCTCGGGCTCGGCCGGGGCGGCGGGCGCGGCCTCCCCGTTCTGCTGCGCCGCGCCGGGGCCGGCATCGGGCTCGGCCTCGGCCTCCTGCTCGGGCTGGGGCTCGGCCTTGAGCTCGGCCTGGGGCTCGGGCTCGGCCTCAGGCTGAGGGTCGGGCTCGGCGGGGCTCTGCCGGCCCGACGGCGGCTGCTCGGGCTCGGCTGCGGGCGGAGGCGGCTCGGCGGGCCCCGGCGGCGCCGCCTCGAGCTCGCCTGCTTCACCGTCAGCATCCTCCTCCTCCTCTTCTCCTTCTTCTTCCTCCCCCGCCTCCTCCTCCTCCAGCTGCTGCTGAGGCGGCGGCGGCTCCGCGGGCGGCGCGGGCGCGTCCGTGTGCTCGGGGTCCTCGGCGGGGCCCTGCGCGCCGGGCGGCGCGGCGGCCGCGGGGCTCTCCTCGGTGTCCTGCATGGTGCGGGGGGCTCGGTGCGGTGCGGGGGGCTGGGCTGGGTGCGGGGGGTCGGGCTCGGTGCGGGTCCCGGTCCCGGCCGGAGGGGGAGGGGGGGGGTGCGGGGCGGCTCCTACGGCCGGGCCATGTGCGCCAGGCCCAGCGGCCCGCGCGCGCCGGCGCCTACCACCGCGCGCGGGGCGGGAGGGGGGAAACCCCTGCCCTCCCCGCGGCTCCTGCACACCGCCGCCCCCACAGCCAGCACCGCTTCGCCCCCGCTCCGCACAGGCGGCTGCGGCCCCTTCGCTCTCCCTGTCTCGCTCAGCCGGCTGCCGCTTCTCCTCCTTCTCACCTCACGGCGCCTCTGACGCCCCCTATTTCATTCTTGCTGTGGTTGAGCCCAAGATGGCGCCTCCTTCCATTCTACCGAGGTGGGGTCCGGCCGAACCATTTTTCATGAGGCGGGAGGCGCCGTGGCACTTAACTGGGCTGGCCCGCAGTGAAACGTCCCTGCGCCTGCGGCCGCTCAGCAACAGTCGCTGCCCGGCGCCGGGCAGGCGGTGACAGCACAGCGCGCCGCCGACAGGACACCGCGCTGGCGCGAAACCCGCTCCGTGGCCCCCCCTATAAACCTTCCGCCATGGGCTCGCCCGAAGGCTGGCGGCGCGCGCGCGCGGGCGCTACCAAACCGGGGCGGAACCGGGGGGGGGCGGTGGCGTGGGGGGTGCTGCGTTCGCTCCCGCGCGTTTGTGGCGGGGCGCGGCGAGCGCGAGCGGTCAGCGCCCCCCCTCCCCCCCGCGGCGGGGCCCGGTGGTACGGCCCGGCGGCGGCGCCACATCAGCCGGGCGGGGAGGGAGGCGGGGAGGGCTGAGGGGGGGCGGTGTGTGTGAGGGCCGGGCCGCCTCCGAGCGCTGTGTCAGCCCCTACAAAGCCTTTGTGGGGGTTAAAATAACATTTGCCGTGGGGTAGGAGGTGACGGTGGCCACGCTGCGCGTCCCGGTTAGCGGGAGAGGCCTTCAAAAGGTGACCTCTCAGTCCAGTCGGACACACAGGAGGGACAGTGACCTGAGGGGTCACCGTGTACAGTCCTGGCGCCTGAGAGTGGTTTTTAAATGGTTTTTAAGCCCGTCTCTCACGCTGCCTACCGGCATGGCCGAGTTTCTGAGAGACTTGGCCCCACGTTATCGATTAAACCCGCTGTTTTCTGTCCCAGGCACCTCAGGCTGATGGAAAATACGTGGAGTGTCACTTTTTTAAGCGTGTGTGCTAATAAAGTATATTCAAAGTGGCTAAGGGAACTCGGAATTTGCCTTGGATACCATCTTGAGGTGACAATTGTAAAGGAAAAGGCTGAGGACAGCTCTCAAGGAATAGTGCTATACCCACTTCGAGATGAACACTTGTGTTTTGAGTAGGGTTATGCCAGCACAGAAAACAATCACGAGGAGAGCGGAGCAGGTATTGTACTTGGCTTTTTAAATTTAAGCCCTGTCTTACATTGCACTATCTTTCATGTTGTGGTAAAACCTTGGGGGAAGAGCAGCGTTTAAGAAACTAAATCAGAGATTTCCTTTGTGCGATTTATCAGGCGGTCACAGGATGGCATCCGAGCTCCACTCAGATCCCTTGGCTGAGCGCTCCCCGTTCCTGCCTGGAGCCGTGGCAGCGCCTATGAATGGAAACGATGACTGGCACTTTGTGCAGCTATTTTTTCCCCTCATTATATCACGGTAGCTGACCAGACTTTGACTTCCCAGTCAGCACCAGCACCGTCACGCTGGACTGAACAGAAATGCTGTTTCCCGCCATCACAACCACGTTATTTTTTTTCCAAATGTGAGGGAAGACGTGCTGCCATTCAATCCATGGTCCCAGCTGGGTCCTCAGTATTCCGTGGCTCTTCCAGGAGTGTGGATGTGGTCCCTGTTACTTGTGTTTCACCTCTCCCACCCTTGTCTGTGTTAACTGGAATGTGCAATTTCTGCAATTACCTTTCTTCGTGTTTGCTCTTTTCCAGCCACTTTGGTTAAACTCTGGATGCTCATTTCCCTGACTTTGCATGGACTGGTCTTTGCACTTTCCTGTACTTTTCAGCAACTTCTGATTTATCTGCTCTTCCTTCCTTTTCCCCCTTTCCTTTCTTTCTGTTGAAATTTCCCCTCAGTCCCTGTCCTATGTCACTGCTATCCTTCCAGTCCTTGCTCAGCAATCTGAGAGGAAGCGGAACAGCTTTTAAAACCAGAGATTTTGCCACTGGCAGCTGAAGCCTGTTTCTTTAAGTATTCCACATGCAAAACTCCCAATCAATGGGAAATTTGGTGAAAGAAATCTAGCGGGAATGGCTTTTTATAGCACAACTCTCAAACCAGCAATGCCTCATGAATTTTACTGTGTGCAGGTGATCTGAGAATAGTGGAGCTGACAGCTCTGCTTCCTAAACTGAATTCTGAAGGAGTAAGCAAGCTCTTGTATGAAATTTTATCTAATACTGACAGGATGTGCATGGAATGAGGCATTCTGAGGCAGGGCCTTGGGTGGGGACCTGCTTCTGCGTTACATTTGTCACCTGGAACCTGCTGGTTTCAGCTCCTCTGCTCCACTGTGGTCAGTCCCACCTGCAGTGCTGCCTCCAGCTCTGGGGTCCCCAGCACAGGAAGGACATGGAGCTTTTGGAGCAAGTCCAGAGGAGGCCACTAAGATACCAGAGGGATGGAGCACCTCTGCTGTGAGGAAAGGCTGAGAGAATTGGGATTGTTCAGCCTGGAGAAAAGAAGGTTTTGGGGTGGTCTGATTGCAGCCTTCCAGTACCAGAAGGGAGCCAACATAAAAGATGGAGATTATTTATAAGGGCCTGGAGGGACAGGGCAAGGGGGAATGGCTTCAAACTATCAGAGGGCAGGTTTAGATTAGATATTGGGAAAAAATTCTTCCCTGTGAGGGTGGTGAGGCCCTGGAAAGGTTGCTCAGGGAAGCTGTGGCTGCCCCATCCCCAAGAGTGTCCAAGGCCAGGTTGGACAGGGCTTGAAGTAACCTGGTCTAGTAGGAGGTGTCCCTGCCAATGGCAGGGGGTTGGAACTGGATGATCTTTAAGGTCCCTTCCAACCCAAACCACTCTGTGATTCTCTGGCATGTGTCCTTTTTTTCTTTATTTTTATACTCAAGATTTTCCAGAAGCTTTTTCTGCAGTTACAGCGAATATGGAAGTGTTCAGTAACTTATGTCAAGCAGAGTCAGTCTGGCCCTGTTCAAAAATTATTTCTGCAATTGAATTATTTTTCACAGTATTTTTCTTCAAGACTCCAAAGCAATCTTCAGTTGAGAATGCCTTATTTATACCAAATAAATAGTTATGCTATTAGCTTAAGTACAGACCAATCAAAAATCTATAGCTAAAATGAGAACATGTTGATTCCTCCATTCATTTTCTCAAAAAATGCTATATAGGCGAAAAATCCTGTAGTGCTTAGTTTTCAGAAGTGCTGAGCATGCAAAACTGCTCAGCTGCTGTATAAACATGATTTGAAGGGCCTCTCAGCTCAAATAATGCCGTGCTTTTCTAATTTTATACCCAGCTTTCGTCTGCACCCACGCTCTGGGGACGGAGCTGAAACAGCAGCGAGGGAGGAGGAAAGGGAGAATCACCCGGAGCCATTCGCATCTTTGTAGCAGCACAGAAAGTTTCAAGGGGGAGCATTATGGTTGCAATTACACCCTGAAGTAACTCTCACTTCACAATTTCTCGTTTAGTTCTCTCTGCACACAGTGGAGATAACCATTTATCTTCCCATGATTAAGAGATACCAGGAACATTACTTCGTGAATGCATCCAATACTTTGGATATTGAAAACATAAAGCCTTATTATGGATTGATAATCTCTCAGTTTGGAGGTACAGAATCTATGCAGATTTTTGCTCCATTGATGGTGTTTTCAGGAAAACCACTGTACAAAGCATGTCCCTTATTTTTTACCAGTGTCAACCCTATAATTCCTGATTTATAAACTACAGGAAGCGGGGCAAAAAATTCACCAACAAAATCAGAGGTGCTCATACCTGCAATTCTTATTTTTATTTTGGAAAGTGTATTTCCATTTGAAATGCTCATATTTCTGTGCTTTCCTGAATAGGTTAATATTAATTTTTACCATATTAGTGCATTCCTTCCGGTGCATAGCACAAAATGTACAGTGGCTTTTCCTCTGGAAAAAAACATTAAATATCTACTTTTAACCTATCATTATTTCAGAAAAATCCAGATTCACCCAAAATATAGAAATATCTTGAGTATAGGAAACTTGATTAATTGCCTAGATGGCAGCAGAATTGCCGTGGGAAAGGGGAACTCAATGGAAGAAAATATGCCAAAATTATCTTGGAGTAATTCATCTGATGAGAGGACTTAAGTCTCAAGCTGCACCAGGAGAGGTTTAGGCTGGACATTGGGAGGAATTTCTTCACAGAAAGGGTGATCAGACATTGGAATGGGCTGCCCAGGAAGATGGTGGAGTCACCGTCCCCCGAGGTGTTTAAGGATAGAGTGGACGTGGCACTCAGTGCCATGGTCTGGTTCACAAGGTGGTGTTCGGTCATAGGTTGGACTCGATGTTCTCAGAGGTCTTTTCCAACCTAATTGATCCTGTGACTCTCTGATTTAAACCCCAAAGTACAGCCTCAAAAACAATTTATCTACTTTTCCTCGCTCACAATAAAGTCTCCCTGAAGTTCACATTCCCAACAACCATCCATTTCAGATTTCAGGGGGAAAAAAAAATCAGCTATATTTCGGAATAATCCTGTATTAAACCCGTGAGCCGATCACTTCTCTTTATGTGCTTTAAGATGTTTGGGATATTTGTTACTAATGCGGCAAGCGGTTCAGAAGCGCCCGGAGCCATCCCATCCCCGGCCGGGACAGCTCGGTGCCCGTGCGAGAGCCGCGGGGTGCTGCTGGCCGGGGGCATCGCCGCGGAGCGGGTGGCACCGGGCAGAGCCCCGGCGGACGGAGCGCCCCGTGCCCGGCCCCGGCCCCGGCCCCGGCCCCGCGGGAGGCGGCTCTGCCCGCCCGCCCCGCCCGCGCTCACGGGCGGGCGCTGCGGAGGAAGGGGAGGGAAGGGGAGGGCAGGGCAGGGCGGCCGGGCCGGCCTCACATGACCGCGGCCGGGATGGACGGCGAGCCGCCCGCGGGCACCGGCACAGGTACGGGGGGATGTGTTTGCGCCGGGGCCGCGCCGCCCTCCCCGCCCCAGCCCGCGGGCGAGCGCCGCCGCCTTCCCCCGCTTCCCCCCCCGGGCAGCGGGACGCGGCTGGCCCCGGCTCCGAGCGGGGCCGCTGGGTGTCCGCTCCCCGTGCCAGGGTGGGCTCTGCCCCGCGGGGGTGAGTCGGGGCAGCGCCGGTGGGTTTACCTGCCCGGAGGGGGCACCGGGAGGCCGCCCCGGTGGCCGCAGCCGCCCCGCAGCCCTCGTGCGGGGCTGGCGGCGGGCACGGGGCGCGGTCCAGCGCTTCTCCCGTGGGCAGTGCCGGGGCCGCTTCCCTTCTCCCTTCGCCCCCCGGCCGGACCCCGGGGCTCCTCGGGGCCGTCCTGCTGCGGGGCGGACCCCGCGCCCACTCGGGCGGCGCGGAAACAGCGGCACCAAACGCCGGAGTTTCGGGAGCGTGCGGCTGGATCTGGGATGAAGAAAACTTCGCAGCCAAATGCTGCCGGCGCTGGTTGCGAAATGAGAGATGGAGGGAGCGCCTGGGTGAATTGAGGGAATAACACGTTGGAGCATTTAAACTGAGGGAAACTTTAGAGGGAAGCAGGATAACATGGTTCTCTGAAGTTGTCTTTAAGGTGGCTAAAGTTTTGTACCTGCTCTGTGCACAGTATTTTTTTTTTCTCAGTTTAGAAAAAAATTGAGTAGAAATTACAAGTAGGTAAGCTTAGTGCAGGGAGAAATGGTTTGGTTGGATTACATTCAGGATCCAGTGTGTGTGTGCTTTTGTTAGGCCTGTGATGCTCCCGATGCAGATCATGCTTATAAATAAATTATTTTGGAATATTTCTGTCCAGGACTGATGTAACATATTGAACAGCAGCCTTTGTGGAAAAAATGTCCTACTGTACCAAAGAGAGAGCTTGCTCAGGTATGTCTGTTCTGGATTTGCTATCTGCTTCAGGAGCCTTATAGAGATAAAACAGTTCTCTCCAATTAGAGTATTCTTAATCTTACTAACTTCTGGTGCTGGTACTTCTGTGCCTCTCTGATCTACTCAGCCCTATTTAGAAAACCTGGCTTTTTTGGACAAAGAATGTACAGTGAACAATGAAAGTATCTAATGGTAAAGTAAAGTAACACTGTGAATGCAGGAATGTTTTTATTTCTAGTATCATTATGAGGGTTCAGATATTTTGGAAGTTTCACACCCCTGTGTAATTTTTTTGGAGTTCAGCAGCTCATCAGTGAGTATTTTGGGAGGATCCAGATCTCTGGAGTAATGAGAGTCCTGGCAGGGATCGTTGATGACAGCACAGACAAATGCTGTCTTTTTGATTTTGCAGAGTTAAAAGTACTTTAACACAATAAAGAGAGAGAAGAAAAAGGATAATGTCCAATACATTAAAGTCAGTTTTGCAGAGTTGCCTTTATTGACTTTTTCTTCCTTTTGCTTCCATTTGAGTGTTTTGCAACGATTGCAGGGAGCTGATCCAGGTGTGTTGGCTGGGGAGGGAGGAAGGGTGTTTCTTTCTCTTCTAATGGTAAATCTTTAACTGTGTGTGCAGCTGGTGGAAGGGCTTGGTGAGGAGGGCTCTGCGGGTTATGGGCAGTATGATTTGCACATGAACACTCCGATTTCCCCTACAGTCTTCAAGTTTTATAGGTTGGTGGGGAAAAATTTACCAGTTACAGACATGTGGAACTGGTACAAAGAGGGGAGCTTTGATGATTGCCTTTTTTTGGGGTTTGGATTTTGAATGTGAATGAGCTTGTTCTAAATATAAAATGTGTGAAAAGGCCATTGGGAGCCTGAAGTGTGTAGAGTGGCAATGCCATTCTTTTTAATGCTTAAATGCTACGATCAAGGTTTCCCCCAATGTAATTGGGAGGGCGAGAAACGTGCAAGGAAGATGAGAAGTAAAACAAAGTTAAACCATTTCTTTTCATGGAATGTTCTTGACCTGTATAAGGACAGATGGTTGTGGAATCTTGCCAGTTTTGTAGTCAGGCTAAAATGCTGTAATAAAAGTTTCCCAGAGAACAGTTGTATGAGTTATTGCTTGCTGGGTTACCTTTTTGGGTGAGAATCTTTACACTTCCAACCTCTTTGTGAAAAGTGGTAGTTTAGCAGTCTTCCTTTGTGAGCTGGGAACCTGCCCTAGTGAGGATTTGACTTTTTGTCTCTCTAATCTTTGGGCACATTCCTCCATGGACTTTTCTCCTCTAATCCTGTTATTTCTTCAAAGCCTGTAGCTCCATCTCACTTTATTGTGTTTGCTACAGCTGGGGACTATGGCTCATGGCTGACTTGTGAATGGAATGTGTTCCCTGTATTCCCAGACTTGGGAAACCAATCAGTTGATGATCTAACAGCATAGATCAAAAGAGCAGGGCACTAGGCTTAAAGTTAGTTCTTTACACGCAGTAAATGTGTTACATTGAAAGGAGGTAACTTGCTGTTGTAGTTTTTTCTGCTGGAGCGCATGTGACTGTGGTATTTTGAGAAGCAGTTGGAGACCTACAACTGCAGGGAATGCAGAAATGCAGGTGCTTTTTGGATATTATTAAATAAAGCTTAGGTAGCCTCAGCTATTTTTAAGTTGTTCCATTGCTTCTCTGTTGCATCTTTAAAAGCACCAAGTGCTGAATAACAAACTTAGTTGGAAAAAAACCCAAAACAAACAACCACCAAAATAACCCCTCCAAAAATGAAAACCAAACTGCCTGCAACATCTCAAAAACAAAGGGAAATATAAAAACCTAACCAAGGGGGGAAAAAAAAAAATCTCGAAAAACCCAGACCAGTAACCGCAGGGTGCATATTTGACATCTGCACTGAGAAAGTTGTGGTGGTGTTTTGCTGTTTTTTTCTTTTAAGGAGTAAAGTGAAACGTTGGAGCCTGCTTTGCAACATCTAATTTTATGATAGTATGTGTGTTACTTTATCTTGTTTTGTTTGGGCATTGGAAAGCTTGTATTTACAAGAGAATTGTTGGGAAGGAGAAGGAAGGACGCTCTTAATCAAAGTGAAGCAAAATATGATGGCTTTTCTTGCACCCAGTAAGAAATACAGACTTGCCTTCTTTGTTGAACACGGAGCTGTGGAGCAGTTAGCTTTTTTAGGTAGACTCATTGCTTTGCTTTACTCCTTTCTAAATAATTACTGCTTGGCTTTAAATTCCTTAAAAAACCCAAACAAGTTGCATGCAATTGACTCAAAATTATGTAAAGCCTTTAATAGAAAAAATGTTCTGTTTGGTTCTTTTGTTTTTGTGGAACTTCTGTTTTTCTTTTCTGGCTTTTAGAGGATTTCAAATTATGTAATATTTTTTAAAAGTAAAATGAAGAAGGGAATGTATTTGAATTTGTAGTTGAAATCTGCATCAGGTTTCAGAGAGGCTGATGTGGATTCTGGAATTATGGAGGAATGTGTTTGACACAATAAGGGGAAAGGCATTTCCATAATTCCTGAGGCTTTTCATGAGAAGACAGAAAGGAAAGGGAAATGCTGATGAATGATATTTACATTGCTGCTTTAGTATTCCTGGCCCAGGAGTTCGTAGTGGAGCCCTCCTTTTTTCCAGGGAGAAATCTGAGGTATTTGTGTACAAAACCAGTCAGTTTTTGTACTTCCTTGTGTTTCCTGGGGGTTGGGTCCCCTCTGCTCCCCACAGCTGTGGCCTGTGAGGATGGAGAAAAATCTTAGCTGTTATTCCTAAAGGTTTTGCTTCCTCCTTCTAGAAAATACGCCACTGATATTACAAGTAATTCTATGGCACCATCTACTTAATTGTCTGATAAATTTATCTGATTAGCACCTGGTGTAATAAAGAGTTTGTATCAGCCATCTGTTGAATGGAGATAAGCCTACAAATTTGATTGACAGAGCTTACATAGGGAAGGGAGATTGGTGGTGTGATTTACCTCCTGAGCTTCCAGCCCTGGCACCGCTCCTCTCTGCTGTATGTGCGTACGTGTAAAACCTCTGTGCAGCTAACCAGATCCTTGGAATTCTGCTCTGGCTTTCATAAATGCAGGATTTTTGAAACTTAGGTGGAGGAAACTGGTAACTCTGCAGAGGGCAGGTTGGTGCCTGGTTGTATCAATGGAGTAATGAATGTCAGGTGCTAACTTAGGCGTGAAATAGGTGGTCTAAAGTGGAGAAATTTTCTATTTCGGTTATTTTCTCGGGGTAAGTTTCTCAACTCTCTTCAGTCCAAAGGCTACCTGACTTGCCACCAAAAAAAAAAAAAAGAAGTATTTATGCTGTGTTTTCATAGCTGTTTTCTTTTATGACCAAGCAAAAATTCGTCCATGCTTTGAATGCTTCTTAAAACTTTTATTTCTTGTCATCTTGTTGTCTTCTTGTTTGCATATGTGTGTTTATATGTATTGTTTTTAACTTCTATATTAACTTGTTTTCAGTTATACCAGGCTACTTTCTGATATCTTATTGACAACAGATTGAGAAACTGCTGTAGCAAAAGCCTAAGTTGCAGGATGAAGCTGATTTTTATTTTGTCTGTCCCAGTGTTCAGGGGCACCATTCCATATCTCCTTTCTGTATTCACTTGCTGATCTCTGTATATAAACTTTACTAGATAATGATCTGCTGAAACCAAAGGGAATGTTTTCAAAATTAGCTGTTCTCCAGCAGAGTGCGTGATGGGAAGCGTTAAGTGTTCTGTTACAATGCATGTAAATCCTTTTAGTGCTTGAACACAGGAGCTCATACCAATGAGTTCCCACTGTTATTCACCATTCCTGGCCAGGGCTCTCGAGGCCAATCCGAAATAGACTTTTTAGTAAGTAGAATGGAAAAATGGGCTGAAGAACAGCTCCAGTATATGTTGCTCTGTAGGCTTAGTGTTAGTGCCATGATAAGTGTTTCCTAAAACAGGTTAACAGGTGTTTCATTTTATTGTGTTCTCAGACCAGAGTTTGAGGGTGTAGGTTCACTCTGAGTTGTCTTGTTGATACCAGACACGCTGAGATTATGAATTAAATACTAATTATTCAAAATTGTTTTCATGGTTGTTGGGTCTGTGTGATTTCACACATTTGGACAAAGTTGAGATGTAAAGAAGCTACCGAATATTTCAGGAGGAAATATTTCCGGAATGTGTGAATTGCTGATAAAGAAAAGGTATTTCCTGTAGGTGAATTTTAGAAAGCAAATTTAGAGAATGACTTGATGAAAACTGGGTGAGAATTACCAAGAAAAGAGCAACATGGATTAAGATGAATTGTCAGTGGAATGTGGAGTCTTGCCTGGATCTCTGTGGGGCTTCACTCTGTAGATGTCTTGGGGAGTAATGTGGGTTCAGGTCACTGTGACGAACCTGAAAGTCCTCAGCATCAGTTTGGCTGATTGTCCTGCAGGTTCTGGGACTTACAGATGAAATACTGAGGGTTTCATGGTTATCTCTTCTCCTGATGCCTGTCTGTTGCCACTGGGGTCTCAGTAGTTCACCAGACAGTTCCGAGCCCCGGTTCAGGGACCCATTTATGGTGTGAAAGGCCTTTGTTGGTTGTCCAGCAGAAAGGTGGGAAGCAGGAACAGTAAATCAATAGGTAGGAGGATATGTTGTGTTCATACCTGTTGGCACTGCTCTTGGTGAAGAAATTGGGGTGCATTTTGAATAGCCCCTCTTTGGGAGGCCAGCTAGGAGCAACTGCCTCTGCAAGGTGAGCCTGTGGCTGAGCATCACAGAGGGCTCTGGAATTCTCTGTGTGTGCGTGCCTTGGAGGTGTAACATCATCTGCTGTGTCATGTTGCATTTCATTGCTGTGTCTGGAGGAGTTAAACCCAAGAATTACAAGGGTGCACACCCAGAAAACCTCTGTTCTGGAGGTCCAGAATGTCCGGTGCTTTCCATAGTTCTTTTTGTGTGTATTTTTGACGCTTTGTCTTGATAGTGTGATTTATTGCACCTTGCTGCTCCATGAAAGGTCAGACAGGCAAAGGTTTTTCTACACAAGAAAACCTTTTGCCTGGCTGTCTGTATCCTGAATTTTCTTTCCTTCTTTTTCTTTCAGTTCAGCATCTCTCTGAAAAGTGGCTGTACAGGTGTACACTTTATCCAGCAGTATCCCATGTCAACACTGAATTAGCTTGCATTATTTTGCTGCAAATTTCTGGCAGGTAGCTTAAAATTTTGAGGAGCTGCTACATAGGTGGGGTTAGCAGGTGATATTTTAGTCTAATAAAGCAGAGGTGTTAAGACTTGCTTCTCTGAGTCACATTAGCAGGAATCTGCAGCCTGATGAGACATGTGGAATAAGGTCCTTTGTCCTGGGTTTAATTTGGTTTCCTTTCCTTAAGCCACTTTATGGAGCAAATAATGAAGGTTCTGATGCATCTGAGGAATTGAAGATTATCTGTTTTCCCCATTTATCAGGGCCTGGAGCACATAAAGGAGCAGGTGGGAAATCCTTATCCGGAGGAGGTTGAAGCTTTCAAGTTAAGGATAGGAGTTCTTATCTTCTCTGAGTTAATCTCTAACACAGTTAACAACTTTTTGAACTACGTATCAAAGCTTAAAGAGTTGCTTCTTGCTTCTATAGTGTTACTGTCTCTTTGTGATCTCAGAACTGTAGATATATTTAAGAACTTCTGCACAATGGTGAGGAAGGGATGATGAATCCTACCTGGCTTTTCTAGGTAACTTTTCATTGGTGGATTTGACTGAACTCATGTATGGGTTGAATAGATTCCAGGGTTATACACACATTTTCCACGCTGTTTGGTATGTGTGGAATGGGTGGAAAGAAAAAGATTGCTTTGAAAAGCAACATAAGCTTAGCTTACAGTCACATAGTAGTATAGTTATGAAGTCAAGTTGAGATAATGGGCTGCAGTCAGTGACTCAGTAAGAGAGTACTCGGAATCATCAGCTTTGCCCCTTCTTTGATGGAGTTTGTCCTCTGGGGCCCTATTCTTAAGACCCATCTCTTTTCACTTTGCATCTAGCTGAGGATCAGTTAGACTCTCTCAGTGCAAAGCTGCCCAGCTGTGATTGAATTCACTGCCAAAAGTTGTTTGTTTTCTAGTATGAGCAGTGGAATAGGTTTGTTTGAAAGATTCTGCCACAGCTTGCTGTGATTGAGGAACTGTTGGCTTGGTAGCCTTATTAGGAATCTTTCCCCTGCTCTTGAACTTGAGCATGTTGACATAGTAAATTATTGTAATTCACGCTCACTGTAGCATAGTGTCACAGAGTTTAATAAAATTATGCCAACTGAAGTGTCTCCTTCCTTTGTAATGACATGCAAAATTAATGGATTAAATTTCTGTAGCGTGGTAAAATGACACATTTTTCTTTCCTTCCATGAGTTGTTCTAGGCAGGATCCAAAAGTGCTGAGCTAGGGTTTAGTTCATTTTGGCAGATCCTGCTGTGGTGGGAGCTGGACAGACAGGAAATGCAGGCCTCTTAGCTGATTCACAGAACAAATTTGGCCTGTGATTCTCTGCTTAGTAGAGATGTCTTTCTGACTCGATATAATTGGTGGTGCTCCTGGGTGTTGTGAGGAGGGAGGTACCCATGTCTTGAACGTGTGTGAAGCAGCATAACCTTCCAGGGGAGTGGCCTGCCTCATGTTCTGGTTGTGTTGCACCACTCTGAGAGCATCAAGC
>JAWWEU010000034.1:12040823-12080641 GCA_035583155.1 Acropternis orthonyx | reverse complement strand
CTTGGCAGTGTTAGTTTAACAGTTGGATTCAGTGATCTTAAAGTTCTTTTCCAGCTTAAATGATTCCATGATTCAATGATCTGTTTAGCATAACCAGAAACTAAAAACTGAGGCTGGAATTGGTGTCAGTTAATTCAAGTATGCTTTAGCTGTTAGACTAGAAACCAATGAGGTATCCCAAGGCAGAAAGCGTATCAAAGCTCCTTCAGGAAAATTTTTATTAGTCTCAAATATTGACACTGATTTTAAACATTTATTGTTTTAAATGTTGCATAACTGTGTAAAATCCTGTCTTGTTTAATACTTAATCTGTGGAAAACCAAGCTTTTTACTGTCTTCTCTCCTGCCCACGGTTCTGAGCTCACTGTGTTTCAATAAATAATTGATTTCAGTTGAGAAGTCCATGTATTGCTACAGTAATTGGTAAACACTGAGCAGAGCAGGGTGTATGTGAACTGGAACAAAGCAAAATGCAAGTGCTGAAAAGCTTCAGTGGCCTTATGATCACCTGCTCTGCTGTTTTGGAGGAGAGCAGCCAGCTGAGGCAGGTCCTGTAGGAAGTGTGCAGATGTCTTCAGAAATGTCCACCTCAGCTGAAGCGTGAGCAAAGTCAAATCCAGATCTGCAGCCACAATGACAGAAAAAAAAATTGGTGGGTGACACTGTACTGAGGATCAGATCACTAGTGAGAGTCCTCACAGCCAGCAAACTGCCAGCTTAAAACTGAGGCAAGAGAGTAATAACCTTTCATCACATGAGAGGGTTTAATTTCTCTCTCTGCTGCTTGCTTTCTCTTTTCTTTTCCTCTAATCTTTAGTTTAATTTTTTATCATTCAGCGTTCCTGAAAACTCCAGGAACTTTGATTTACTGCCTCACGGCAGAATTGCCAGATTGAAATTCTTCCTGTTTCAGCAAGATGAGCAGAATTATTTTTAGTTTGACAAGTTAAGGCTCTGGATGGATGTACTGCAGATTGCTGTGCAGGTCTTTCAAAGTACTTTCTGACATCGTGCATGAAAAAGATGGATACTGACCCCAGGAGCGCCAAACAGACTGGGATCCCCTCGGGGGACCAGCTGTGAAATTGATTCAGAGGGAGAAGAATGTTTGTAGGCCCACAGTTTGTAAGTGGAGGTTTCAGGACCTTAAGTATGGTTTATCCTGCCTACCTGACCCACCCTGTGGAAATAGCCACACACAGATATGTATGCTGGATTTTGGTAAAATACAAAGAACCACTTGATGGAATATTTGTTCAGGTGGTCGATCTAAAAGATTGTTTTCGGGAGCTGACAGACTGTAGGTAACCACTCTCTGGTTTTGTTGCAGTGCTTAAGCAAGGGCTGTAAATACAGGGGAGTTATTGGCCTGAGTGCTTTTCTCTTTCTGAGCAGCTGTAATGTGAGGTGCATTAATTGAAATTTCATGTTTCTTCCTGTAGCTGATCGAGAATTCATAGAATCAAGGAGGAGAGCGCTGAAGCGTTTTATAAACCTGGTGGCTCGACACCCCCCTTTCTCAGAAGATGTGCTCTTGAAACTCTTTCTGTCCTTCAGTGGCTCAGTAAGTATTTGTTAGCAACAGTCCTGAGTTTGCATGTCTTCCTGTAGCTGCTTCACTGGGCACAGGGTTCAAAATTGCTTTTGACCTATGTGTTTTTGCTCCCTGTGATGAGGAGAATTTTCTCTCAGTAGGTGTTTCTATAGCTGGAAAGTGGAAGGTAATTTCACTCAATGCCAGGAGGGTAGTATTTTGAAAATTGTAAATGTCCTGAGGGGAATACAGATTATGCTTTTCCTTAAATTAAACCCAACCTGGGTAAACCTGTAGGTGTCTTACTGTTGCAGTGTATCTGAGACCCTTGTGAAGTGCCTGTGTGTTACTTAGTTCTTTCATGCTCGTTTGATTCTTTATTTTCTCTAGGACGTACAGAATAAGCTAAGGGAGTTGGTCCAGGGAGTAGGAGACGAATTTTTGACCTGCAAATTAGCCACCCAGGCCAAGGTATGTATATGATTTTTTTCAAACGTATTATTCTGATTTAAATGGCTCCAGGTGGATCAGTTGTGGCATTTGTGGAGTGATGGAGACCTTGGGTAGGAAAGAGTTGTTTTCAGAGTTTGAAGAACTTGTAACTTTATCGAAAAGATCAAATAAACATTTGGCACTTAAAAGCCTGATATGTCTATCTAAATGCTGGTTCATGAATATGATAAAGATAAAACAATGAGTTCTGCTAATAAGAACATGTTTGTCAGTAATTACTTGTACTTGCATAACAAACACATGCACAAATTGCACAATTTAAAAGCTAATATCCAAATTGATGTCTTTCCCATGTGTTCATGCCCTCATTCTGTCTATCTTCCTCTCCCTGTGGGAGAGCAATTTGGACTCTTACAGAGAAGTTAGTTATAAGTTTTCTATATATCTCTTTATCCCAGTGATTAGTGCTATGACAGGTTTTAAATCCACTGTGTTCATTGAGCAATTTTAAAGCAAGTTGTTGTTCAGGTTCCTGCAGTGCTTGCAGAAGGTTTTGCAACTGGAGCTTAATTCAGGTTTTTACCAGTGATAGCCTGGTCAAAAAGAGCTGAACTTTCAGTTCATTCTTGACTCTACTGGGCTGGGAGTTACCAGTAGGATCAGATTAGAATTTGTGAGCTTGAGACCTCACAAACCCTATTTTAACTGCATAGTACAATTGCAGATTTTGCCAACTCAGTTTACAGTGGGTATTTGAACCTCCTTCTGCCTCTGAAAATGAGGGCTATTTGTGTGATGTCTGGCTTGGACAGCTAAGTTGGGAAGCTGATCTGTTCGGGGTCATTACAGCGCGGTGTGAGGGAGGAAGCACAAGAGGGAAGCCGCTCTGTGTCTCTCTCTCTGCAGGCTGTGGTGTGCCTCTGACTTATCCACCAGTAATCTCTCTGTACTCCCTCAGGACTTCCTCCCATCGGACATACAGGCCCAGTTTGCTGCCAGCAGGGAGCTCATCAGAAATATTTATAACAGCTTTTATAAGCTTCGGGACCGCGCGGAGAGGATCGCTTCTCGAGCCATTGATAACGCCTCCGACCTCCTCATCTTTGGGAAGGAGCTCAGGTAGGCTGGGAGGAACTGTTGTAAAGTTTACCTCCAATGGTCTGGTAAGAGTGGGTATTTTAGTGCATGCTGTAGGTAATAATCAGTTTTTCCAACTATAAAAAACAGAAATGTACACTTTCGATTAAGGCTGCATTTCCGAGAGCATGAGGAAAGGGAATATAAATGCTTTGACAATCAGGTACTGGTTTTATTATGTCTTCACAGTATATAAACAGTTAACTCTGCATTTGTGATGGGGCAGTACGAGCTCAGCACTCTGAGCTGTTTATACAGATTTGAAACTCCGAACTGCCCTCTGCAAATAAGTTTATCTTCTCAGTGGAATTTGTCTCCTAGGTGTGACCATTACTTATCTCCTTCCAGTGCTTTGGGCTCAGACACTACCCCGCTTCCTTCCTGGGCTGCTTTGAATAACAGCACATGGGGGACTCTGAAACAAGCCTTGAAAGGTCTTTCTGTTGAATTTGCACTTCTGGCAGATAAGGCTGTACAGCAGGTGAGTTTTTTCTTTTTTCCATTTTTTTTTCCCTTTTTGTAACATGGAGGTACATTGCTGCCTTAAATTTCATCTTGAGTCATAAGCACTTCAAGAGTTAAGAGAGAGATTGGATTGTAATTCAAATTTGCATCCTCAACCACCAGCTTGCTTGTTTAAGCCTGAGTGAAATACCTGGACTGTGATTAAATGGGAAAAAATATAACAGGCAGGGGAAAGGAGGGAGAAACCTGCTTTCTTTCTTAGTTTTATTGCACACCTTAAGTTGTACTACTGTAGTGAGCTGTCCAAAAGTCTGATGTTCTGTCTTATTAATCTGCTACAGAGAATCCAGAATAACTTCTTTCTGAATCAAATGTTGACATTCATGTACTTAAACAGTACATGAGAGTCATTCAGGCAGAAGCAGCATATTCCTGTGTAAGTGTGCGGTGTGGTAATGACTGTCAGAATAATGTGAGAACACAATAGTCTGGGAAGGAAAAGTAGTAATTTTGTCTTCACTGCTCTTCATCTCATTGTGTTAAAATACTCAGCATGCTTCTGTAGATCAGGCAGACCAGGTCTTTTTCTCCAGAGTTTACCCTCCAGAGAGCTCTATTGATACAGGAAGAAAAGAGGGTATTTTGTAAAATAAAAAAACCAGTAGTGAAATTTGGCTTGGTGTCTCATCTCTGCCTTCTGATGCATGAACTATTATGGGGAACATGCAGGTATTCAGAGCTTTAATGGATTAGTTATCTTGTAAGAAGGGAAGATGAAAGATTGCAAAAGCAAGAAATTCCAGGCAGAGCACACTGAAAGGACTGACATGCAGGGCTGTGAGACCAACTCCTCTTGTTACAGTGATCAGTCATTTGGAAAAGCTGTTCCTGCCTCAGTCAGGTCTTTGTTCTGCACACTGAAGACTAAACACTCCAGTGCCATCTGAAAGCTTTTTGATGCAGTTGTGTAAGCACCAATGTGCCCTGGAGAATGCGGCGAGAGCTTGCGCGGTGTGAGGAGGTGAAGGACTCTGATGTTGGTTCTTGCCAGGCTTACGTAAAATGTACTTTTTTCCTTGTTTTCTAGGGTAAACAGGAAGAGAATGATGTGGTGGAGAAGCTGAACCTTTTCCTGGATCTACTCCAGTCCTATAAAGTGAGCTCTGCTGTTCTTCTGCCAACGAGAAAGTTGTTTAGAGCAAGCCTGTGCTTTTTAGAGGCTGTAACGCCAACTGGGTGGAAAACTGTCTGGAAGGCCAGTTCAGAGGCAAACTGGGCATCTGGCAGAGGGAGAGGAGTGGCTGTTGGCTGTAACCAGCTCTGTAGCCTTACTGATCAGCTCCTCTTGTGATGAGAACTTGCCAAAGAGCAAACTCTGCAAGGAATTTAAAAATACGACTGCTTGAACTGTATGGATTGGCTAACTTCTTATTTTCAGATTTGGCTGATTTAAGTCCAGGCAGTGAACTAGGTCACTACTGGTTTGCTCCTGGAGAGATGAGTTCAGTTAAATTTGAAAGAATTTTTGTTAATACTCATCTTTGATCAAAGGTACTTTTTATAGAAGCACCAGCTGAAACTGTATGAGGCACCTTCTCCTGACATTTCCAGGCCTGGACTGAAACAGAAGGATGCTGGCAAGCTGTTACCACAGTTAATTGCCAGCACTCGATTTTGAGAAGGTCAGAAAAGATAGGAGGCCTAGTAAGATCCAAAACGTTGGCAGAAGTGATGCTCCAGGTTGCCTCTTAAGCTCACTGGTCTGGGTTCAAGCAGTTTTTTCCCTGAATTGTAAGCTACTGGCATTTTTTGACCCTCTTAAAAGCAAAGAAACAAAAACCTGCAGCTTGGAAATTATGTAAAGCATGACCATGTGTTTGTGTTCCTGATGTACTCAGCTGTGTGTTTGCTGACTCTTGGCTTCCACTATGTACCTGTTCTTTTCTTTTCCCATAAAGGACCTGTGTGAAAGACATGAGAAGGGGGTATTGCACAAGCACCAGCGGGCGTTGCACAAGTACAGCATGATGAAGAAGCAGATGATGAGTGCCACTGTGCAGAACAAGGAACCAGAATCAGTGGAGCAACTGGAGTCTCGCATTGTGGAGGTAGGGCAGGCTCCTGGGAGAGCAGAGGGTGGTACTGGGCTCTGTAATGGTGCTCAGTCATATTTGCAGAAGGCCACTGGGCTGGAAGGGTAGCCTGTACTTTGGACAATCTGAGCTACCTGCTGTGCCACATGGAAAACACTTTTGTTTCCCTCCACGCTTAGTACTGGCTCTTTGGCAGCGTGTTGTTTGCCGGAGCTGTGGAAAGCTGCAGGATGGAAAGTGCAGTTACTGTTGTATCAAATGGGGCCAGGAACAGCCTTTTTGATATGTGTTTGAGTTGCTGGCATGGTGAGGAATGCTGTTTTCTGGTGCTGTAAGTGAACCTCCTTGGCACCCCCTTCCTGGCAATGTATTTCACAGAGCTCCTCTCCTTTCAGCAAGAAAACGCGATCCTGACCATGGAGCTGCGGAATTACTTCTCTCTGTACTGCCTGCATCAGGAGACACAGCTCATCCACATCTACCTGCCTCTCACCTCACACATTCTGGGGGCCTTTGTCAACTCCCAGATCCAGGGTCACAAAGAGGTGAGTTCTGGCCTGTATCCTTTTTCCCAAAATATGAATGAGAATTTGAATGTGTTTGTTTTCACTCATTGGCCTTTGTCCTGTAATCATCTGTCCAGCTGCACTTCTTCATAACTTAAGAAGTCACCTAAGGTCTTTCCAGTTTGGGGTGAGGATCAGGGCTGGCCTCTAATGCCTCTAAAAGACTGTGTCTTCTTGCAGCAACTTGCTGCATTTTTCTTCTTTTCTTCTTCTCTCATCAACTCCCCTATGCATAGTTGAAGAAGATCCGGCCATTAAATAGCTATTCTCTAATGAATGATGTGTCTTTGCTTGATGAATCTGTTTTTTTATTGTGGTACACAGAAATTGTATGTCAAGGAAAAAACTACCCTGATTTTTTGCTCTAAATCTAGGAGCTCCTTTTTGTTAACCCCTAAATATGGCCTTTAACTTTCCCCATATATAGACTTTCTTGCATTCATTCTATTAGAAAAGTCTCTCCTTCTTCAGCTCCCTTCCTTCCCTGCAGTGAAGGAATTTGACCAAGGTGTGGGAAATCTCAGTTCCTTGCATGCTCGGGAAAATGTTGAGGGAGCTGCACATAGCACTAGTCTGAAAGGGACAATCTGGGTCCACTGGACTTCCCAAAAATACTTCAGCAAATTTGTGTTGTGCTTTTGAGTACCTGAAACGGCTGCTAAAATTCAGTGTGGTGAGATTGTTCCCTACCCTGTTGTCACGTCTATTTTCTCTCCTTTTCCGCTCACAGATGAGTAAAGTTTGGAATGAACTGAAGCCGAAGTTGAGCTGCCTTTTCGTGGGATCTAGCAATATGCCAACTCCACCACTGTCACCTCCAGAGGGAAATTTCTTCTCCAATTAATGCTCTGAGCATCATGCATGGAGCAAGAAGGGCAATCAGTGAAGGGGTGGGATCTCTACCTCCAGATGTTAAAATGAATCCTCCAAACAGCTATTTTTATTTTATTTTTTTTTTTAATACTGCTGCTTTGAGCTGCTCTCTGATTTAGAAAGACTGGATGTGGGGCGGAACACATGGATATAAAGACAATGTCTTAATTTTGCAGTGTTCTGGGGCAGAGCATTGCAGACACTCTCTGTGGGGTCGGGATGTGGCCTGGCACAGCCAGTGCTGCAGTGCTGATGCCTCTGCATCTTGTACTAACAGTCCTCCAGTCATGTGTATCTGCAGCTGTGCTGACACATCTCTGCACTGAAGTCTCTGAAGTGCTGAGACGAATGGGATAACTGAGGCACTTGCTTGTAGTGGAGATAAATTGCCTTTTATGCCTTGGAGGGCCTGTGTTAGGGACATGTGTGCATAAGGAAGGCTGAAAACCATCCCCCATCCCGTTGTAGGTGTCTGGATTTGATTTCTTACTGCTAGACCGTAGCACAAAATGAATGAAGTAGTTGGATTTTGTAACCCAGCTGGGCAGGGGTCAGTGCTGCTGTGTGACAGGGATTTTCCCATGAGGCTGGATGGACTGTATTGTCAGTGTATTTCCCTTCATGGTTGCAGGGCAGCCTGGGGACTTGCTTATGTTTTTCAGTTTGGGGCCAAAGACAGCTGGGTTCAGGAACTCAGAGGAGTTTGCCTGGCATAAATGAGAATAATTGAATAAAACACTCCTACTCATACTACACGAGCAGAACAGCTACAAGGAAGCTGTTTTCTTCTGGAGGTTGAGACATCCTTCTGTTGAGTAGCTTTTCAAGTCTACTGGAAGGCTGGTGTTTTCTTTGGTCTAATATCAGAAGTATCCTGTTATTCCAGCAGGCTGGGACACAATGCTGATAAAGTTCATTAGCAAAATATCAGTATTTATCAGGATGTTACTGTCATTCTTTTTCCTGGCTGCGGGTGGCAATGGAGTGTATTTGTGAAGGACAGGAGACAAGTGACAGTTCTCATCTCTAAAAACAGCACAGCCCTTGGTAATGGGGTTTTCAGAATAATTTGTGGTTGTGATAAAGGGACTAAGCATTCTCCACTTTGTATCTCCAGTGACTTTCCCTCGGGAGGCAAAGGGGGAGGAGAACGTGCATGTTGTGTTACCTCAGGGGAAATGGTGCACATCCTCCAGAGAAACTGATAACTGAAGGAACTGCAAACGTCTGCAGCAAAACTGTGTGAGCAGGACTCTCCTGAACCCCACTTCTCTGGGGCCAAAATAGCTTCCAAAGGGGAATTTGAGATTTGGCTTCTTAGCATTTTCTTTGAGTGAGTAAAAAGGAAGCACATTCACAAGGATGAGTGCTCACTGTCAAACTGGAACCGTTACAGTATTTTCCTACTGGGGAACTTCCCCATTAGCAGGAAATCTATTTAAATCCCTCAATCACAAAAGCTTTTTTTTTTTTAAATTTAGAGAATTCAGTGCAACATGAAGCTCTTCCTCGTCCGGGTGGAAATTCTGGGTTAGTTTCTTCAGTTAGGAGCAAGATAAGTTACTTGCCCAGGTTCATGAGACTGGAATAACCATTCCTCACACTCATCAAAATGGGGTAAAGTACAGTGTTGTTGGTGAATTCCTTGGGTGCTGGGCCCTAAGCAGTGTGTAGCCAACCTTGCTCAGAATGCATTAAGAGCTTTTTCCAACAATTCAAATATTAACTCGCTCTCCTCCTGTGTATGGGCCTTGTCCAGTGAGACAGATAAACTGCAAATGACTGTGACAGATTTGATTGTCTCCTGCAGATTTCCAAAGTGATGCAGAGGAGATTCTGCTCACAAGCCAGAGCAACTGTCAGAGAAGAAAAATGTTTCTACAGCCCAGTAACAAAAGACATATTATCTCAAGAATGGCACAAAAGGTTTTTCTGCTTGACCTTGTCTTGATTAGGAAGATGGTTTGTGGTTGAAGTGCGGAAAGCATGTTACTGGATTTTTACATGCTCTTTACCCCTGGCCTCTTTAGAAGGTGTTGCCTGGTTATGGCTGGATTAGTCTTAGCACCCTTCCTCCCTTGTTTATACTTGTTTGCCTGATGTGATGAACAGTCAAAATGAGAATGTTTTGGGACAAGATCTGATATATCTGATGGAGCTTCTATGTGGTTTGAGTAGGCAGTGTTCCATAGGAGCACTTGCAAAGGACTAGCCTGAATGGAACTTTGCACTCCTCATTTCTGGGAAAAATGTACAATTTTGGACTTCATTTAAAATCAAAAACCAAATCCCAAAAAAAGCCACGACATTTGGGCTGTAGACTAATTCCTCTTTCTTGTTCTCCTTAAAAGCAAGAATTCTACAGTCCAAATGCAGAGATTGTAATAATGATAAACACAGACCATAGGACTTAAAAGAAACTGGAATTACATTGAGAAAACACCTGTTCCTCCTTGCCTCTTTCAGGAGAGCAGTTTTGGGGGTGGGTTTTTCTTGTTTTAGTTTTACTCTGTTCACCTGGTATTTGTGAACAGAGGCCTCCTATTCTCAAAGCTGATCCAGCTTGTTGGCACTTTCAGAGTTTTTTCATACTGGACTGTCAAGTTTCTGTCTCATTCCTAAACACGTGCAGATGCTATTTCGTACAACCCTTAGTTTGAAAACCTTTCTTTTGGGAGACTGGTCAGTGTGCAGATAGCACTGTTATGTTTACCTCAGTATGTAAGGGATTTCCTTACTGTATTTGTTCAGTTTATGGATCAGTCAGATTTGGAGGGCAGCATCAAGCACAGCTTCCTTCCCCTGGAGGGATGCAGCAGGGAATCCAGGGGATCCATCAGGCTGACTTCAGTGGCCTGTCTGCCCTGGGTCAGCGTGGGGGAAGCAGTTGTAGTGACCTCCATGCTATTGCCTTCTGCAGTGAACACTAAGAAAGCAGACTAACTGAGGGGTGTGTGCTGCCTGTCCAAGAGCTCTTGTTCCTGTAAGATGTGGTGTCAGTGTTAATGTGCCTTTGTCAATGGAAGTTTTTCTGTGTGTGCTTGAGGTCAGGGGGACCTTCATGTGTTCAAAACAGTAATGGCAGAAAAGGCCTCCAGTCTTGCTGTTTGCATCTCTATCAGGTCTGTCGTGTAGGTACCTGAGACCCTAAAAGGCTGCCTGAAAATTGTTCTATCAAAAGGGCTCTATGTTTTTGTCACTCCTGAGGGCTTCTCCACTTCAGTTGTGAAGTGGCTTTCTGTCCAGTGTCTTGTGTTGAAGACTCTGAACTACATTTACAATACAACTTTGGTCCTTCTTTCCCTCTCCTTCCATCTTCCTTGCAAGTTGCTCTTCCTAATTTGTAATGTGCTCAGTTGTGCCTTGCTGCATTCCAGTGCTTTTACTCTCCTACTTTGATCGTGCAAGGGTGTAATTCCTGGAACTTTTAACAGGCTAATTTACACCCTTCAGTTTGTGCTGTTTTGTAGAAGGCAAAGCTCACCAGCTGGGGCCAGAACTTAAACCATGTCAGCGTCACAACAGCAGCAGGAGCAGTAACATCCCAGCTCTTTGACATGAGCTGAAAGTCAGGGCTGGGGAAAGCATCTTCCTGAAAGGACTGACCTGATGGCAGAGAGGGGATAGCAAAGACAGGTGCGAGCCCGAGCTGTGCTTGTTCTTTTCCTCCCTAAGTCCTGGAGGAACAGAAAGTAATTCTGTGTGATACTGTAATGTGCGCTCTCTCACCCAGCAATTTACAGTTTCTACCAGGAAATAAATCAAAACAGGTATTGGCTGCCAGTCACTCCCTTTCCTACCACACAGTAAGGTCCTACACCCTGTTAAAGCTGCCTGTCTTCCTGGGCCTATTCTCTCTCCTACTTGCCTCGAGCCATTCTCTCTGTTAGGGCAGCCAGAAACCCTCACTGCCAGGCCAGAAGCAGAGGTGGGTATCAAAATCTCTGTAAGTAATTCAGTGTGCAGCACAAGAGGAGAAGTAAGGTTTTAAGGTGTTAATTCATCCTCTGAGTTGTGACTTGCTGAGCAGATGAAGAGGGGCATTTTTGAGTGGTATAAATTATTCAAAACTGCTAGAGGAAGACAAGAAGCAAATGTTGAGAGGGTGTGAATTTTGCCTGCCTGGAATATTCTGTATCTTTGCTTTGCTCAAATAGCCTTATGTATGAAGCACTTTATCCAAATGCAGGAATTAAAGAACTATTACTACAGCTGGTAGACTGGAAATGTTTACAGCTCCTACATTACATTCCAAGATTCTATCTGTAAGTGTTATATGTTTGTAAAAGTGTTCTAAAAAAGAAAAAACAAAACTTGTATAAGAAGTTACATATGTGATGTGTTATTTCTAGCACAGCTGGATTAAACTTTTGCTGCCCACCATGCTGGGTTGGGCTGACATCAATGCTGAGGAGTCAGCTGCTGCTGCCCTGTGGCAAAGCATGCAGCCACAGGGGGGGCACTCTGCAGCATGGGCTTGCTGAAAGCTGATTTTGTTCAGCATATTTTTACCTGAAATGCTCAGAGGAGTTCAACTTCACGGCAGGATCTGCAAGAGTGAAAGTTGGGCTCAAACAAAACTATACATCTACCTTTGATTCCTGTTTTTTTAACTCTCATAACCTCACACTGCCTTCAGCTGGAAAATCCTGAAGGAGTCTCTCCTTGGACTTGTCAAAAGGCTTTCACAACACAATTACAGCAGAACAACACATGATTTTACTAAAAAAATATTTTTAATATTTAAAAGAAAATATTCCAGTCATGAGGGAAATAACCTAAACCGTTAGCCACCTGTGAAAAGGTTTAACACTAAGTTTTTAATAGCTGTGATCACATAACCACGGAAGCCTACCACAGCCAGGGACTTCACAGCATGGAAAATCTTGTTACTTTCATTTCTGCTTTAAGAAACCCCCTTGTTTTCCTTACTTTCCAGTGACCTAGAAAATAAGTCTCATTTCCTGGAGAGCTGAGCAAGGAGACCCCCATAAGTCACACTCATGGTATTGCAGTCCAATGTGGGCAGTGGCACGTGGGCTGAATGCTTCTCTTTTCTTAAACTTCCTCCACTTCTTTCAGGCTGTGCTCCAGGATGGTGTCTTGTCCCTGAAACTTAAAATAGCCTCGAAACAACTTTCTCTGAAGCACCAGGGGAAACCAGTAGATATCATCTGGCCACATGCAATTGAATGGCACCTCGTCCAGCTGAAACCACTGGGGCCGCATTTCTGGTGGGAGAAAACAAAAGAACTTTGCATGGGACTTTCTCACGGATTTTTCCTGCCCAGAGCTTGAGTATCTGCCAACAAGCAGCTTCCCTCAAACAGCCCAGCTCCCTCCCTTCTCAGAGGCATTTTGGCATGAACAGTTCCCCATTTCAGAAGAGCACGCACATCCTTCCTTCCCCTCCACCAGCTACGTACCCTCACTTTCTGTTGGCTCTCCATGGAAGTGATCTGCCCGGAAAATGTGAACGTCCATGAGCTCAGAGTTGCCTACAAATTCAAAAGTGATCTGACCCATCTTCTGCAAGGTGTCCACAGTCAGTCCACTCTCTTCCAGGAGCTCCCTGCACGACACATAGACTTCTTTACATGAAAGTGAGCAGTGGGAAGACAAAACCACAGTCACTGGCTTTACTCGCACACATTGAAAACCCTCCCACTGAACCAAAGGTGAAACCTTACACCACAGGGGAGCCAGGTCAGATGGGATCATGTGTTACTTCAGGCTCTGAGGCTGCTAGGAAAACAGTCTGTGGTGGAAGAGGATGAATCAGGAAATCTGATGGTTTAGTGTAATTTATGGTTCTTGCAATGTGCTGATCTTTTCTGAGATTAGTGAGAAGTGGGCATATGAAGTCATATGACTGTGACTGGATGTGGCTTCAGAACTCTGAGATACACTTCATTTAGACAGGTAAAAGGCTTTCCCAGCTTCAAACTACAGCTTTTAGAATTGTGGGGAAACAGGTGATGAACACCAGAACATCTGTACTTGCCACACAACTAGCTACTTCTGAGGCAAACTGGAGCTTATTTAAATTACACACTACATAACATCACTTGCATACAGAACATTAAGAATTCCATCTCCCATTCAAATGCTGTATAAGAAACACAAAACAATTGTGTAAACTTTCCCTTTCTGCTCCTTGGAAGCACATTGAGCATAACGAGAGGCCAGAAGGCAGGACTTTTTTAAGAGCACTTGGAGAGATGTGCCAGACAGCTCTTTTCCACGCACCACCATGCACAGCTCCTTGAAGCACATTCAATTATTTCCTCTGTTTATGCTCTGCACTCAGGATCTTTTTTTATTTTACCTCCTTCCAACAGAAGCAGCATAGATTGAAGTTAGTCATGGTTCTTCTAATGTATAAAACCAAGGAATACTCTGAAACCATGTATCTTCAGTTAAGGTTAATAATTAATGTAGTTGCCTATTTGGCAGTAACAACAATTTTCAAATGTAATGGATATCATTTTAAGGTTCCAGCTTTCTTTGGCGTCGACTTAATGGATTCTATCCTTCAAAATTTTACTTTAATTTAATGTCTTGGCTAATTTTAGTTTATCTTCTGAAAAGCTATCTATGTCTAAAAGAGAGGCAGTTTTCCAGCAATGAATCTAAAAGCCTCCTTTTACAGGCAACGGTAATTGAACAACAAAGCACAACACTGCTACGGTTCTCCAGGCAATTTATCCATCAGCTGTTTGGCTCTGTCTGTAGCAAATTAGAAATAACCAACTCACTCAATGTTTCCCTTACAAGATGGGCCCACCGAGGAGCTGTGGGTGCCCAAGTGCTCGCGGGAACGTGCCATACCCAGCCACGGACAGAAATCTTACTTGGTACTGGGAACTTCTGTTCATGTTTTGGCTTAATATTTAACTACCTGTTCTGTGAGAACTTCACACCGGACAACACTGCCAACCCAGCTGAGGCAGAGCAACACAGAACCATAGCCTAATACCTCAACTCCTTGTACAGAGCAGAAGGAATGCAAGGGAAGTTTGATTTGGGCTGTGTGACTTCCCAAAGGAAAGCTGCACCCTGAGGCACCACTGCACTGGTGGTGTTCCTGCCAGGAAGGTATCCAGCTGGTCCTGGCTCTGGAGACAGCTTCTTGCACAGATGACCTCGGTAGGAACTGGCTCTGGCTGTGTCATTCTGGAGTAAACTGCAGGTGAAGGGATGAGGACAGTCCCAATCCCCAGCAGCAGGTGCTGCCTGTGCTGTGAAACACTGCACTGAGATCAGTGAAACTTCTGTCACATGATGAAAAAAGCTCCATTGTTGGACTCCGGGCCAGCACAGGTAAACACATGATCAGAAAATGAAATCCCACATCGAATCATTACATTTACACCACAGTCAGTGGCAGTGTAAGCCTAACAAGTGAAGGCTGAGTTAAGTCACAAAACTGATCAATCACACAAAAAGCCATGATCTCGGTGTCAGGTACATTAACACCATGCACTGCTGGGGGCACATCTGCACAGAGAGCCTTCTGTCCCCAGGATCAGCTCACCACAGAACCCCGGGCGATTGGGCTGGCACAGCTGAGGGCACTGTTGAGGGCAGAAGCTGCTGGGTAGCAACAGAGCACACCAACTCTGATCTTCCTGCAGGTGCAAGAGCAGTTCTGGGTTTGTATTAGAAACTGAGGAGATGGTGAAGTGTGGCTTAGTAACAGCAATATTCATGTAAAGAACAGGATACCTGGCTTTTAGAGTTTAGTGATCTCCCACTTCATTTTAAATGATCAGACAGAAGAACTTCAAGAAATCAGTACTAAAATTTTCGAAAATTATACTGTGCCTTTTTACTGATGAAATTCAATTCCCTAACTCAGCATTAGCACTTAAAAATGCCACCATACAATCAAGCAATAAATTTCTACAGTGCCTTTCGTAAGGAATCCCTAAGAATTTCTGCTATTTTTTCACACAGTACTAAGAATGATGCTGTAGAAGGTGGCATTTGTTCAACAGCTTCAAAATTTAAATAATAAGCAGTTTGGCTTATTGTTTATATTAAACTAGCTGTAATTCTGCTATACAGCCAAAATTAAACACTGCACCTGTCTGAACAGTGTAAGAACCTCTGTCCACCCCTCACAGACTCACTCTCAGTTTAGATCAGAGTCCAGGAGATGGGAGGGAGGATACTTGGGAAGTTCCAGTTGCTCATACATTGGATGACAGTTAAAGATTTGCAGATGACAGACAAGGGGGAGCAATGCGGTTTCTTTGTGCGGTGGATGATCCCTCATCTCCTTTGGAGCACGGGACTGTTTCAGAGGTGGCTCACGGCTGCACGGGTGGGTAACACGCTGGGGTGTTACTGACCAGCCAAGCCGGGTACCTCCACCTGCAGCCTTCTGCTGACAGCCCAACACCTCCAGGGCCACCCTGTGTGCCCCCGCTGTCCCCACAGCCGAGCCCCCACCTGCGGGCAGCCTCCTCGATGCTCTCCCCGGGCTGCACCTTCCCCCCGAAGCCGTTCCACAGCCCGGCGCCGAACCCGCGCTTCTTCATGCCCAGGAGGACGCGGGAGGGCTGCACCACCAGGACCAGCGTGAAGAGTCTGGACGTGCACATGGCCCCTGGGAGAGGGATGAGGGAACTCTGCTCCAGGGGGTGCAGACAGCCCCCAAACACCCAGTACCCCGCCAGAGCCTGGCCCCCAAACCCTTGGTCCCCAGTGCCTCTCCCAATCCCTCCTTCTCCAGCGCTCCCACTGACCCTTGCTATCCTGCCCCCCCGGCACCCCCTGCCCAAATCTTTGATCCCCCCCTCCCCAAATTCTTGTTCCCCTGAAAGCCCCTCCCTGAATCTCTGATCATCCTCACCACACCGTTCCTGAATCCCTGTGCCCCCAAAACACACTCCCTGAATCCCTGACCCCCTCCCCAACACCCACCTTTGATCCCCCGTCCCCAAATCCTCGTTGCCCCCAAACCCCCTTCCCTCATCCCTGACCACCCTCAGCATCCCTTCCCTCACCCCTGAGCCCCCCAGCGCCCCGGTCCAATTATTTGATCCCCTCCGCGAATCCTTGTTGCCCCCAGAGCCTCGATCCCCTCAGCACCCCCTGCCCAAACCCTTAACCCCCTCAGCACCCCAGCCCCGTTCCCCGCGTACCTCAGCCCCCAATCCCGGATTTCCCCGCTCAACTCCCTCAGCCCGGCCCTTCCCGCGCTGCTGAGAGGGGAGGGAAGGGAAGGAGAGAGGAGGGGAGGGAAGGGGAGGGAAGAGGAGGCGGGACGGGGCGGGCCCCGCGGCCATGGCGGGCCCGGGCGCTGCCGCAGCCGCTGCCGGGGGCAGGTTCGTGCCGGGGCCGCCGAGGACATCCCGGTGCCCTCCCGGGGGATGGTGTGGTGTCCCCAGTGCCGGCCCCTGGAGCTTCCCTCAGGGGTGGGGTAGTGGGTTTGGGTGTGTGGTTGCTGGCGGTGTGGCCGGTGGGGGTCGGCTGCGGCTCCCCCCGTCCCTCTGAGGGGGCTCATGGAGGGCCCGGCCCCTCCGAGACATCCCGGGGTCACTGCCACAGAGTGTCCCCTGAACACCCAAACACCAAGGCTGTGCTGGAGCGGGGGCTCTTTCCCCACTTCGCTCAAGGGTGAGGCCTCACCCAAAACATGGTCCTTCTGTTGGACCTGGGTAAGTAGAGGCGCCAAAAATCTCGAATTTGGAGGCTTCTTTTTAGAGTCACAGAGTGGTTGGGGTTGGGAAGGACCTCTGGAGATCATCCAGTCCCAGCCCCTGTGCCAGGGCAGGGTCACCTGGTGGAGCAGGAACACATCCAGGGGGGATCTGAATGCCTCTGGAGAGGGAGACACCACGGCCTTTCTGGGCAGCCTGTAGGTTTGTGATTTGTTCCTATAGAGACTTTTGAAGTACATGCTCATGGTGTACTAACCAGTTCGGTTGCCTTTGTTCCAGCTGCTGGCGTTGGGTGAGCAGATGCCTGCACACCACGGGCAGGTTCCTGAAGAAAACTGGGACTGAGCACCAGTGGCTGCAGCGGCACTTGAAGGATCCCTTTGTGAAGGCGACGAAGCAGCAGCATTATCGATGCAGAAGTGCCTTCAAATTGCTGGAGATCGACGACAAGCTTCGTATTCTTCAGCCGGGACTGTCTGTTCTTGACTGTGGAGCAGCACCTGGTGCTTGGAGCCAGGTTGCTGTACAGAGGGTCAATGCCTTGGGTACCGGTACGTGCATGTTTTTGGCAGGCAAGGATGGGGGTGATGCTCCTCTTGAAATGTTTGAGAAACCTATGAAATACTATGAAATCTAGATACTATGAAATCTGAGAAATACTGGGATGGGATCAGTGTGGTGACAAATGCCAGAGCCACTAATACAAAAATGGAGGTGTGTGCCATGTAAATCTTCATATGGTCTGAAGGAGTTGTATTTGTGTGAAATAAAATCATACCTATTGTGGTGTTAGGGTTCTGATTAGCTGTTGTGGGGAAGATCCCCTCGTGCAGTTCTGAAATTGGTGTGGCCTCCAGCAGTTACCTTGGCTTATCTGAGTTTTTATTTCTGTTCTTGAAAAATGGAAGTAACCACTGTGCATGGATTACATGGTTTAAGCCACAAGATAAGGTGTTATCATCTGTGCCATTGTCCAGGATTTCTGGACTGTCAGCCTTGAAAGATCAGCAGAAAAACAAGAAAAATCCCCCTTGCTTATCCAGAGGAGTTGAGTTTTCATGTCCTGAATGGATAGGCTTATGGCAAACCCTCTATCCAGATGCACCCATGAAACTGCCAGGGGACAGAAGGGCAGTGCTGTTTATTGTCTGTCATGGAGCTCACACGTGTGCAGGTTGTTTGCAGCCACTGAGTGTTCCAGGTGTCATTTGTTCATCTTTACAGATCCTGCTGCCCCCACTGGCTTCGTCCTTGGCGTTGACCTCCTGCGGATTTCTCCTCTGGAAGGAGCAGTTTTCCTGGCAGAGACTGACATTGCAGACCCCAGCACGCTGAGGACAATCCAGAACCTGCTTCCTGCAGGGAAGGCGGATGTTATCCTGAGTGACATGGCACCTAACGCCACAGGCATCAAGGAACTGGACCACCAGAAGGTGATCAGTCTATGTTTAGGCCTTCTGAATCTGTCCCAAAGCATTTTAAAGGCCAAAGGAACGATGCTCTGTAAATTCTGGGATGGATCTCAGGCCCGTCTTCTGCAAAACAGACTGAAGGAGCAGTTCCAAGACGTGAGAACTATAAAGCCTCAGGCCAGCCGGAAGGAGTCTGCAGAATCTTATTACTTGGCAAGGCTCTACAAAGGGAAATGAAAGCTGAGAACTGCAGATTCTCAAAACAGGTGATCAGGCATTGATTGGAAATCTGAATTTGGTAGGTGTCTAAAGAAAAATCCCACCATTAAGACCCTGGGAAAATCTGCCACTATTCTTATGAAGTCCATCATGCTTTTCAAATACCTGTGGAGAAGATGGTTGGGAACGGAGAGGAGTAACCTGAAAGGAAGCCTCTGGGGCTGAAGTAATGTAAATGAAAATAAAATGGTGATTTTATGAGTTTTTAATGCGTGCTTGAAAATTATTGCCTTGTTAGTGTTGTCATACAATGAGACTGACCGTAAAGGGGGGTTGTCAGAATGTGAGGGACTTTGAGCCTCTTAGAAGGTTGTGCAACTTATTGTCACATGTGAAAATAGTGCAGTAGTGAAAATCTGTGCAAATCAGGATCTGTATCCTCACGTGGGATCTGTAATGCTGAGGCACAGCTGGCTTGGGAAGGTTCAGCCCAATGGCTTTGCTCCCTTTCCTATGGACACAGGTTATATTTAGGAATTGTTACTTCGTGATACTCATAAATCCAATGGCAGTGGGGCCAGGTCATTGCTACCCAGATCATTTCCCCATCCTTGTTTCAGGTGTGACCAGTGGTGTTTCTCAGGTGAAATGACAGGATGTTCCCGAGATCCCAGACAGGGAGAATGACTGATTGAATTGCCGGAAATCTGTTTGCACAAATAAATTTCGCCACTGCCTTGTCTGGAAATGACAACTTTTATACTAAATAGTGCTCTTACCAGGCTGACTGTGGGATGAGTTATACAAGGGGCTTGGTGGCACTGGGTGTTTTTTAAGGCTTTCAGACCTTAATGATCATGAACTTGGGAACGCTTAGAGATTTACTGAATTTCAAGCGATTTGAGACCTCCCGATCCGGATATCCATATTGCAGGGGTTTGCGGCAGCAGCTGCGGTGGGGCCGGGGGGCTCTGCCCAAGCAGGGGGGTGCAGGCAGATTTTGGGGGGCGAGCTGCCAGGAGGCCGAGCTGGACCCCGCTGCGCGCCGCGGGATTACGGTAGTGGGGGCTGTGCGCGCCTAGTCGCGTCGTTACGGCGGGCCGTTCTCGCGAGAGCGGGGCGGGGAGTTCCCGTGAGATCCCGTGGCCGGGGCGAGGAGGGAGATCCAAGCGGGGCGCGCGCCGGCGGTGAGGGACGGGAATGGGATGGGGAGGGATAGGGATGGATAGGGAGGGATCCCGCCGCTCCTACCCCGCTCCCGCCCCCGGGGAGCAGCGCTGGCGAGCCCCCGAGCAGCCCCGCGGCCGGACGGGGGTACCCGGAGGGTCCCTCGGCCCGCGGGGGTTTCTGAGGCGGCGGCGGCGACGCCTCCGCGCCCTTATTTTCAGTAGGTTTGAGGACAGGCGTGCTGGAGCGCGGCTGCCTGTGGGCAGTAGTTCGAATGACCGCTGTCGTGTGGGTTTCGGCTGCTCCGCTGTGCCTGCTCCTCCTGTGGCTACAAATCCAAGGCGTAACCCTTGGATTATCCAGCGCAGGAGCCTGGAGTCAGCCCCAAGTCTGGGCCTCTGGTCCCACAAGCCGTGTGAATGTTGTGGGTGCTTTCCATGATCAGGAGCCTGTTCTGGCGCTCCCGAGGCTTTATGGGGCGCATTGTCAATAGACAACTCCTTTAAGGCTTCCTGAATCTCCTGGGAAACCTCACAGGCTTTGGGGAGCTCCAGGCTGGGTTTGCCTTTGGCTCTTCTAAGGAAGAGTTGCAAAAGCTTTTACATGAACGAGGAGATGCAGTTTTGCTTCTAGAAGGGGTCTGTGTACCTGGGGAGACTTCTTGCTGGAGGGTTCCAAAGTGCTTTTGGGAAACCAGAAGCAAGTTGAATAGAAGGAAGGGTTTGCTGCTAATGTGGAGTTGGTTCTCCTCCCCCATCAGCTTCAGACTTTTGGGGGGAAGAGTAATGAGTTCTGTTTGTTAGTGTTGCCTGTTGTAGATCTTCATGTCCTACAATGTATCCTAGAAAGGGAAATTCGGTTTTGTATGACTTGTGACTGTTTTTATTTGTATGTTTATAGGTCAAGATTCAGGGAATAGTGTATGTAAATAAAAGCAAACCATTTCGGATAGAAAGCTCAGGGAAGAACAGGCTGTCTTGCATCAGTTTCTCATTTCAGAGACCTGTGACTTCAGCCTGGGTTGGGTCATGTTTTCTGTGGATCCCAGCAGTGATTTGCAGGTTGATTTTACCCTGTAAATTGTAAGATCTTGCATTGAGTGTTCCTTCAGGGCAGTGGCGTGTCTCTCCTTAGCAGAGCAGCCAGTGTACAGCAGCTTGCTCTGAATGTTTTGCTGATGACTTTCTGTCTATTTCCAGAGCCATGGAGGACTTGGAAAATAACACCACTGTCTTCTCCACCCTGAAATCCCTCAACCACTTCATTTCACAGCGTATGGAGGGGGTGTCTGGGCTGGCTACTCCAGGACCATCTCAAAGCTCCTTACAGATTCAGTACCAGCAGAGGATGCAGGTGAGGTGTCCTCATCTTGGTGATGCCTGCAGTGTCACTTCAGTGTGGTTGTGTCCTGCTTTTGATTCCAGGAATTGAGATTGATTTCATTCAGATCTGACCATTCTTTGTGAAATTAATGTTCACACAAGCTCAGTAATGGAAGCTTGCTTTTGGTCAACATTATGGATTTTTTTTGAGATAATACTCAATTTTTTCAAGTGTCAGATGTACGTATTTCTGCTTTGTGAAGGTGTAAGAAAGGTGTTTTGAAATTTTTCCCTGCTAGTTATATCTGTGTACCAGCTCAGGAAATTAAATTGTAAGTTGTTTTCATATCGCTGAACAAAGGAGCTTTATATCTGGTAACATTTTTCTAGTAAGACACTTTGTTTTTTATTTTTTTTCCCACAATTTTGAGGTTTCTTTGCCTGGGCACATACAGGAGTACAGCTTTGATATGCAAACCAGTTGTGCTTTCATGTCCACTTCTGTGTTTTTAACTTTTTTTCTTTTTAGCTGCTGCATGCTCATAAAGCAAGTTGACATCTTGGATCCTAAGCACTGTTTCTTAGGGTGGAGAGAAGTTCCTCCCTTCTGTACCGTAATATAATTTCTTTCAGTCTCTAAGTATAAAATAAACTTATTTTTTTTTTTTAATGTACATCTGCTTTGCATTTGAAATGTTGATAAAATTATGGGTAATTTCTGTTTGTGTTATGTCTCTGGTGACAGTGGTGGTTAGAGGAGGCTCTTTTCTGGTTAGAGCCTCCATTAGCTGTGTGTTGGATATACACCACCAGGATGTGAGGAATTCTGCTAGTATTGTCTGTGCTCCAAGATGAGTTGAAAAAAATGAAGTGTAGTGTTGTAGAGGTCTTAGAAAAACATGTTGTTTTGCTCAGCAGTTACTTTTTATTGAGAGCATGATCTGTGCTTCTTGGCCAGATGCTCTTACTTTTATGAAGCTTTGGGAGTTCATAATTAAACTTCTTTTAAATAGAAAAGTATATTTTGTCAGAGAATCTCGAGAGATCAAAGGGGAAATTCTGACTTAGGAACTTGGAATTCATTTCTTTCCAGCTTACCTTGATTTGATGGGGGTTTCTGAGTGTGGTGTTGAACTCTTGATTCCCCCATCTGCAGCTGGTGTGAGAAGCACCACATATTTCATGATGGTTTCCTTGTACTTTGTAAATGGCACGATATTATTGCTGTGCTGTTAATGGGGTGTAATGTCCCTTTTCTCACATGAACCTGCCAGTTGGAAGAACAAGCTGGGCAGATCCACTCCAAATCCCAGCTGCTGCAGGTGGAACGGGAGAAGATGCAGATGGAGCTCAGCCACAAACGAGCTCGCATCGAGCTGGAGAAGGCAGCCAACACCAACGCCAGGAACTATGAGGTAACTGTGATGGCCGCAGGTGGCCTGGGATCATAGGCCTAAGTCAGAACACCTGTGGAGCATCTACACTGGTGTTTTGGTTTGGATCAGGGATATGCTCTGCACTTCTCCGGTGCTGTGCTTTGCAGTTGAATGTCTCAGAATGTGTATAGTCAACTTTTTTTTTGGAATGAAGCTAAACTGAGAGATGCAACCCAGGAGCAAGCCTGGTGTTCTCCAGCTGCTAATGGACAGTTTTCAGAGCAAGACTTCAATGAATGTGTAGTAAATGCTCCTGGAATGCATTTACTGTGTTTGCATTTAGTGCAGAGCTGCTGGTGGTGTGGGTGTCAAGTTCCCAGCACCAACTGTTTTGCTCTACGGATCCCCTTACTGTGCATTGCACTAACTTGCTAATGTGCACAGGAGGGTGAACTTGAAGCCTTGTTAGGTTGACAGATCTGATCACTGGATTCTGTTAGTTTAGCACTGAAGTTGTCATGGGTAGCAATAACAAAAGGGATTTGTTATTTGTTTTGCCCCAGAAGTATTCAATAATTTTTCTCCTAGATGAATTTTAAGTTCTGCTGGCACAATTGCAAGCATTTAGTTTGTGTGACTGTAATTAATCGGAATGACAGCAGTGCCAGTCATGCAGTGTCACACAAGGGAGCCTGCATTGATAAAACAGTGAGCCTCATTCAGGGACTAATAGCTTTTATTGGTTTCTGCTTTTATGCCCACATATGTTTGCTTAACAATGTTTCTGTAATAAGCAGATCAGTGGGTTTTGCAGCATAATAACAGCCTAATATGTGGCTGATTATTGAAAAAGAAATTTTAAAAAAATCATAGGCATATTTTGTTGTATTTTAAAAGGATGCTGGGTGACAGGTTTAGTGTGTGGTTGTGAAATATCGAGTCAGTGATTAAATTCCATATTCCTCTGAAGTCAGGTGATCTAGGATTAATCCAGGAAGAGTTCAAACTGGAATGTAGCTGAGTCAGTCACAGAAACCTTTGAAATACTGGTACAAAAAGAGGGAGCAGTACTAATCCAGCACTGTGGTAATTACCCTGCTCAGATTCTGTGTTTTTTGAGTCATGTGGATAAAGGTTTTAGGAACCTCACATTGCTTTGCATAATCCTTCCTTACTATGTAAATCCACGTCTCGATTTGCTTTGATTAGTAAAGCAATTTACTATGCATTTTTTCAATAGTATTAATCAATTTGTGGTGGGAATAAACTGAAATGGTGTATGAAAAGTTGTCAGAATGCAAAAATATTTATTGTACTAGTTGATAGTACTGTGCATTTAAATGCTGTTTCTTTTCTATTAAATGGCCTCATACAATTTCCAGTATTTGCAGAGGGAACTTTGTCTTATTAACCCAGTTGTTGAGTTCTGAGTTTCTGAAAGTCAATTTGCTTGGGTTAGCTGTAAATTGGAGATCAAAATGTTTTCTGCTGGCGAGTGTGCAGTGGAGCCTGTGAAACCACATCTGTATTCTTAGAGTCATATCTTAGTGTAAGAGATTTGGAAGACTGTCTCTTAATTTTCCAGCTCCATTGCCCTGGGTAGTCCTTGACATTGAGTTGCTGCTGGTAAGATTTTTGTTCTTACCATTGCAAAGGTTGAAGCTGTGGTCTGAATAACTTTTCCTCATGATGATGCCTTGGTGACCGTGGTAATGAGGAATGAAGAGAGGAGAAGGGAAAATGACTTCACCTTTGTGCTACTTTCTTCTTACGTCTCTTTGCATTTCTGTTTTCTTGGCAAGCGAGAGGCTGACCGCAACCAGGAGCTGCTCACACGCATAAAGCAATATCAGGAAAGGGAAACAGAAGCTGAAAATAAACTGAAAGAACAAATGGAGATGAACAAATCCTATAAGAAGAGCATGGAGACAATGAGTAAGAAGCTGCAAGAGAAGGAGAGCAAATTAGCTGAAGCTAATGAAGTAAGAACAGAGTAATTTTTAATCCATTCGTAGCTTCAGGTGACTTTGCAGTTCTTGTGAATAGAAAATGCCCTTTTTGATTAAAAAAACCAAACCAAACAAAATAATTGGAATCACTGTGTTCATCACCTGGAAATTAATGATAATTTGGGTGACAGATTAAAGTGACTAAGTGGTTTTCTCTTACCTTTGTTTGAGGTAAATTTCCAGGTCTGAAGGTCTGCAAGAGCGAGATGATTTCCAGATTCAGTGTTTGTACTTTTTAGCTGGAAATGATTCGTATCATCATCCATAATATCCAGCTTGGAGAGTCACAGCCTTGTGTGTTTCTGCTTTTTGTCTTCCATTAATTCAGACAATCACTGTATTAAAAGGGAAAATATCAGAGCTGCAGTGGAATATAATGAACCAAGAGATGCAGATGACAAGCCAAGATTCTCAGAAGCAGGAACTTATGGAACAGCTGGATGTTGAAAAAAAGTAAGTGGGGGATGAGTGACTGTAGGGAGAAAAAGGCAAACAAAACTTGAGTCTTGTGCAGGTGTCATCACTCAGAAAACTTTTAACAGCGAGTGATTTCCCCTCTTCAAAGGGGTTCTTTGATCTGGATGTGCAGGTTGTAACTGTTGTTTGAAACTACCTCTGAAGTGCAGGTTAATTGTACCTTGAGGGAAAAAAACAAAAACTTGAGCTTTTAATCTCAATGCTGTCTCATGTTCCTGGTAGAGAGCTAACAGAAGGCATGTGGGTGAGAAAGGCTAATCTGAACTTTAGGGGCTGAATAGGGGCTGAAAAATATCAAGACTTAAATCATGGTGGAGGAGTAGGTGAAAGCTATGAGTATGTTTTTCATTGCTTTCTAATTTGAACTCTTTCTGAAGGTTTATTTACTCTGAGTGTGTATTTGTTGTTTCCAGAGTTAAAGGTGGCTTGTTTATTTTTGTCAACATGCATCTTTTTATTAAAATGGATGGATATTTTTGTCTCTAAATTAGAGGGAGATGATATGAGTGTGAAACTATGAGACAAAATCTATAGCTTTAACATTTACCTTGTTAGTGATGTTTGACTGTGTTTGTCAGAGACTTCTGTAGCAGGTTGTTTCTGGTACATGATTTCTGGGTGCTGAGTACCTTTTGTATCTGCATCTAACAGGAAATGGCAAGAGGCAAGTCAGCAAATCCAGACCCTGCAATCAAACCAATCCCTACTGGCAGAATATGAACAGAAGATTAAGGTAAGAAACTTTGTGACCTATTTAAAGCTTGCATTTTTAATTTCTTCACTGGAAGAACAGAACACTGCTTTATAAAATACTGGCTATTACAGAAGTAAAAGGTTAGTTTGTCGTGTGAGTATCTGAGTTGGTGGTGAGTGTTGGTTGGCTGCCTGCAATTAGCTGTAATGTGACACTATTTGCCTTTGTTGTATCAATTGATTGAAAAAAAAATATTTTCTCTGTAGGAAGGTATTTATATCCTCATAAAGGGTTCTGGGGGAATGCTCATTTTTGTCTTGTGCCGCAACACAAGACTGCTCTGCAAGAGACCGCTTCTAGAGGGATCTTTTTGCAAATGGTGGAGGATGAGCCCAGCAGCTACAGGCACTTTTTTCTTCCCAGAAAATCCTCACTCTGGAGCTGGGTTTAGCTCTTTAAGAAAATGCAGTTACTTGTAAAGCTTTCAAAACCACACTGACTACAGTGTGAGTGTAGGGATGCTTGGCGTTCTTCCAAATCAGCATGTAGGTTGGTGGGAGTGTTTCTTTTTCACTTGTCTTCCTGGCGGAGGTAGATGTGGAGAGTTACTTTGGTTTGAGCAGGTGCTGGCTGTGGCATTGCCTGTGGTAAAGCCAGACTCATTGCCAGCAAGAGGAGACTTACTGAAATGGAAGGATATCTTCAATATGGTTCTAAACAAACTTTTTTTTTTTTTGTGGGGAAAAAAGTAACAACGTAATGGTAAAATGCACATTTGTGTTTCTTCTTGTTCCTAATTCTTTCAGGCCATTCAGTGCCCCTCTCCACACTTCGTTGATGGAGTGATAGAGGACAAGAAAATCAGATTTGGTTTAGTAGATAGGAGAAGGTATTTTTATTGATTAGCAGGGAGTGCTTTTGTTATGAACTTATGGCAAGCAAGTGTAACATTTGGGTTGGGCTCTTCTTTACCAGTGGAACAAGAGTCATCCCTGCTTTGAGCAGTGGATTGGAACAGATGTCCTACTGAGTTCCCTTCCAACTTCATTCAAGTCCTTGATTTGAGCTTAAAAAGTATGATGCAAAATAGTTCTTACAAGTTCCAACTTAATCATTGATGTCCTCTTGTCATCCCATGTTTTGTAGGATCTGGAGCAGAAGTTCTCCCAGCAGGAACATGATGCTGTAATTGTCAAGAACATGAAGGCAGAACTGGCTCGTTTCCCAAAAATGGAGCGGGAACTGCGCCAGCTCAGAGAGGAAAATGCCTACTTCAGGTGAGAGAAGGGTTCAGTTGCTGAGGGTTATCTTGTGTTCTTCTGTACTTCCTACAGGTGCAGTGTGCACTTTCAGATCCCTTTATTGTTCTTCCACATCGGAAAGTTTAGAAGGAAGGTTAAATATTTCGTATTAATAATGCATATGGATTGAGCAGTGTTGTGATGGTTACTCTTTGAGAGGATTTGACAAGATCTGAGCAATCTTCTTGAACAGAAGAGCCTCACAGAATGTGTATTGATCATTCTGGGTGGTGATTTCTGTTTGTTAGAACAAGATTCAATGTTTAAAGGTAGTGATGAACTCCATAGAGCTTTGGGAAAGACAGCTGAATGTTTCTTTAATAACTGTTTTTGCTTAGCTATTGTTGCCACTATTTTAAAGGCCTGTTGTTCCAGCTTAATGTTTAGGAAGTGTTTTGTTTAAGTTTCTAAACTACTCTAATATATGGTCCTTGGTAGAGTAACTTTTCTGGATTTCTGAAGTGGCAATTGATTTGAAAAATTAAATTAAATGTACTATGAAATAACTTGCCTAAAAGTGTTTTGTGTGTGTGTTTTGTTTGTTTTGGTTTGGTTTTGTTTTTAAATTACACTAGTCATCTTGCCAGCTTATTCCTTTTCAAAATCAAGTAGATTTCCTTGGTTTTGGTCTTGTATTTGTTTTATTATCATTTGAAGTTGTTTATTTTGGAATTTTTTTCTCATGCTTGTGTTTTGTACACAGAAATATATCAACAGATTAAAGGTCATTCGTTGTTCAACGGTTTTATCTCACCTTTGTGCACCTCTATGAAAGTAAAACCAAGCAGTCTCAGTGCTTGCTCAGTCACCAGGGAGTGCTCAAAAGCCAGGTCTGTAGTGCCTGCTGTGTTCCAGCCCTGCTGGGCTGAACAGTGGAGTTCAGAGTCTTGTTACCCTTATTTTGTTAAAGAGTAAAGCAGACACAAAACTTCAGGTCGTTTGGGCATAATTACGATGGTACTTGACTAGACAAAAATAATTTCAATAAAACTATGAGGGTTTGTTGCAGCAGCTGCTTTGCAGTGAGGGTTATAGAAGTGAAACATTGCATGTCTGTTCCATGTCATGATTCCTGTTTGTGAGAAGGAATTGAGTTGCATGGCTCTTTAATAATTGTCTGTTTCTTCACCATAGGGAAATGAAAGAAAACAATGGATTGCTTAAGGAGGAGGTAGAAGGTCTCCAAAGAAAACTGGAACGCTATGAGAAAGTCCAAGCACAGCTAGTGACCGTGGAATTGGAAAATGAGGTGAGGAGCTGGGAATATTGGGTGGATGAGCAGAACAAGGGTTTCCTTTATTTCCTGCCCTGACTTTCAGGCTCCTCCTGTATTGTGTTAGTTAAGATATGATGCTTCTTTTAATTAATGGGCTCGAACCAGGCATTCCCAAACTGACAAGTCAGCATGAGGGCAGGTATGGCAATGAAAGTGTAAAAGGCAAAAGGGAGAGATTTTGTGTAAAGCTGGAGATTGTGTGCAAAGAACAATCTCATCATAGTGTCTTTTTTGGCCTTGCTGTTTCTCTTTTACATTTCTTCAGCTGAAAAGGCTTTTTTTGGCATCAAGCTCTGCCCAGACACGGTGGTGTTGAACAGGTGTGTGGTAAGAACCTTGATACCCACTTTGATCACCAAAGGTGCTGTTGGGGCCAGAATGGGGTCTCAGGTGAATAAATAAAATTGTCTTGCTTCTATGCCACCCTCTACCAAGCATACAGCGAGTTGTCAGGAGATTAACCTAATGATGTGAACTTGTTGAACTGCAGAACTAATTAGTGTCTGATCAGATTTAAATAATATTATTTGGCTGCAAATATTACTGACTGAAAGTCAAAATCTGCAGGAGAAACTGGCAGAGGAGCAGTGGGCACTACAGCTGTGAAGAACCGCTGTTGAGGATACAGCTTGTTCTCTTTGCTGCCGAGAATCTTGTCCACCAAGGTCTGGTACAGCTCACAGAGTTAGATAATCTACAGTGATGAAGTGTAAAGTGGGATCTGTGTGCCATAGAGCTGTGGGGACAGGGAAAATATCTGAGGGCTGGAGAATGGCTAAGATCATGAAATCCACAGGAGAATGAATGACACTGACTTTGAATGGAGCAATCTGAGAAAACTCTGGGAAATCAGCTACCAAGACATTCATCTGTGTCTAACTCTACTTTTCATATTCACTTTAGAAACTTCTGGCAAAATTGCAAAGCTGGGAGAAACTGGACCAGAGCACTGGTTTAAATATCAGGTATGTGCTTACAGCTCTGGAGGGAGGTAAGACTTTTAAACCACTTGGTTTTCCTCTTAGTCTTCTGATCTCTGAAGTGTGGTGGTCATGCTTTCTTCCTATGTCTTCATGTGTAAGCTCTTCCAGTACTTTTTATTATATATGAGAAGAAAATAAGATATGTGCTGTTTTGAAGTATCTTTGGGAACTGTCACCAAGACAGCTTGACCAGTGTCTCTGAGGCCATGCTTCAGTTTTGAGTTCTTTGAACTTTTTGAGTATAGCTGCATTCAGTTTAGAGATTCTGCTTGCTTAATAAGTGAACTTCTAACAATTTTAGGGTATGTCCAGAGAAGAGAATGTGTGTTACCTGTGACAAATTGTTGTAAATGTATTTCCTTTAAAATCTGGATATCAAATCATCGTCTCAAAATAAACTGCTGGATCATGTTGTGACTTTTGTTCCCTAAAACAGCTGAAGAACTGTTGTTAATTTAGTTACTTTGTCAAACCCACTCCCCAGTGGTGTTTTGTAGTACCAGCTGGTCTGTGTACTGGTACATAACAGCTCCTGACATCTGGAGCAGTCAACCAGATGTTTTTAAGGTCTCTGTTGTGTATGTGATATAAAGAGGGGCTGGAAACAGTGCATGTTGTGATCATTTCCCTCTGCTGCAGAAAGTTTTCTCTGTAGCTATGAAGCTTTTGTGTGTCATGTTTCCACACTGCTCTATTTTCTCTAAATATTTACATTGTTGCTACACTGTTTCTTCTTTGTAAATAACTCTTGACATGAGCATTATAGTTCACCTTTCCTGTTGCATCAAAGCTGAAACTTGTACTGCAGAACCTCATTTTGCCAGTTGCTGCTTTATTCTATTCATTACACCTACCCAACAACGGAGCAATGTCTGCACAGTGCTGGGATTGTTTGGAAGCAGAAGCGTTTGGATTGCACGGATGGTTTGGGCACAGTATTGCTTCGTGTAAACGATACTTGTGTTCCAACTTGGGAAAGCCTCCTTAACTTTCTCAGTGTTTAATGAGGATAATTAACCTTTTCCAGAGGCAGGCGAGTAAGTAGCACGCTTGAGATTCTCTCCTGCATCTGCTGAGGATATATACATTTAGATGAAGAGGGAATTGTGCTGAATGTCCTATGGTAAGGTATGGACAGAAATTGTAGGAATCCTTTTCACAAAACCTGTTCTATCAGACATTGGAGTAAAAGCTTTTCACTTACCTCAAGCTGTTAAAGGTTTAACGAGGTAATTTCACACTGGGAGAGAAATGGAACCAAGTGATTCTGCCTGTTGAAGTCTAATAACTCCTTCATTTAAAATCAGAATATTCGCTATGAAGTGTTAGCCTTTTGATTGCACCATATTGTTTAGTGCTATTAATGGCACCTTCTCATAGAGAAAGGGGAATTGCTCTTGAGGAAAATCACCTTTTGCATGCAATTGGCGCAAATGGGACTGGATGATGCCCCCCCACCTCTCTCGTTGTTTTTTGTTGGTTTTTTTTTTTTTTTTTTTTTGTTGTTGCTCAGACTTCTTACAGCATGACTTATGTTAATTTTCATTCAGGGTGATGATGATGATGAGAGATCATTGTCCTACTTGGTTCCTGGAGAATGGTGTTGGTGAAAGTTTGAGAATAGTTAATTGCCCATATCATAGTAGGGGGAAAAAAAAAAAAAGAGAAAGTTGGCTGATTGTCCCAAAGAGCTGGAGCAATGTGCTGTTTGCTAATAACAAGATAAGCAAGGAAAAAGGGAATGCATTAGGATTTCTCATCTTTTCTTATCAGGTTCTTCATTGCTACAGAGGATGTGAGGGAAGTGCAAGCAGTGCGTGGCATTTTCGGAGAGGATGATTTTTCATTTCCTCCAGCACTTCCACAGGGCTTGTTCAGTGTCTGCTCTCAGTGGTTTCTGTTCACTGATTGCCTGCTCCCAGCAGGCTTTTTGTCAGATTGGCTTAGGATCAGCCCTTCCAGTGTAATTTTATGTAATAATACTTGGGAAGGAGGTGCAGCTTTCAGGAGTGTAGTGGTAATCCTACTGGTTTTAGTACTAGTCTCTTTTTGGTGACAATGAAAGAGATAACTAAGTGTTTATAATGCTTCACCTTGTAGGGGGGAAAACAAGTTCATTAACAGTTTACTCTGACTAATCTTATGTTTGGTAGTTCTGGATTCCACTTGTAAACTCCTGGGCTTTTCTCTCTCATAAACAGTGGAAAACAAAGACAGCTGTAGCTCTAGAGCATAAAATGTCTGTAAGTTGCACAATAGCCAGATAATAAAACAGTACACATCATAGTTATATGTGGTTCATGTGTACATACTATAAATCTTTGTAATCTTTTTTTGTGTTCAGTTACTTTTGATTTCTTGAGCTTCTTACTGCCTACTTTGCAGTATAGTTGGCTCTGGTTTTTATTGTGGGTTTAGGACTTTTTTGTATGTTACTGCTACGCTGCCAGGGATTTTCATATGTTTGTCATGTGTGGCTCTGACTTGATATTCCTGCTGTAGGATTGGTTTCAAGTGCAAAAGGTTAAAAAACCCACAAAATGTTGAAATTCGTGCTCTGTGATTAGGAAGTTTTATTTATTTTGGAGTTTACTGTCCTAGAGAAGCATGTTTATGCATGGCTCTTATAGGAATTTGTTATTAAGGAAGGGTTGTGTCAAGAAAACAAGCTGCTTCTACTCTGTCTCTCCAGGAGGTGCTGACGTAGTTTGCATTTCTTCAAAACCCAATATTTGTGTAGTTGAGTTGTTTATCGACTTGACTGACAAACCATGTTAACCGTGGCAGACTCGGTTGTTTTTTTCAGAGCTGGACTAGTAGTTTAGATATATATTTCCAGGTAATTCCTTGACTGCCATTGAACAACACGTAATTTAACAGAGGAATATTTCAGGAAGGTTTTTTGGGCGAGAGGCAGCGGCGGCTTTTCTTGGGTGACAGTGCGCCAAAGCGCCCATGAGATGGCGCCCTTTGTCCTGCTGCGGGAGGAGACGGCATCCTGCTCCGGCCTGGGAGTCTCATCCTGGTGGGAATCCGTCGGTGGGCACCCTGGGAAGGGGCAGCTAGGCTAGGCAAAGCTCTTAATTGCTGCTCTCAGAACTTTTGCAATCTGTTTAATGCTACGTGCACGGTGTCACTGTCTCCTTGTCCACGGTTGTAACTTGGTATGAAAAAGATTTATGCAGGTTTCTCTGGAATACAGAATAGAGTGTTTTTCTAACCAACTCTGTAAATTTCATATCTACACCACATACTCTTCATTTTTTCTTGTTTAATAGGAGTTCTTCACAGCCTGCTTATTTTGTCCCCACCCCAAGCCTTCGAATTGCGTTCTCAGGGCAGCACTGTTGTTGTTCTGACTTTCCCTTCTGCAGCATGTAGAAGATGCCCAAATAAAAAATGAGGGTTCTTGTTCTATGAGCTATTAATCTAAATAATCCTATTTTGCTGCTGTTTGTCGGTGTTTGGTTGATAGTGCTTTTGTCCTCTAATGAATTATCCAGATGATTTTGCTACCCATAAACAGATACAGCCTGCAGTACAGAGTGATGCAAAACATTGTGCATTAGGTGTGTGTTAAAGATGAGGCAGTAACTCAGATACTGAAGGTACTGACAGTCATTGATAGCAGCTTACAAAGTTTAATGCTAAATTTGTCTTTGTGTTTTTCCGTGAGTGGCAGAAGATTGCAAGTTCTGAAAGGTTGAAGTTTGGCTGAAAAGTTATAAAGATTGGTGAAGGCTGACAGGTGGGCCACGAGCAACAGCTTCAGAGGAGTTTTAGTCCAAGCTTTTTTCCTTTTTTGAGAGAATAAATAGTAATGTGTGAAGAGGGGTGTGGTTTTGTTTGTTTGCTGGTTTTTTTTTTTTTAATTGGAAGTACTGACTGAAATTTTACATATTCACTTGCTGGGCTCAAAGATCTTTGTAAACACAGCAGAATTATTTTATATCTGTGATCAAATATATTGATTGTGACCTACTTTCCTTTTTGGAGCACCATTTTCTGTTGCAAATAGTACTTTTAGCTCAGGCTCGGTGCTTGTGTGCAGGACAAAGCAAAACATTTTGTTCATAGTACTCCTCAGAATCATTTCAGGTTTTTCCATCACAGGGACACAGTGGAGAGATCAGATATCCTTTCCTGAAGGGCCATGGAATACAGTGAGGAAATGAGAGGTGAGGCTGATAGAGAGAAGAGAAGGGTGCTTGGGTTCTTCTGTGTAGCTCTGAGACTTCAGTCATGGGCTTGGATATTCTTGAGACTCATCTCATTGTGGTTCTGTTGCAAGGCAGGTCTGAGCCCCCTGATGCTGATGGCGTGAGGCTGATCCAGAGAGACTCTGGGTTTACTGAAGCCTGGCTTTGGAGAGTGCCTGTAGTGTCCTTCAGTTTGCAGGATAAATCCAGCTGGCTGCAGGCACGGTATCGCATTAAGCTGCCATGGCTGTTTGGTGTGCTCGCTGTCCAGGCCTGCCTGGGAAGAGAAGTGCACATTTGACAGGAATTCAGGCCAGTGCTGAAGGACCATTGTGCCTCGGTGGAGCCTGCCAGCTGCAGACAGCAGACACCGATCTGCTGACCTGTCGCCTCGAGCAGAAGAAGTGAACCTGTTAATGCTGACCTGGTTTTCTTTCTGAAACATCTGTGGGCTGGCTGGCTGACAAATCTTGGGGACTAACTTCCTGCAATGTCTGAGACCAATTAAGAAGAGGAGATAGTTTGAATGTGCATGCATTTCCTCTCTAAGAAAGGGTTTAATTAAGTGGCAAGCATCTCTATTTAGTACAGTGGTTTGCACAGTTGTAATTCGTAATTACCCAGGTGCTACGCTCAGTACGGGAAGTCCTTCTATGCACATTCTGCTTTTGGAGTTGGGGGAAGGGAGGAGAGAGGGAGGGAAAAGGGAATGGATTTCTTGATTCTGCATTTAGTGGTGGATTAGTGCTCTTTTTTTTCAGTGAATAGAAGAGAAGGGAGAATATTGGAGTTCTCTACTTTCCTTTTTGAATCTTGATTAACTATGCTTAGCTACTGTGCGCTCTCTTCCATCCAAGGCATTGAATATCTTTGCAGTAGTGAATGAAGCTCATAATCTTTTCCTTTCTCACAAGGTAGTAATTTATCTTTCTCTGAATGTCCATTATGAGTAAGTGGTTACTGGTTTAAAAAAAAAAAATCTGTTGACAGATATACAAAGCAGTGCATGTTGAAATAATTTGAATTACTCATGTTATTCTGGATACTTAATTAACTGCAACCAATCAAGACAAGACTGGGGGTTACTGTTGCTAGTTCCAGTAATGCTATAATTCTGGCATGATCACTCCATAGTGGAGCAAGTATTTTTATTGGATAGCCTATTGTAGCCCTGTGGTCTTTTCTCACCAAGCAAGAAAGTAATCTAATTAAAAGTATTTGATGCGGGCTGCCCTCTGTAACTGTGCTACTGACCTGAATTAAAGTGCTAATTTCTGTTTTGGGGGGCAGTGAGGGATGGGGTTTTCTGAGTTGACTACTGGTGGCCCCCAACTTTAGAGCTGTGTCCCTAATTGGAGGATAAAATTAGGATTAGCATAGTATGAGGATTTTGAAACTTCATGTTGTCTAAGTTTTTTGTAAATAGTTGTAATTTATGATCTGTGAACAGACTGAAAATTGCATGGCTGCTTTTTACAAGATCCCAGTGTAAAAGAAACTGTCTCCTCACAGTGGGAATTCCCAAGGCACTCAGCAGGGAGATAAACACAATGTAGGGGGAAACACTAATTTAAGAACTCCACAACCAACAGAAACCAAACCAACCAAAAAAAAAGCACTATGTTTATTAGGGAAACTTTTATGGTTAGGAGGTCTCAGTCTACCTCAGGGACAGATTATCTGCTGTTGACCTCTATAAGCACAGTATTACATTTTACTGTTACTTTTTTGCCTTCCACTGAAGTTGAAGGTTCGAGAAATGGTACCTTTTGGTTCTGTGAGCTCTGCAGCTGAAAGGGGTGGCTCTGCAGAGCAAAAGGTAATCTAGAATGGGAAACAACATTCTCTTTCCTGATTCCTTCCTTCATCAGGTTTCCTCTGTGGGTGCATAAATACCTGTGCTGTTCAAAAACAGGGCAGGGGACATGGCAATGAGCAGCCAGGGCTGGAAGGGATGATGAGGATAATCATTGTTCATATAGAAATAAAGGTTACATGCACTGTATTTGTAGGACTTAATATGTGTGAAAGATGAAAGCCCTGCCTTAGCAGCATTTGAAATGTTCTTGAGGGAGAAGTGCTTGAACAGTTCCAAAGGGGATCTGTGACTTTAGAGAGAGTGAGGTACAAGTTTAAAGAGAAAGCTATTTGTAGTTGTCTTGCACTAATTGTACATGTGCTAAAGCTACCATTCTTTACATGGAGAAATCTTGGAGGAAGCTGTCACCTATTGACTGTGACATGCAGCATATGCTGGAGTATTGCTGTAAGCTCTTCTGTTCTTCATTATTCTGATATCTTATTTTAAAATGTACATTATTCTTCACTTTCCATTCTGCCTTAGGTTTTAACGTTCCTTGACAGAATGCTTATCATGCCTGGTGGGGAGAAAATGCTCCTTTGTAATCTCAAATTCTGAAGCTCCAGGCTTCAGAGCAGCCAGATGCAGTTTTTGGAGACCTCAGGCCATGTTTGGGAGTTGGGAGTAATGCATTTAAATGCAATGTTTGGAAGTGTGATGTCAAATTTGTGCTCTAGTCAGGGTTTAGTGTTCTCCCATTCTCATGGGGTTGATCCACTTAATTTTAATATGGCAACCATCTGGGCCTCTCTTCAGATACCTTAAAATTATTGTAGGTCTGTCTCTGACAGTTCTTCACTGAAATGCTGGGCAAAACTTTGTGCCATATTTTCCTATTCAGTATTAATTTTCTCAAAAAAATGCTGTACTTATCTCTGATGTTTAAAAGTATTAGTGTTCTTTCCCCTCTGCCATTAATGCTTTTATTTCCATTTGAATACATCAGAGTAATACATCTGGAGGCTAAAGGAGAGATAGGAAGAGTGTAGAACATAATGGATGAGCACCTGACAGGGGCGCAGACTGAGGCTGTGATGTATAATCAGAGAATCAGAGTGAGAAGTAAGCAAGCTCAGATCAAAAATAACTCTGTCCTTGCTTTGCATTTCAAAGCTCTGTGAACAGTTCAAGAGATTGTCTTCCTGGGATCACAGATCCAGCATTCTGGAGACACAAAATGGTGTTGAACAATAGCTTAGCACACTGTCCATGTTCTTTGGTGGAGGATGATTTGAGGAACTTTGGTAGTTTTACTGCAGGAATTGTGTGGAGAATAATAACATCAGAGAAAAGAGGGACCTTTCTTAATAGGAGAATAAAGACTTTATTTTGGAAGTGAAGATGCCAATAGACCATTTTTTAATGAAAAGTAGGACTTCTTTTTTTATTGACACTTTTTATTAAGATATGGAACATTACTCCAGCTTGAATATAGGGTGCATTCCTCAAACTAGTAACTTAAGGCTCTTTTTCCACTAGGAAGAGGAGTGGTTTTATAAGTGTGTGCAAGTGTTGTCTACTGCATAGCAAGTAATTCATTTACCACGGGGGACTTGCCAGTCACATACTTCATTTTGAGTTGCTGCCATATTCCTTGCAAGTATAGCTTCAGACACTGTTGGAAAACAGTTGGGTAGAAGTTACTTGTTTCCTTCCAGCATGTAGTGACCCATGTTATGTGTAAATGGCTTGAACTTCGGTGCTCACTCTGCTGTGAAGGAGAAGCTTTCAAAAATACAGACACTTTATAAAGAGCCACTTTCCTTGCATTAAGCAACCCTGTTTGCCTTAAAGTGAAATTATCATTTAAATAGTAGAGACTAATCAGCGAGGGGATGGTTTGCTCCTGTCAGACAGCTCAAATGCTTGTGCTTGATTTTTTTATTCAGCTTCTCATTTGATCATTTCCACAAACCAAATAACCACTATAATCTCCAACTCATTTTTAATTTTACCTTTCCACTTCCATTTTAGCATCTTTCAGTATTTCAGCTCTAAATTTTCTGCTGAGGCTGTCAATGTGCTCTGCCTCCCCTCTCCCTTAGATGTTCAGTGTATTATACCTAATTTATCCCCAGAGTTTTGGTTTTGTAGGGAAACTTTTAAACAAAAATGTTAATCCTATACATACTTATTGGGGAGGATTTTCCTCTAGCATAGCAATGCCTTTTCCAAAACCCTTCTTAAAATGCTCAGGTCTTTTCTGAACAGAAGCAAACCAAAATGCAAATGTGAGGATTCAAACTCTTGTATGTGCTACTCCCTTGTGCTCATGGCCATGGCCTTTAGCCACAGGTCAAGGAATCTCCCTTCTTCATTGGATCAAGGAATACTAAGATGGATTGTGCCAGACTAATGTAACAGCTTTCTTTATGTCTAAAGAGTTGGTTATCTTATGGAATAAATCACAATAAGTCATATTTATTTGAACTTCACTGAAACAAGAGAACCACTTGGGAAAGTATAAACCATGTGGGAGAAGATGGAAATTAATAGAATTGTAGGATGTATAAGTAATTGTTTAAGCAGGGATAGATTTAGTATTGTTGGAAGGAAAATGCAAGGATAAGTACAATTCCTCAAAGATTAGCCTTAGGATCTGCTTTATTTAGTGTTTCTATTAATGGTTTTGGTGCAAAAATTTGGTGTGTGCTGATAAAACTTGGGTAATGATGCCAAGTTCAGAGGATTCATAAATACACAAAAGCTGGATATGCAGAACTGAGTGACCCTAAGGATTAGAGTGCAGAAGTGGGACAAAATTCAAGGAAACAAAGCCCACAGTGCTCCACAGAAGTGGGAGCTGAATGTAAACATCTTTTGTAAAATGTAGTACATAGAAAGGACTAGAAGGGCTGTGTGCTTGTTTACAATGATGGCTGTTCATTCTCACACATAGGATGCACCAGGAGAAAAACTTCCATGGAGGTGAAAGTGTTCAAGTCCTTCTGTGGATGGTCTGGGAGATGCTTCTGGGAGTTCTGGTGACCCACTGTGGAGGAGAATAGTGGGAATGCAGAAAGGGATTGCTGAAAGGAGCCTGGTAGCCCACTGAATGGAATAGCCTCTGTCAGAGTTTGGTGGGAGATGTAATTGCTGCCAGGAAATACAAGGATAGAAGGGAGGAGGAGGAAGGTAGATCCATGCCAGTGAGAAAAAGAATCAGCTATCCTTAAAACTTGCATTGGCATATAAATTAAGTCACTGTAACCCTGCCATGAATGCAGCTAGATAGACATTCTAACTTTTAGAAATTAGACTAAAGTTCTCAATGCAGCTTCCAGTGGAGAAGTACCCAAATTACTGCTTCACAGGGTTGTGAAAGAGATGACTTGAGTTCCTAACAGCAAAGGATTAGACTAGGCCTAAGATAGAAGGTTCTTTTGAGTTTCCCTTTGCTGTGAATGTGTAATTTCCAATCTGGAAGCAAGGGAATGGGCTCAAGAATAGCAAGGGGGCTAACAGCACATTTTAGTTTGAAACTGCAGGCTTTATTTAATACCAGGGTTCTGAAAAATGAGGTGGGGAAGGAGAAGGTGGGGGTTAGTGAGTAAAAGTAGACTCTGTCCATCTTTCTGCCCAGGCAGAACAACAACTGTGGACAGGGACCTGAAGCATCAGAGCAGCTGACCTTTGTGCTGAGAGATAAGCAGTTTGCTGAAAAATGTCCTGGACTATTAAGAAGAGCTTATCTGTCAGTGAAGATAAGGCCAAAATATGATTTGTATCGTCTGAGAAGCTTTTCTGAGTGTGTTTGGTACAGGTTATCTTGATGGTGTTTTGAAAATGACTCACTCCTTGTTAGTGCTTAACCTCATCAATGCCTAGAGCATGGATTCATACCTTGTGATGGGAGCTGGGAGGGGGCTACTTTAATCATCTGTCTCTGGTTTGTCATCGTTGCAGGAGGAAGTTCTGTGCTGGATCAGCCAGCAGAGGTCTAATTTTCAGTTTTAATTGTACTTTACAGCCAGTGTAGCAACATCAACTAGGTACAGGAGAATATTGGAAATGTACAAACATTAAACTGCTGCAGTTTTTTAGCATCATTTAAATGCTCCTGTTCTGACAAGGTGGCTTACATGCCCTGTGATATTATTATGTAAGCTTTGTCCTTAAGCTCCCATCTTTCCTCCCTTGGAACTTCATTGCCGGTGAATCTTTTTGACCAAAGCACATCTTTACCTGGGCTCTATTCTGTTTCCTCTCAAGCTACATTACTAGAGGGAATATGCTTGTAAATACACCTTTGTCCATGCATTGCTTGGACAGAAGCACTGCACAATATTTTCCAACATTTCTTAAAGGGCACAGTGAACTTGAAATGTTGGTGAGTTAAAAGATTAATGTGATAAGTGCCTCAAGGTTCTCTTGAACTGTGATTACATAAGTGTTGTTTGTATTTTAAAATAACTTATAGCATGGAAATTAGCATGGTGATTGGATTATTTACTCAATCTGTCTCTGGTCCTATGTCAGTGGGATCCTGGGCTAGATAGGAAAATCCAGAGTAATGTGCAAGACCTGAAGCAGACTTTTTTAGAATTGAAGTTGGCTAACTCTCAACAGTATGAATTTTACATAAAGATTTTTTGTTGGTGCCCTTCATCCCTTTTAAAAAGTAAAAACTCACAGACTGGAGCTATTATGTGTTATGTGCATAGAATAAATAGACAAATGTTTGGCTTTCACCTGTAATCTTTCTTATTTGAAACAACATTCAACAAAGT
>JAWWEU010000034.1:11973352-12040723 GCA_035583155.1 Acropternis orthonyx | reverse complement strand
TATGTGCATAGAATAAATAGACAAATGTTTGGCTTTCACCTGTAATCTTTCTTATTTGAAACAACATTCAACAAAGTGAGCTTCCTGAATTGCTTCAGTTTTGTAAGTGATGCCTTTTTCTGTTTGAGACAAAGTGAAGTGTTTTTTGCCTTAACATAAAAACACCAGCCTGAAGAGAGCTGCCTGAATGAGAGCAGACACTGTGTCAGGACGGCAAGAGCAGTGGGCCTGTGATAAGTGGAAAGATTCCCATTTTGAAAGCAAAGGTGGGAGGTGTTGAGGGCTGAGTGTGTCCCTGTGTTTAGTGACCACCCGGAATCAATGTCCGGAGATTGTTTTCAAATGCTGACCTGGACACCTGAAATAAGAGCTCAGGGCTCCCATTTTCAAATGAAACTTTCAGCGGGGTTAGAACAGCTTGCAGGAAATGCAGCCAGGCCTTCTCAGCAGAAAGGAGATAAAACATGCCAACTAATTCCACATAGCCAAGGCAGTCAAGAGGTGGAGGTGTATGGAACTTTCTTTCCCTCTCTGCCACTGCTGTAAAATTCTGGGAGTGCAGTGGCAAAGCTTACTTTTTCAAATAAGTGTTCTGCACATATTTTGGTCATCAATTGGCAGCGAAATATTTTTTCTAACAAAGTCTTATCTTCCAGAATAGCATTGTTGTAAGAGGATGATACATTTGGAATTGCGTGTTAGAAACCTCTGCACAGTGAAGCTGCTCTCAACTTTTGTTGCCTCTTGCTCTAAGCAGTAGTAGATCTGCCAGAGAGCCTAACCTTGCAACATGAGTACAGTTTTGGCTTTTCTAGAAATGTATTTACTTGAGATTTCGAGCATCTCTTCTCTCCCTTTCTAGTACCATTTGGACTCAATTCTTACTGATTCCCTTTCTCTGCGTTATTCTCAACTTCTTGTCAGCAGAGTTAACAATTGCTGTGCTTCTTTGCAGGGAGTAATGGGCAACTATTGCAAGAACGATTTTCAGGCACAAGTTGTTCTTGTTGGAATTGCTTTTGAATTCTCATTACTTGTTTAAAGTCTCTTCCAGAGATACTGTGATATGAACAGTGTAGTGAAAGGAAAGATCAATCTTTCAGGCAGAAATATGAAATTCTGGATTTTCTTGAGTTATTCCCTGCTGACCAAGTTGATTTATTTTCTGTTTCAATGAAACAATCATCCTCTTGCTGTGACACGCATCAAGCTCTTCAGTAATGACTTGAAATCCTGCTAACTTTTCTACAGAGGACAGAAATGCGATATCTGGCTTTGACTGAGAATATATTCGGTATCAGTATCCTCAGAGAAGTCAGCTGGTTCATCAGTTAGCTGGGACAGCTTTCAGGGATACTTCACAGCTCTGCTTTGCCTCCCTTCAGAAGATGATGCTTTAACCTAGTTATGATTTTTTTTTTAAACTCAGTTTTCCTAGTGTGTTTGAAAATAACATTTCTGACTCGGTGCTCTTTACAGCCCCAGAGATAAAGCTTTTGGCTTCAGGTGGTTTTCTGCAAATGTAGCAGCCAAGGTTGATGGCATCAGGCCTATTTTGTGACAAGCCTTTCATTTAGGCCTGATGGTTTCCAGTGTGACTTTGGCAAAGACATCACCTGCCTTCTGGAGAGCTGGCCCACTTGTCAAGGTCACACAACACCTCTTGGCTCACCTGTCTGCAAGTGGCTGGCAAGGGGAAATGCAATTGGCACTTTGTAATAACTGATATATTTGCAAGGCTAGTAGAGAGGAAGAGTGAAAAAGTGCTCTGAATTAGGTTTTTTTTTTTCTAAGTGAGTACATGTTGGTCTTGGAAATGCATGTGCTCCTGTCTGTATGGCTTATGGCAGCTGCTAAAGATAAACATGCTGTTTCTCAATGTCTTTTGACTGCAGTTAAATAGTTAAAATAGCTTTTTTTTTTTTTTTTTTTTTTTAACCCTAAAATAGCAATGTGTTTTTTTTGTCCGGTTCTTGTTTTTTTTGGTTTTATTGTGTTCAGGTCAGTAGAGTTTGACAGAATCGAAGAATATCTGGTTGGAAGGGACCATGAGAATAATCTGGTTCAGCCTTTCATGGCAAAAGCCTGGTCTGGACAGGATGGCCCAGCACCCTGTCCCTTTGAACCTGAAAAGTGTCCAATGCTGGGGAAAAGTTTAAGTAAATGCTTAACTTTGTTGTAGAGTCAGACATTCTGTTTTTGATGTATATTGGTGAAGTGCTTGCCAGAAGTGACTTTCATGGTGTTTGTAGTTAAATGTCAGACACACCTGGTAATACACGGCACTGAAAGAACTGCATTTTTGTGTCTAAGGTTGTAAGGGTTGCAAAATAAAAATTTGGCCCTTTAGAGATGAGACATCATAAGGACAGTTACGAAAGTTTTAGCATCTGTATCAGTCCGTGGTTAGCGTCAGGGAGAATGGGATGCTTTTGGTATTAACCTGGGAGTCAGTTCTATAGTGGGATTAAATAACTACATGGAATTTGATGGAATTGTATCTGACAAGAATCTTGCTGATAGCCTCCAATTGTATGTGGGTTCTCATAGTTTGAAGGAGCTGCCTCTCACTAGGTTGTTTCTCACTGTTTCCTGTGCTTGGTAATTTGGAATTGTTAGGTTTGTACATGCTGTCCCCTGCATTTTCCCCCCTTGCTGTGCTGGGCGAGTGTAGGGACTTAACTGAATTGAGAAGGAAATAACTACCTTCTCCTCCTGCACACACTGCTGCATTTGTCAGAGGCAGCTTGAGGGCTCAGGTTGTCCTGCTGTTGTGGAAGAGCTGCAGTTCTCTTCTGTCGGCACAATAAGCTTTGTATCTGTTTGTACAGTAATGAACTGCTTTTGTTTCCTTCAGGAATGTGCTCTGCTGTCTGGAGCATTTCCATTTACAGACAACCCTTGCCAAATTAATTTTATTTAATTATCTCCCAAGGCTAAGCTTGAATACATTTTGTGTTAAATTCACCGTTTCTCCCTCTTCTGAACGAAATGGACTTAATATCCTTGTTAAAATCTGATTAAAACTAAAATTGAGTTTTTTGAAGTCTGATTATCCCATGAAATGGAATTTTTAAACCTAATTATGAATGGATTTGCATACATTCTTAGCACCATTGAAAAGAAAGTTGGAGTAAATTTATTAATGAAATCTTATGCTGTCTCTTTGGGCCATGGTGATTGCTGGAGAATGAGAGAGGAGGAAGGAAGGCGAGAATGAAAACTCTCCCTCTTTTGAAATATACCCTTTCCCCTCTCAATTAATTCCAGAGCTGGTTTGACCCTGTCTCATTTTTATTCCTCTCTGCCACACAGCCCAATTTGGGTAATTGACGGCCTTTCAGAGGGTAACTACACAGTTGAGCTGGTTTCATGTATTTAAAGCCTTTGTGCTTTCTGAAGAGAGGATGTGGGGAGGCAACATTTGCTTCAACTGTTTTGTTCTTCCCCTCTTTCTTGAGGTAGCCTTGACACCAAATCAATAGGCAGCTCTCATTTCTGCTTTCTCAGGAGCTGTATATTGGAGCATTTATTTTACACCTGATAAAAAATGGATAGTTTTACAGACTGTGATGAATGTGCACGTGGGTTTTGTAATTGCTTATGTAGTTCCCAGGGTTTGCAGCAAAAAGTTTCTTTGTAAGGATATATTTGAATCTCTTGCTACCATAACTGTGACCATCCCTTCAGGGTTTTGGAAGTCCCCAATGAGAAAAGGAGTTGCCAGTGGAGGATGTGTCTGCTTGTGGGACTTCAGCCCTATGAAGCCAGTGCAGAGGGCAGCAGGATGCCTGTGCAGAGAGGTGGTGATTCTGTGTGGAGGCTCATACTTGTTGAACCTTTCTGTGTGTTTCTTACACAGGTTGAAGAGTTCATCTCCTTCCGTGTAAGGTATAACTTAGAGATGTGACTTTTTTCTTTTTTGGCCAGTCACCTCTCACCCAGGGTTACAAAAAGCTCTTTGCACGCACAAGGCATTAGTTACAGAATTTTTAACAGTGTCTTCTCTCTGTTGTATGCTTTGTGCAGATTTTATTTGTTAAAAAAATATAGTAAATTTGGTAGAAAAAAGGTGTTTTGGCAATTCAGAAATCCTGGTCTTGATACATGGCTCTGCTGCAAAGAGTAAATACTGAGCATGTGGCCAAGTATTCCGTAAGCACTTGCGTTTGCAAAGTTACTTTCAAGCAGAGGGACTTGTTTTCCATACGCCTTTGTGCTTTCATTTTAATCCTGTCTCTGTGCAGGTTAAGTGCTAAATATACTGGTGGTGTCAAATTTTACAGGAAATGCAGAATTCTGGCACTATTTCTCTGTGATGCTTCTGAGGTGGGGAGTTTTAGGGGAGAAGCTGTGGCTCAGCAGAGGAAGGAGAGTTGAGCTGAGATTGGAGAATGCTTTTTTGAGCTGAGATTGGAGAATAGCTGGCATATGCTCAGGTTATCAACCAGAATGGTTGAAGCAAATTAAAAATTTTCTTGGTAATGTAACAGGAAGACTTGAATCCAGACAAGCTTCAGAGGAAAGCAACTGACTGAGGTAATTCTGCACCCGGGACTTAAAATTATTTTATGGTTTAGTGACTGTGGCTTTTATTTGTGCTCCCTGAAACTTTTGTCTACAGACATGTTTAGCATCTGAGTTCCATCCTACTTATTGAGTAAATAGAATTCCCATCTACACTTGGCTTATAAATCCTTTGCAGTATCTTCCCAATCAAGCTCAAGTGGAATCTGATGCACCTTTTCCTCAGTTCTGGAGCTGTTGTACAAAACTGCAGTCACAGCAGCAGTGAGCAGAATCCGGGTGCTGCACATCCTGGAGAGGAGAGGAGGGTAGATGTTTTGAAGACTTGTAGAAGACTTTTTGTTTTTTTTTTTAAACTCTTTTATTGTTTTCTGTTTGATTCTGTACCATCCATTCATCAAAGGAAAAGCAACTGGTTGTGGGTGGTCCTGCATTGTAAAGCGCAATGAAAAAAGATCTTGAAGGTAAATGTGAATGCAAGGAAGGATGTGAAAGTGGAGTGAAAAAGGGATGTTTTTTTTTTTCTGTGGATACATTCCAAATTTTGACAATATTTATCATCTAATCTTACTAGTGCCTCCCCTGGTAGCTTCAGGTATTGAAAGTGACCAAAGCTTAATGACAGCAGCAAGTCAGGATGGTGTCCAAATGCTTGTGAATGCAGTCCTTACCTTAATCCCAGTCACAGGAGCCTGTGGCAAACACACAGGGAAGCCATAATTGCTTTTGGCTGCTCTGATCCCAGTGCTGGATGAGGCAGCTGAGCTGAGCATGGGCTTTTGAGAGTGAGCTGGCAAAAGAAGAGTAATTGCTGAAATGCCACTGTTTACATCTTTAATGCAATTACACTTTAGCCGTCCCACTTTCTGTGAACAAATCTTAAATTCTGCTTCTGTCTCCTTCAGCCATGAATTATTCATTCCTTATGGATGATGGTGGTTGGGATTTGGCTTTCACAGGCAGGTTTATTATGCCCACTTAGCTCTTGACTGCTCTGGCATTCTCCAAGACTCAGTTATTTTCCCAGCATTTGTTCTTAATGTTCTTGGTTCTTCTTGATGTTAAAACTTTTGGAGTGTGTAATTCAACCCTAGTTTTGGGAATGAGAGTCTGAGGGGATGGAGTGAGTGGAGTTTTTTTACCTTTTTTTTTTTTTTTTTTTAGAATCATAGGAAGAGCTTTTATTTAAATAATTGCTAATTTCTAAGTCTGAGGTCAACTGTGCTATTATCACTGTGTGTCAAAGGATTTGGATATGAGACTATATGTGTGGCTTGGGAGATTTAGATGTTAAGGAAATAAAGCAGAATTTGAAAATGAGGTGGGATTGATGTGCTTTGCCCTTGAGGGAGAGTGGTTCTGAGGGCTGGTGAGATTGGGGTTTTGTATGGTCTCTCTAACACAGGGGTGCCACCACCTCTGTACCAACAGTGACACTCTTTGGCTTCTTCTGTTCTGACAGCTTGTCATCTGGTTTGTACCGGGACTGCGGCGTTCAGGTCTTGGTTCGTCTCACTTAGCAGAGGCATAGAGCTGATGTGCTAATGGGCTCCCATAAAACTTTGGGCTTGAAATGTTATTTGTCCTTCACTTTGAATATTAAATTTTTAGGAAGTTTTAAAAAAAAAAAAAGTATGAGAGAGAATTACAGCATTTGTTTAAAGTTCTGAAAGCTTTTTTTAGCTAAACAGTTCAAAGAGCGCATCTCGCTAATCAGAGGAATATTTTCACGTCCCCGGGGTGGTCACAGTGTTTTAATTGGAACTCGAGCTTCTTTGAAGTCCTTTTTAATCCTCCCTGAGCTGGGGGAGAGGGTTTGAAGACAGCGCTGTAAATCTGAAATTCCTTTGGTTTATTTACATGTGTCTGGGGACGCGTGTAATGCGTTTTCCTGGAGTGGAGTTGACTTGCCAGCTCGTGGCCAGCTGAGTGGGAAATGTGCTTCCTTAGGTGGGGAGGCCTGAGACAAGGCTGGGGCTTCTGCATGGTGAGCTCTGGTGCTTCTGGGTTTGTTAAAACCAGGATTTGAGCAACAGGCTCTGAATGGGAAATGAACTCGGTGGGAAATGATGTAGCAGCTAAATGTGAGGCTAAACTAAGCAAAGAACTAGGATTTAAACTCATGTTTTAGGATTAACTAATTAGTATGGCACTCAAAAATGGTGTTGCATACTGATATTTGACTGCTTTACAAGTCAGGAAAGAAAAGGTTTAGGAGATAGTGCTTATGGCTGGTAGCTTCATTCAGCTATTACATCAGTACAGGGTTTCATTTTCTTACACTGGAGTTGAATTAGAGGGTTTTGGGTGTCCTTACTCAGGTTGCTCGGTCTTTGTGCCTCAGTGTCCAAAGTTCGGGCCTTGCTTTTGTCTGGTTTCTAGAGGAACCTACTCTTCCCTCTGGTATATTCTGCACTTGATGTATCACGAACAGAGCCCCAGTGGCAGCTGATGCCTTTTGTGCCATCTTAATACAAATGCCTGGTAGGGACCTGTGCCTACTGACAGCATAAGCATTTTCCTTGGGCATTTTCTACTTTGTTCCACTATTGATTTTCATGATAAATACAATCGTTTATCAGCCACGTGTTTTCGGTGCTTCAATAAGGTTTTTAACCTTGCACATTTGCTGAAACTTGGATGTTTTATGTTTTGCTTCTGGCAGAGGTGAGATGTGCTGGGAAGAGCTTTGAAAACTTTGATTGAGTTTGGAGAGTTTTTAATTAATCGAAGCAACAGGCTTAACATCAATTTTCTGTCTGAAAGAATAACTTAGTATTCCAGCTGAACACAGAAGCAGTATGCTTTTCATACTTTCTAAAATTGTTATCATAAACTTACCTGTGACTGATGTTAGTGGTTTGATATTAAAAAAAAAAAAACAAGCAAAAAAGCAGTTAAAATAATTTTTGCTGTAGCTTGAAGTTGCAGTTTAAACTGGCCATTTCTGCCATGAGATTGAAGAGGTATGTGATTGTAATCAGAAGTAAATAAGAATAATATATGGGATGTCAAATCACTTCATATAAAAGCAGTTGAAAATATGGTCTAGACTCTCTCCAGGACCTCTATCCAGCCATTAATAGTATTTCCTCTTGCCCAAGATTAGGGGTTTTGTGTTACTGCTGGCTAATATTTTCAGCTGATAAGAGCCTGGGAAAACAATGTGATCCATAAAGCTGTTGAACACAATACATGAATTTAGGCAAATCAATATTCTGCAAGGATTATCTCAAGACAGGTGTCAAAAGATCAAGACAATCAATTCAGTGCAATCTGTAATATTATCAAATGTGTATATATGTTGTGAGTCGCCAGCCTTGGGTACAGTATGAGCTCTTGTCAGACAGGAGCCCTGGCGATCTGGAAAAATGATGTCTCTGAGTTAGTAATTTCCATGTGGGTAGGAGTTATGCCAGAAGGGCATGTTGGATACCTGTGAATTGTATTTGGTTTTAGTTTTTGTGTGATTTTTGTCTCTTGTCCCTATGTCCCACTCCTTCCATGAGAAGAAGCTGATGATGTCTGTTTCTAGGCCGGTCCAAGTGTCTTCAAATCTCTCGAGTGACCTCACAGAATGGAATTCAATAAAATTATGTCAGTATTACTAACTCAGACTGTTTATTTACATAAATATTGTTGCCTAATTTGAAAGGTAAGGAGATAAACTTTTTACTTCAGGTCCTTTTGTAGTAACCAACCATCTGTGCTGGCCTTCAGCTTGGTGAGGAGCAAATCTCTGAATGAGCTTTTATTCATAGACATGAAAGTTAGAAAGAGAAGCTTCTGCCTGATGTTCTGGAAATGTCATTTATTACCTTTATTTTTTTGGCTGTCAGGATGCTTTCCCAGCTTTGTGTAATCCCAGTAATGGGCCTGGAATAGCTTTCAGGGTTTCTAATGATCCTCTCTTGAATGGTATCTCTTTGAAAGATGGCACATCTGTCTCTTCAGAGTTTGTTTCCAATGAGCATATCTTTGTATCAGTCTGTGGTTTTCAGATGTTAATTTTTTGTTTATTGCTGTTTACAACTATCCAAGTGCCTTGAAAATCTCATGATTCTAACCCATGTGGTTATAATAAATAATTGGTATTCTGCTGTGATTCTGTTCTTTAGATTAGTTTGATTTCCCCCCCACTCCTGCTCTTGGCTCCCCTGTTCACACTGTCCTCTCTGCTCAACCCCCGATTGCCACAATGATTGTTTCAACTCCACTGACAAATGGAAACTATAGGGACAACAACCCTACTTAGGGCTCCCTGAATGAAATTTTTATTCATTTCATGACATTTTTCCCTTTAGCTGTTGTTTTTTTCTTCAAATTAAGTTCCTGATTGGGAAAAACACTTAAAAATAGATTTTGCTGCTGCTGCAGTAAAATGAAACATTACATTATTAAATGTGTTTACATTTTGTGCTTGAAGCCTTAAGGGCAATAGGTACAAAACTGTATGCCACAATAATTTCCTTTCAACATCATCATTAATATATAATTACATTCACTAAATTGCAAATTGAGAAAAAACATTTGCTTCTCTAATTGTAAAGATTGTGCTGATATCTATGTTAGTATGAGGGCAGTAACAGCAATTTTTAAAAATCCTTTTTGATCATTTCCAGCTTCACTACTCCTGTCCTACTGCTGGTAAATACCTGAAAGGTACTTTAGAAGTTTGTATGGTTTTTTTTCTTCCTTTTTTTTTTTCCCTTTCAGTTTCTAATCTGTTAGGTTTAAGACCTTAAAAACCTTTTGTTATATTGGAAAAACATGGAACACAGACTATTTCATAGCTTTGCAGATATACTCAGTGTTTGTTGAGTTGTATGTTAAATGCCTTCTTGTTGCCTTATAAATGTTTTCATTTTAAGCAAGTGAGTTTAAACAAAATTAGAATTCTTTTGTGTTACAGCATTGAAGCGGACTATCTCTACTTTTTATCTTGCTTTTCCCATGGGATGAGGCATAGCAAGTCATGCTGCAGGAGGGAATTGATTTCTTCTGTATCATAATACCAAAAAGAGTGAGGTTTTTTTTTTTGTTCTGTTTAAGGGGACAGTCAAGAACAGAGCATGACAAAGTGTGCTTTGATTGTTTTGAGAATATCAAGCATAAATAAGAATTTTAGAGTCACTACGTTTTTTAAATTTTATTTTTATTTCATATTTATGCTACAAATCATTAGCTTTTGTGCCAAAAAAAGCCAGAGTAGCATCTGAGTGGAGAGCCAAGCGTGTCTTGCTCTGGTTGTACCCAGTGCTCAGCCTTGTGCTGTGATGTGGAACAGCAGAGCAATTAAAGGACATCCCTGTGGGTTAGCAGCAGTACAAATGGAGCTTGTGTGGGGATATACTTGTCATTAAGAGCTCAAGATAATTCATTGTTTTTCCAATTAACTCTCTGTTTCCCTGCTTCCTTATATACTTGCTCTACTGTAGTACATATTTTTTAAAACATAGGTTGGATTTCACTCTTAATGAAGTCCAGTGTTGGCAAAACAAATCTGTGAGAGGTAACACAGCATTTTATTCATCCACCCCAAAATAGTGACTTGATGGTGGATCTCTTGCAATGCAGGCAGCAACACTGACTTCTCACCAGTTTGAGAGGCAGACTGGCGGTTCCTGTGTTCCCTTGAGCCCCCTTATAGTATCCCCATGGCTGATGTTTCCTGCCTCACATAGCCCTTCTCAAGGAGAAGCTCATGTTTTGATGAGAAGAGAGCTGAGCCAGTTAACAGCTTCTCAGTGAAAGGGGGAGGTCCAGGGAGATGATTCAGACCTTCAGTGGCAGAAAATGAACCAGGCAAAGCCAGTGACGGGCATCTCAGTGGCAGCAGGCAGTTAGATTTGCTCTCGTGCCCTCACCAAATTGCACCTGGAGAAGAGAAGCCTGGAAGTCTACAATGATGGTTTATGAGCTGGACCCCTTTGGGAAAGGCAACTCTCTCTGTGTAGAATGTGCAGCCATGTGCTTTGATACTTTTCAATCAAACTAAAGAAAATTAGGCATTGGAATAAATTGCTCAGGGAGGTCTCTGGAAGTGTTCAGTAGACATCTGGATGTGGCACTTGGGGATGTGGGTTGGGAGTGATTATGGGGGTGCTGGGTTGATGGTTGGACTGGTTAATATCGAAGGTCTCTTCCAACCCTGATGATTCTGTGAAAATTGTTTTTGTTCCACCACGACCTCGCAAAGCTCTAAATTACATGTCATGTGGTTGAGCATGCAATGACCTGGACTCCTGCATGAAAACTAAAAAGAACCCAAAAGCTGACTATTTTTATCTTCTAGATCAGCAGGTTTGGCACTACTGTGTATACATTCCCTCTGCTTGAGGTCTGTTAAAACCTTTCACTTGAGAGGTTCCACTGTGCAATGTACGTGCTTATCAACTTTCTGTGGTTTGTTCTGTGCTTGCTCTTAGAGCAGTGGTAGGGATGAGGAAGAAGTTTGGACTGTTGAAATGTCTGCCAAATGATTATTTTTTTTTTTTCACAAGTAAGATGAATGTTATCTCTTTGAGCACTTAACTGTGTCTTTAAAGTATAAATGAAATGTGAAAGACGAGTTATGATGCCATATTGTTAACTTTGGGAAGGAATAAACCTTTCTTCATTAAAATCCAAAAAAGTGTATTAGCTGGAATCTAAGACAGTTTTCCTGCTGTTTTTTTCCTCCCCTCTTCAAATTATGGCTTGATTGAATTAATTGCCAATTTTGCAGTTGCTTCAAAAGAGACGTATCAATTGTCCTTAGAATTGTCAAGACACTTATAAACACTTAAAATGTTTTCTTACAAATAAGCTGTTCTTCTGCTTCAAGTGGTTAATGGGGACATTTGCTTTTGTAAAAAGCAATTGGATTTGTTGATTCTATCTGTACACAAATAAGAGTTTTCTAAATGAAGGGAACCTCAGAGGCTGAGATTGCTTATTGCTTTCACTTACACTTCAGGTCTCCTCTGCTTACTTTGTACATAAAATATTAAGCAGACACTTTACTGGAGAAACAGTCTCAGCTATACCTTAGGTTGGTGTTTTTAACAGTTCTTCATTTGAATGAATGAACTGGTATGTGACTGCTCTTCAAAACATTTTCATCAATGTTACAAAGCACTGAATATGTCCTAATTGCCTAGAATTGTTGAGGATTTTTTTTTTGTGACCAGTGTGTGTAGGAGATTCTGGACCATACCGGATTAGTTAATATAGTCAGTAATGGAAAGGGAGGATGGAGACATGAATAAACAGGAGTTAACTGCCTGGACTGGAGCTTGAATGGGCTTTATTTATTTTGCAGAAGTGCTGCTGTGACAGTCAGTTAACTCTCAGAACTTCCAGTCTGGAACACCAGATTTTAGTGACAATGTCTTCCCCTAATCTGGTGAAGGAGAGCTGAGGAATGGTCTCAGGGAGGGGGATGTGTGTTTTGAGGAGAAAGGGATATTAAGCAATTTGTGACTTTGTCATACAAACTTGGAGCTAATAGGACCAAATTAAACTCAGGGACTCTGTGTTGCTGCATCCTGGGAAGTCTGTATGTGCTGTTGGGATTATTATTATTTGTGAACTTTGTTGAAGGGCTAGTCCTCCCAGGAACTGAGCTACTTTTGGACAGGAGTCCTGTAAACCAGAGATAGAGGAGTTAAAGCAGTTGTGGAGCTCAAATATATGAGAAAGATGTTTGAGACTCACTTCAAACATACAGGAAAGGACTGTTACAGGCATTCCATGGCCTTTCTAATCATACAGAAATATTTAAAACAACTAAACTGCCTCTCCAGAAAGCTTCTGCTGTTGTCATGTTATTGTTCTGTGTTTGTTCTTCAGATGCTGTTGTTTTCCTGCCTAAGAAGATGATTTAATTATTTTTTAAGAGTAGGAAAAGTTCTTGAGGAGAGGAGAATTTCAGAATCTTCTTATATATAATACAAAAAAAGATAAGGAACAAAATAAATACACTTTTAGGAGATTGCCTTTTAAAAAAACCAACCAAACCCCACAAAAGCTCCTGGAAACTGTTTTCATTGAAGAGAACTAATCAGATGTGGCCTCTCTTTCTGTGCCTGATTCTCTTAACAAACAGTTTAGTGAAGACTTCTGTCTCTGGTCTTTGTCCGTTTATTGTGGTGAAGTGTAAAACCTAAAATACTGTGCTAAAAATTTGGTAATCTTCCATTTCAATTTAATATGACTTAGTCGAGGCAACCAAATCTGTCATTGTATATTCATACTGAGTTAAAACTATAAAGAGAAATGTTAATTCAGCAGACTTCCAAAAATAAGTAATTCTGAGTAATTTAGTATTATAAATGTGATACAACTTCGGTAGTTTGAATCAAATTTAATTAAAAAAAAAGGCAGTGAAGGACTCAGTCTTCCAAACAGAGTTGACAAAGTGCCTGTTTTTCTCTTTAGTTTTACTTTTGTCGTGCACTTTCATAGTTAAAAATTAATTTTGGATCTCTAGCTACAATCAAACCTCTTTCTTTGCTGTGCATTTTGAAACATTTTATAGGAGAAATAAGAAGCTGACATTCTGATAAATTATAAATTAAAAATTTTTTTCTTTAACATTTTCATTTGCTTACTGAGTCTTAGTTTAATGTTACTTCAGCAGCTAATTCTCAGTGTGTCACTGTCACAGTTTATACTGAAATGGCAATAGATCCTTTACTAAGAACAGAGCTTTGCTCCAAATCCTGTGAAATGTCAGTTGTGTGCATTTAAAAAAAAAGGCATAAAAACCCAGTAAAAGCTCTTTTCCTTGTTAAAAGTTAAAAACATGTGCCAGTAGGTGCTTTAAGTCATTGTATGACTTGGCTGGACATCCCATTAAGTTAATTTTGCACTTCATTTGAGCAGTTTTAGGTTTTTATCATTCTTAAATTGCTTCTTTTCAAATTATCTGTGCTCCAAAGGAAGGCAAAGAGCTTTGGTTAACAGCAGTTTTGTGCCTCTCCTGCATTTCTGTGCTCTGAGTTATGCTGGACTAATTTGCTTCCTTAGGGCAAAAAGAATCTTGTTTCCAAATTAGGCTTAAATTCACCTGTTTGGTTTTTTTTATTTTTTGCATAAATGTTATAGCAGAAGGAAATGGGGTCTTGGGATGGGATGGTGGGACAGAGGAAGAACGTTGTAGCTTTGGCTCCTTGTGCCTTGCCCGGGAGAAAGAACTGAAGTCAGTGATTTCATCTGCACCTGCAGTTTGGAAACCACTTTGTCACTTGTTGTTCACGTTTTATCTTTATGATTACAAAGCACATGACTCAGTTTTAGTAACACCCTGCTCTGAATCAGGCTGTCCCATGTGTCCTTTACAGGATTTTGCACGGCTGATGCAGACCAGGTATGTTTTTTTTTTTCCTGGTTCCAGGGGCTCCATCATTCCATGGGGAAGGAATGATGGCAGTGCTCAGCTTTTCAGAAAGGGACTTCTGGGTCTCTTTCTGTCAGGAGGGGGTTTCAAACTTCCCTCAGGGAGCTGTGGTGATTTCCAGTAGTGCTGGTGAACTGTGTTGTCATACAGATGCTCTTAAAGCAGAACTCTTGGCTTTCTAATACTGGTTTTGATATTCACATTCCCCAGGGAATGGAGAGAGCTTAGCAAAAATTATATGCATCAGACAAGGCTCTCAAGGCCAGAACATGTTCCTGTGTGTTGGGATGCTGACAAATTTCTCTCTTTACGTGGCATTGTTTTCAGAAACTCGTGAAATGAGAGGGCTGGTTACAGCTGGTTGGTGTTTGCAGTGCTTTGGGACTGGACCAATTCTCTTCAAATTGAAAGCTCTGGTTTGATTTTAGTGTGCATGCAGTATCGTTCCTCTACTTGTAACTGTGGAAATTTGGCTTTTGCCAAACTGTTGGTGACCAGGGTAGGGTGTAGACCTCAGAAAGAGTCTTTGAAACCTCCCAATAAAGGGATTTGACAGCAAAGTGTGTGCAAAGGGTGCCTTTGTCTCTGATCACCTGACATGATTTAGTGTTATGGAAAGTGAACTTTTCTTTAGGGGAGGGATTAATACCCATTGACTTTGCTATTATATAGCTGTGCCGCTCCACTTAAAAAAATAAAATAATAAAAGGTATCTAACGCCAATAAAACATCCTCCAGAATTAAATGTAGACTTAAAGCTGCCAGTTGCTGGAACTGAGATTGGAAGCTGATTGTTGGTTTGAATGGCTGAACAGATGAGGATGATTGTTTTTTATTGGAAATCGCTCAGGAACTCTCGTTACTAGAAATCTGTGGCTTTTATAGTCCTGTCTCATTTTACTATTGGATAAATTTTAGTTCCCTATCTCAGTCCTAATACATGATGGTATGAATTTTTGAGAAAATTAGAAAAAAATTGAGGCAAATACACTTTTTTGCACATTACAAAAAGAGAAATCTGTGGTATTGTTTCATTGATGCAGGGACCAAACACTGGTGTTAGGGGCTGCCACTCAACATGGCCAGAGAGATGCCTGATACTAACTATCATTGTGACAAATGTGCTGTATTTGGGTGAATTATGAGAGCCTTAGAACTGCATTTTTCAGAGCCTTGTTGACTTGGCATTAAGTTGTACAAAGATTGTTCCTATTTTATGGTTATGTATGGAACATAATTTTTTAACCAATGATTTGTTAAAAAAATTTTTTTTTTTTAATTGTATAGGACACCTGATGATCTCTCGAGGCAAATTGTGGCCCTGCAGCAACGGGAGCTTGCATTGAAAGAGCAGAATTCTACCTTCATGAACAGGTGAGAGAGATAGCAGTAGTGGATGATGGTAACAAGACTGCTGTAATAAATCCCTTAGAAAGGAAAAAAGGGCTGCAAACTGAGAGACCAGCCCTTTCGATTTCCTTGCTCTTGCATGGAGCCTTCTGTGCTGCTTTCTAATCTTTCCCATGCTGGTGAAGAGCTTTTTGCTTACTTAAATCCTTCCAGGAAGAAAAAGGTGAACTCTGAGTGGATGCACTGAAGAGTTAATTGAGCTTTATGTTATGAGCTAAAGCATTTGAAAGGGGAAGCGAGTTGCTTTCCCAGACCATTTCATCTGGAAAGGGAATGTCACGCCAAAATGTGCAAAGTAGCCATCTGGGTATGGAAATGGGAGTAAGGGCTCTGAGAACTGTGATTTGACATGTGAAAGGACCAGTTTGTAGAGACGGTGGTGGAAATGGATGTTGGCAGTTCTGGTAGCAAAGTACTGCAAGGCTTTGGGAGGAGCAGTTTGTGGAGTGAGATGCATATTTGAAACATGTGAGTGTTTAAGCCATTGCCCTGGTGTGGGAGTGAATATCTAATGGAGAAATGAATTTGTCTGCCAGAGCTTAACTTTGCAGCTGCATTGGTTACACTGCCTTGCTGAGCACGGCTCCATGGTGTGACAGAAAGTGCTTCTCTCCCTCAGCGCATATATTCTTGCTTCCCTTGCTGATTATTTCCTGACATTAGGAACCCTCTGTCTGTTTTTGTTAAAAGCAATACCTCTGTCTTGGAAAAAAGCTCTGGGCTGTTTGCATTGCCGGGTCGCGGCTGCCTTGTCTAAGCAACAGGAGTGTGGAGAATTTCAGCCTTTGGTGTAGAGGTGTTGAATGTAAAGCAGGCAAATAGTGTGTGATTTGAGAGCTGGACGAGCACTCTTGGCTTGACGTGGGCAGCATTTGCTAATGTGTCTCCTGAGGTAGGTGGTACGTTTTGGTTCAAGAGATAATTGCCTTTTGGGCTCCGCCTTACTAATGATGGGCAGGATTCAAGCTGGGTGTTAAAAGCTTTGGTTGTGCTGCTGCTGTTAATGAAACTGTTTAGTCAGTTGTAAAATGGTTATCTGGGTGTAAATTCCCACGAATGAGCCAGCCAAATTGGTTTGTGGTTTTTGCTCAGAAGTTTACAGTGGGGAAAAAAGAATCTCACCAATATAAAACCCCACATTTCTTATATTAAAAATAAACCAAGAAAACCCTCAAACCCACAATTTATTAAATGATCAAATAAAAGAATGATGGTAGTGTTTGAGTTACAGATTTGGGTTTTTTTTTTTTTAGCTTCTTTTCACAGCCTCTCAGAGAAGTGCTTTTTCTAAATTTATTAATGGCCAAGGGGAATCATCTGTTGAAAAAGCAGCTTTTTGGTAGTGCCTGTTCATCTAGATGTAATTGTGTCAATTTAGTTTAAAAATAAAAACACGATTAAAATTACTTTTTGATTTCAAGCTAAATGGGCTGTAAAGCTGCTTAAATTAAAATTCTAACATTTTCCTGATGCAATGCTGTGTGTCATTTCTGAAACTGGTAATTTCGCCTTTCTTCTGTCACATACTTTATTCTGCCATAAAAGGTAGGCAATAAGATACATTTTTAAAAACCTTTCATTACAGATGATTTGAAAGTTCCCAGGAGAAGGTTTTGAATCTTTGGAAATAAAGCCTTGTAAAGGAAGAAAACCTAATTTTCTCCTCTCCCTGAATCTTTTCCAGATTTAGCTGATGGTCTTCTCTTTTATTTGTTTCATAATAGTGTTCAGGAATGCCTCTGTATTACAGTAGCTTAATATGGGATCGTGCCTCCCTCTAGTGATGGAGCCCAGCACTTATTCAGCTATTTATTGCTTTTTGTTTCAGCTACGTGTTCTTTTGCCCTTAGTTGAAATATGTTGTCTTCAGTGCTGATAGTGCAATGTTTGATTTATAAAGTCGGTGGTTATGTGTGTATAGAGCCATGTGCAGCACAAACACCAAACATTTTTGCCTGCCCTTAAAAGGCTTGGATTAGTTTTCACCATTAAATAATGATTTGGTAAATGCTTAAGAAAACATTACTGGAAATTGACATCTGAGTTTACTTTTATGGCAATGAAGTGGAGAATCACAGATAGTCCTGACTTACTTGTTGCTACAGTGCAAAATTCAGTTTAGTAGAAGAGGCTTCAGTGTGAAGTTAGAGAGGATTTTATGACCTTCTTCCCTAAATGTCTGATACTGAGTTTTGTACAGTGGATGTGTGGTCATCACCAAGCTTTTAAACACAGCAGAAGAGTGCCTTGCAAGCATTTTTTGTGTTTTTACAAGCTGATTATTCTTTCATTCTCTGCAGTCATCTTCGTTTTTAGTCTTAGTTGTGGTATCCTCACAACACTGTTCAGTGACTGTGATAGGCACTTGCCAGCTACTATTTTTCTCACAACCTGACAAATAGTTCCCAGTTTCTTTTTGGTAACAGGAGATGCTCTGGAGCAAAGCAGGAGTTAATTGCTAATGTGGGGGATATGGCAGGAAGTGACTTCAGAGAACAAAGGAGGCATGGAAAAGGTACCACAAGGGCAAGATGTGCTATGCAAGGTCCCATCCATTTCTGTAAAACTGGAGACAGATCTAGCTCAACTGCTTCTCGTGTCCCTCAGTTGATCTAAAATGAGGTGTTATGGTTAATAAACACACGGTAACAACCTTTTCCAAATGGCATATGACTTCACTAAACAGAGAAAATGTATTTTATCTCTTTCTTCCATTCTTAACCTGCTTAACGTTTATTACTGTGCATTTTTTAGAGCCAGTGTTTGTGTTATTAAAAAGGCAATAGAGATCATCTCGCCACAAAGACAACATCATTACAAACCCACCTTTGCACTGGTATTCCTTGCATGGGGACCTGCAGTGCAATCTGTGTTTTGTGTAGCCTGTGCAATTGCCAGTGTCTCCAGGCCTCACAGAGATCAAATGATGATGCATATCCTATTTGCTCCATCACTCACGTTGGATGCTTTTAGACACGGAACCACAGGACTGAATTTCCTGAGCACTACGTTTAAATCAATTTCTTTTAACAGGGATTGTGTACACGTTTGAGTTGTGTAGACTCCCTCAGAGCTTGCTATTTTTCCTGGGAGAGAAAACCTTCCTGTGGTGCTAGCATGGCAAAGAGGAGAGGGTCACTTTAGCACTGAGAACGTAAGCATCAACTCTTGGCAACTTCAGGATCTCTGAGTAATGTAGCTGAAAGTGCCATTAATCGTGCGTGATGGACTCTCACTGCTGCTTTGGAGTGTGTTGCTAGAAGTTGTATAAATAGAGTAAATTGTACTTCCAGCAGTAGCAGCAGGAGTGTTGTGGAGCTTTTTACCTGCAGAGCAAAGATACCAATCCAGAGGTTCAAAAGCTCAAGATGAGATTGCCCAGGGTCACTTTGATAGCACCAAGTGTGCCTGCTCTGCTGTTTAGGAAAAGGTGATGAAAGGAAGGTGTTTAATTAGTGCATCAGGTTAACCATGCAGCCACCATTAGTTAAAGCACATTTCCCCCCCCGACTGTGAATGCTGTAGGCATTGTGCACTGAAATGTGTTGATGCTTGTAGTTTATAATATGGAAAGTCGGCCAAGTGGTTCATAAGCTTTTGTCTTATGGAAAAGTGATGTAGTAGTTGCACTATGTTTTTTAAAGTGAGAAAAGCTGCATATTTATTTTGCCTGCTTCCTAGCTGTGTATTTGGAGTCTCTGGAGAGATTTCCTAAAACAATCCTGGCAAAGTATTCTAGAATTTGGAATGTAGGGAGAAACTTTCCTTCTCATCATTGTTGTCCTGTGAGACAGTTAACATGAAGGAATGAGGCTGCTTACAGGTTGAGTTTTGCTGCAGGTCTGAAAGGCAGGCTGTGTAAATGGACTTCTTTAGTTGCTTGTGGTACATCTCAGAATGATCATTTTGGCTTTTGCTCTTGTTGCCTAAGTGCAGTATTGACTTTGGAGCTTGAGAGGTTATAGGGAAAGTCAAATATAAGGAAACACAGAGGTGAAGTTGGTTCTGGACAGAATTAAGGACACAAAGGAAAATGGAAGAGCAGTACATCTTTGGTTCTGGAGCTGACAGCTTACTTCCATCACCTGGTGTCAGAAACCCAGCCATGTGTTGTGACATATTGTTTCATATTGGAAAAGGGGCATATAGAATGTATTTGAAAAAGTGTTTTCCTGCTCCAGGTGCTCACAGAGTTCTGTTACAAGTCATGGTTGTTTACCACTTTTTTCATATAAATCATGTTAAACTGATTCACCCAAACAACCTGCTCTGTGTGTTGTTGCTTGAAATAAACCCCAAAACCACTGAAGGCTGGGGAATGTAGCTTGCAAACTGAACAGAAAATGCTTTTGAGTTGGGCAGCAGGGATTGCTTTGTTTTGTTTTAAATTAAAAAAAACAAACCAATGAATGAGTGATGATAAGCCCAGAACCCTCCATCTCCATAAGTGCTGTTAGCTCAGAAGTGTTGTAAATCTATTGCCCATCTTCTCTTTTGTTGGATGTCCTAAGGAGTGTCAGTTACAAAAACAAATAGAGCCTGTCAGACTTTTCCCCCTAATCTTCTGGAAAGTTGGACAGAAGTTTAATTACAGTGAAGTGTCTTTTATCTGACAGAGAGAGAAGTGCTAGCTTTTTAATAGGCTTTATGAGTTATTTTGTGATCAAAAGAAGCACTTAATGTCTAATACATGACGAAGTAGGGATTTTTTTCCCCCTTTCCTTTGTTCATCTATATGGCACATTGCACCTTGATTTATATGTGGGGGTGTTTGTGTACCTAATGCCAGACAAATGTTTATTCACAGTGCTTCAGGGCAATATTAACTGCTGGCAGGTTCTGAATTCATTTACAGAGTGAGGTTATGAAGAAATGACTGTATGTATTGCTCTTTCTGTTCTCCAAAATGGATCTTTCCTGCACTTGTATACCAGAAGATACTTGATAGTGTCCCATTAAGTGACCAATCTATATATTCATACAGTAAGCTTCTAGAGCAACATCTGGTTATCCACGACTCTAATTAGGTAGGTACAAAGCTTTTCTATTTTTTTTTTCTATCATCTAGTTAGCAGAAAATAGGAAGGCAAAAAATAATTTAACCAAGACATTGACTTATGCTTCCAATTCAAAAAAACGTGGGATTTTGCCCAGACCTTTGCTTTTCATGATGATGCCATTTTTAGTCTTGATTTCCTGAGGAAGTGAAGCTTATTACTGTGCTTTGTGTGTGTATGTAGATGAGATTGTCTGTGCCTACCCTACACTTTTGAACTTGCAAGTTGTGTTCTGACAAGTTTGGCAGATGGTAGAGGTCTCAAAAATAATAAATTTCAGCAAGTTTAAGGAAATCAGATCTCCATTTCCAGGAGAGACATCCTGAGGTCATGTCCTGTTTGGAGTCAGAGCCCTGCAAGCAAACAGACCCTCCTAAATGTGCCCTTGTCATTAAGGCTCCTTTGGAGACCAGGCCTTCTGGGCCACCTTAAGCCGGGTACCCTGGTAGCATCACAAGCCAAAATTCCTGCTATACCATGCTTTCCAAAGGCTCATGGCATTTGATAGTACCATGGCAATGTTAGTGGCATAATTGTCATGCTTTTCATGTTTCATATTTTGCTATGAGAAACAGAAGTCTCCTTGAGTCAATAGTCACCCTTGGAGAGAGAAACCCATAGAAACCCAGGCAATTTTGGTTCTGGAGCTCATGGAACTACTCTCTTTCTGTTTAAAGGGAAATAAGTAGAGAAAGCCTGAAAAACAGCCTAGAGAGGACAGACATAGTGGTAACTGAACCATCTTCTAAGCCTGGAGCTCTATAGAAACTTTATAGTGCAAAACCAGTACAAATATATTAATACTTGTTTTCTTACCTTTTATTTGACTGTGCCTTTGGGAGAACGTTCAAGGATAATCTGTGAAGTGCTGCTCTTCAGTGCTCTGATCACTTCTAATGATGAAAAAAATTGTAGCTCTTTAACTCTGTTCTTAATAGTTCTTGTTCCAGGGTTGTGATTGATCCTGGGCGTTCCTACCAACATCCCTGATGCCTGTGCATCTCTTTATTACAAGAATGAACAATAGCTTTTATTTGTTAGTGCTCACCTGGAGATGCTGATTCAGCATTCCCTTGGGAGCAGTGTGCATTATTGACCAGAAAAAGGGGTAAAAATAAACAGTTAATTTGCTAGGAAGCACAGACTGTTCCTGGCAGTGTGTTGTACAGCAGGCACTGTGTTTCAACACGGAGCTGCACTGTAAAAGTTAGGGAAGGAGAAGTCAGCCTCGCATCTCCTCGGTGCATGACTCACATCTGTGCTATAAATCTTTCACTTCTGTGAGATTAAAATTCCTAAAAATTCTAGATGAAATAGATGTATCTTAATACTAGTCTGGAGTTCTCAGAAACTAGAATGAATATTTAGAGTTATTGAAGTAATTAGAAGTCAGAACTTATTATCTATTTTCATTATTCTTATTCTTTCCTTCTTAGTGGAGGGATGCTATGATCAAATTAATGATTTACAGGAGGCTGATGGGCAAGGGAAGAGTGCCCCACATAGTGTTATATATTGTTGATATGAATATAAAGGGAGGAATTGTAATCTCTGCTGTGCAGTAGGCAGTAATACAAAAATATTCTACTTTGAAACCAGTAGTATTATGTAAAACCATATATTCAGCCTGCTGCCAAGCTTTGTATCGAGCTCTGGGAATTGTAGTGCTCTAAGGTTTCCAGTTCTTAGGGATGTGTCTTTTATTGCCTCTGCAATGTGGCAGTATGCCTTGAAAAACTGGATAGGAGTTGGAAGGAGGAGGACCTGTCAGTTTGGTAATTTCTTCAGAATCAGTCTTGAAGTCACCAGGAGGGTTCCACGGATGAGGTAGATGAATGTAGCCCGAGAAGTCTGGACTTAGTTGTGCTGAGTCACCTAATACAGTGCCTCGAGTTTCTCACATTGTCACACTCAGATCCAGAAGACCACAGGAATGAAAACAAACATCTCTGCTCATATATCCTGCCTAGTCTGCACCTCTTTATTTTTAAGGCAAATAAAACATTAATTCCTATATATCCATACCTGTTTAAAATTTTTTGTTCCCTTCTCCCCCAAAAACATATGATACACATCTGTTTCTTCCCATGTAATGCCTTAAAATGGTGGTCCTGACCATGGCTCCTGAACTGCTGAAGTGTTTCCTGAGAAGATGTCAACAGTCAAACGAGGCTGTTTTTTCTCTTAATTTGTAATGCTGGAACTGCAATATAGCTTTCCTAAGCAGCCATGGGAAGCCAGAGGAAGATTGGTGGCAGAATGCAGAATGAATTTTCTGTCTTTTTATACTCATTTACCCAAACACCTACTGTAGTTGCTGTAATAACAAGAGTATAGAAGACTATGGATTTTTCTGAAGTATTTTAGGGCACTGTTCATATTGTTTATTTTAAGAAGATTGATGGGGACAGGCAGAATACACTGAGACATTTTTACTAAGGTAGATGTGAATTCTCTAGGATTTTGTAATTGCTGTGAAGTGGTGCAATTTCAAATACTGCACAGAATATGGTTATGTCTGAAAAACAGATTGTCCGGCCTGGGATGTCTCAATCAGTTGATCATATCTGCACGTACACTTTGTTCAGCTCCATAACTAATCGCCTCTTGAACAATTTCTCATCTGGATCACATCATCTCTACTGCCTGCCACTTTCAGCCTGCTGTTATTGGTATTTTCATTATGTGTTTTCTTTTTAATATTCTTCATGGCTGCTTGTATGCACATGTGAATGCACAGAGTGAAATACTGTGCATATATCATTGCTGGTGGGGGGAGGACATTTTTAGTTAGTTATAAATATTCCCCTACTGTCAAAGTTTTATCATCTACACAAAAGACATACTGCTTGGAAAGTTTAATAAAGAAGTAAGCTGCGTTTCTTTTTTAGCTGTGTAAGGCGAAAAAAAACTTGTCATAAATTGCAGTCAACCCCCCTCCCAAAAAGCAGCTTTCTCTTGCTGCTCTGAAAGTTAAATGACTAATGTGCATAATTTATTTGAGCATCTGTGCTAAAAACTTGCATACCAAGTTTTAGTTCAATGTGATCAACAATGGCGAAAATTAGGATTTATCATGGAAATGCTGACGGATGTGAACATGTGTAGGCTAAACCGGTGCCTGACAAACCTTCTTATTGTGCAATGCTAATGGTGAAACATTTTTTTTCCCCGCTGTAATTGCATTTCCCTCCCGGCTGCTTAATTTTCTCCTTTTCAAATTCAGTGGTTTTAGCTGCACTTCATATTTGGATTCCTGCTTTTTCTGGAGTCTGCATAAAACCTCCTAAAGTTGTCTTGTGATATTTCTAAGCATAAGATACCCTGAGGTGCCTGGGTGAGTGAGAGGAGCATCGGCATCCTGAGATAGGGCTGGTGCTTTGCAGTAACGAGCTCAGAACAGGAGATGGTGCCGGCAGCCTTGGCAGCTGCTCTGCCTTCCCTCCCTTCCTCCACCACCTTCTCTGCCTTGCACAGCCAGGGTGCTGTCACCAGGATTATAAATTCTGGAGCCAATTAGCTAAAAAATGTTACAAGTGAAAGGAAAGAAAGAAGAAGCTGCAGAACATCTTGATGTGAATATGCCTGTCTCAGAAACTCTTTCTGTGGAGAGCTCAGGTCATGGAATCACAGAATAGTTTGGGTTGGAAGGGACCTTAAAGACCATCTCATTCCACCCCCCTGCCCTGGGCAGGGATACCACTCACTAGACCAGGTTGCTCAGGGTCCCATCCTACCTGGTCTTGGACACTTCCAGGGATGGGATATCCACAGCCTCTCTGAGCAACTGTGCTGTTGCCTCACCACCCTCTGAGTAAAGAATTTCTTCCTAATATGTCTGACCTAAGCCTGCCCTGTGTCAGTTTAAAACCATTGCCCCTTGTTCTGTCACTATCTGCCCGTATTAAAAGTCTGTCTCCTTCCTTTTTGTAAGGCCCCTTTAGGCACCTGAGGGCCACAACAAGGTCTCGCTGGAGCCTTCCCTTCTCCAGGCTGGACAACCCCAGCTCTCTCAGCCTGGCTTCCTAAGAGAGATGCTCCAACCCTCTGGGCATCCTCGTGGCCCCTGCATGGCCCAGGAGTAGCCTTTTGCTTCAGCTCTGATGTGGCTTTTGCTGAAGCATCAGACACTTGTGAGGCATCTGGTTAAGGAAGGAGAAGTTGGTTTGGAGGAGTCAAGCACAGGGAAAACAGCACAGGGCCTTCTTAGGAAATTGGGCTGATAAATAAGGTCTTCTGTTAAACATTGGAAAGATCTTGAGGGTATGTTTGTGCCTTGCCAGTGCTTCCTTCCTCTTTCTCTGTCCTTGTGCGCAAGATTTGTTATTGAAGGAAATGTATTGAAAAAAATTCAGACCAATTTCGTGGTTCTTGCACGAGCATCACGGAAGGGAAATGTGTTTGTAGTCAGTTCCTCATTCTGTCTCTCTTTGAAACAGTATTTGGTGTGTTTTTGGGTAGCAGTGGTTCAGCAGTGCCCTGTTGCTTAGAAGAAATTCTGATAATTCCTCAGCGCAGTCGTTCTGTTGCAGGAATGTGTCTGTCCTTAGGAAGGCGAGGGGATAGAGTTAGAGAGAGCTTAAAGAGGAGTGATTGGCAACGGGTCCAGTTATTTTGTTGCTGGTGTCTTGTTTGTTTTCCTTTAGCCATACAAGGAAATCTGTGTAGAATGTGACATTCAGAGGGCCCACTGGGGCTGGATGTGTGGTCAGAAGGAAGGCTTGGGCATGTTGTTTTGTTAGAGTTTAGAACAGTGTTCCAGCAAAATGTAATTTCCTTGTCATATTTTATGTATGGACTGTTTTTACATATTTTCAATATTTAAAACAATGTTCATATTCATAACTTTTAAAATATGTTCTCACTGTTAACAGTTGGCAATCAGTAAAAAAAAGAAACCCACAGGAAAAAAAAAAAAAGGCCCATCAAAACCCCCACAACAAACCCCCAAAGCTTTCCTTTTATTCAAGCAACAACAATCAAATTCTTATGAGTGGAATAACTACTGAAGAGGCTCTGTTTCTCAGCCAGAGAAAGCTTTTGAAATATTTATGGAAATAAACCAAAAATCTGTCCTTTTCTGACTGTACAAATAAGGGATTATCAGATCTAGCCTGTGGCAGTTGCAGTACACAGAGTCCAAAGCATCTACAACTAATAAAAAAGAGCGTATGCTTTAAGAAAAAGCTGTGAGGTTTCTTTTTATGGGACTCTACTGACAAAGCAGCACATATCCATGGGTTATCCTAATGAAAAAGTCCCTCTTCTTGCACCTTGCGTTGGTTAAAGTCTGTTTTCCAGACAATACATTAATTGACCGTTGAAAATGAAATGTGTCATTTATGTTGATGCATCTTTATGTACTTAAAGAGCAAGACTGAAGTTACTTTGTAGCCCTTTCTCTTGTGGCTGGCAGTGTGGATGGAGCAGGGCTGCTTCCATCCCCTGCTGTGGCGGCAGGGGTAGAATGGCAGCACCGGCTTGTCTGGCTGTGTCACACTCGCTGTTTATTGAGTGGGCTTGCTCATCTGGTTCTTATGCCTTGCTTTTCATTCTGCAAATCTTGCTCCGGTGTAGCAATTGGAGCTTGTTGAAGTCAGAGTGCATTTTGATGTTTCACAGAAGAACCAGCAGAGCCAGGTTTGTAAGGAGAAGTAATACCTTTTATTAGACCCACTGATAGGATTAGCAGGCAGACATGCAGTTGGGCACACAGCCAAAGCTGGGATCTGATAGAGAAGCAAAAGCCTTTAAGCTAAATGCAGGTTGAGAACAATTGCTCTGAGTTTAACTTGATTAATCAATTGGACAATTTGAGAGAGAAGGGACCTGGGACAGGAGCAAGTATCAGATAGAAGAGATGAGAGGGCTGTTCACACCTATGAGAAAGAGACTCCATCTAATTCATTCAGATACATGACCAGGGTTTGGATACTTGAGTAAAACAATCAACAGAGTGAACTTTTTCTGTATAGAAGGAACTCAGAAGCAGATAGGCAGTGTATGTCATGTTTTTGTTGGAGCCACATACCAATAAATCCTGTGCTTCACTGACTCAGCATTGAGGTGTCAGTCTTTCAGTTAAGGGACTAGAACTTCAATTTTATATTAACCAAAAGTATTATTTTCTAGACTGTCAATAAAATAATTTTGCTGTATTGTTTGACTTATCTCCTCTGGGCACTCGGGTGCAGCAGCAAGTCTGAACTGCCGATACAGTGACTACTGAATGAGTTTTGTTTTGTTTGTCCAAACTCTTTCTAGGATCAAGTGTGTTCCCTGAGCTGGAATATTCCTGCCTCTTGCACTGCAAGTGCTGTGGGCTCTGCTGGTGCTGTGAAAGGGCAGCTGTAGATACTGAGTGGGATGTTGGTGCTCATGGCAAAATTTTGAATAACTGTTTGGACTTAGCAGCAGTATAATGTGGCTTGTTTATTTTTGTAACTGTGTTCTGTTTAATGAAAGTGCACCTGCTGCTGTGTTACCTGGTGGCATGATGTGTAGTGCAGTGCACAGCCATGGGTGGTAAGTCTCTAACTTGCCTATTTGACAGTAACATCATGTCTTTTAACAGTGTATTTGTCAGATTTTTTTCTTTTCTGATTGCATCCAAAAGGGAGAAAAAGTGCTGATAATAACTGTGATTATAAAAAACCGCAAGAAACAGTAAGATAACCTGAGGCAGAGTGGTGCCTAAAAATACTTGAGGTTTTTAAGCTAATTACATTTTATATTACCAGTGACCTTTTGGAAACCTTTCATTTGCATGGATTGCACATGGCTCCAAGGAAATGCCTTTATGCAAAGAGGAAAATGCATTCCAGTTGTCTCCTCAGACCAGAATGCAGGTCTGCTGTCTGTAGAATGTGCCCGTTTTCAGAAGAACTTCACAACATGGTTATTTTGAGCTTCTGCAGGGAGAGCTTTGCCTGGTGGAGAAGATGAGCACTTGGGCTGTGTCATCTTACCAGGTTGCTGCTTGAAAGTGAGGGCTCTGTGTATAAACAGCAATGGTGGACATTCTTGAACTTACAGAGGAAATATTCATTAATACTTAAAGTCAGAGGAGACTTGAAATTCATTCTGACTCCCCTGAGAAATTTGTGACTCAGTGGCAAACATGAATGATGAACTATGGGCCTTATTTCAGATGTACATGCCAAGTATAAGGCAGAAATTCCTCAGTTTTTGCAAGCTTTTAATTTGGGTTCTTAAATTTTGTGTTGAGTAGTTGTTTCACCTCTTCCCTGAATTAATGCTGAAGGTCGTGAACTGAATATAGGAATGTGAGACTGGATGAAGTTTTAGTAGTTTCTCATTTCCTGTCCTCTGGAGACAGTTGTCTAACTCTTGAATGAGAACTGAACAAGAGAGAGAAGAGTCGTTGCAGCTCCCGTGGATAATGTAGCTGTCATTGAGGCTGACAGAAGTTACACTGCCTTTCTCCTTGCAAACCTGGCAGTCCTGGTCAGACAGCCTCAGACTTCATTGGCTTTGATGTTTTAAAAATAAAGTGAGTGGCATCTTCTGTTAACGTGTACAGACTTCAAAGAGGTTCCTCATGTCCTTAAAGATCCGAATCAAGCCAAGGGGTCGGTGCTGCCATGTTTGGTCAGTCAGGCTAGTTTTTAATTGGAATCTTTTCCACAGCATTTTAAAAGAACTAAGTTCCTTTTCTAGTTACCTTACTTTTTTAAAGTAGCCCACCATCATTGTCTCTGCTGCAAGATATTGAGCCATGATCTTGAAAGAGAGAAAAATTGGATATGTCATAAAATCCATGACAGTTTGCTGATTGTTACTAATACAAAAATATTTACGTGTGCCCATACTGGGATTTATGCCACTGTGTACTCACCACTGTGACAGGAGAGGTTTATGTGGAGGTGAGGGTTTGTGCAGGAAATTTGGGACCAGCAAAAGATGAACCAGGACTTGTTTTAGAAGGAAACTGATGGTGTAAGCAATATATGTCTCCTTGGTATTTACACCTGACCTAGAATGGAGGCTCTCTGAAGTGCAGTAAACATTATCTGTGTTCTTCCTAAGAGTGTGCAGGGATATGTGGTTTTGCTTATGGGCTATAATGTGGTGCTTCTATAATGTGTTAAAGCTGCTTCAGGTTAACAGGATGAGGCTGGATGGAAATTGAGAGACCTGTGTAAGGCAGGACTGCAGAAATATTCAAAACTCAGTGAACCTTTGGAAGCAATTTTGTTCTCAGCTCTGGTTTTGACCCAGGACTTGTGTGTGATGTTAAGTAAGTCAGAGATCTGTCCTCTGGCTCGTGGGAGTTAACAAACCTTATGACAGTATTTACTAAAGCATATCTTTGTCACTGCTTGTGCAGGGCTTTCCCAAAGAGCAATTCATGTCACTTGCAAATCCTGTTGCTTTTGCCTATGCCTCAAACAGATTTTTTAGAATTCTGCTCAATATAAACATGTGATTAAAGCAGACATGTTTTGTTTTACTTTGGTCAGCTTTGTATCCCATTCATCAAATAACATCTTATTAAGAAAACAGTGGTAACTCTCCTAAGGAAAGGAAGAAACTGGCAGTATTTTGTGGTTCTGGAGCAGCCCACTATGCGAAGAGACCCTGCCTTAGTCTCCTGTACAGTTCATGCCTGTACTGTCGGAGTGACAGAGAGAGAGAGGAGTGGTTGAGAACAGCTTTGTTTTGGCACTACGACAGGGATTTGTTTTGACAGTCTTAAGTTTTGTTTCAGTGTGCATTTGCTGGTTTTCCTTGTGTATTGTAAAGGTGTGTGTGAAGTGATTGAGAGCGGGGGTAAAGTAGGAAGAAATAGAAAGCAACTCATGAAGATGGTGAAGGGTCTAGAGAAGAAGCCTGACAGAGCTCAAGGAGGGTTTGGACAAGGCTCTCAGGGACAGGGTGGGATTATTGGGTCTGTCCTGTGTGGGGCCGGGAGTTGAACTGGACGATCCTTGTGGGTCTCTTCTCACTTGGGATGTCTCGTGATCTAAAAATCCTATGTTCAAACTTCATCTTCTGCAGAAAAGGGGTGGAGTGTGAAAGGAAGAGAAAAAGTATGTCATCACTGCCAAACCAGCTGCAGCTGAGCAAAACCATGTAGGAGAGTAAATCATCAATATTTCAGATCACCACTTTTATAAACAAATTTTAGAAAGTGAGAATGAAAACCTGAGGAAACAATGCAGAAGAGTGAGTCTGTGTGTGTTAATGTCCCTTGAGCCCCTAGCAGGCAGGAGAAAAGGTTGTTTGAATTTTAATTTGATTTAAATTCCTTTTGATTTTGTAGTTCATGCCAACTCTGTGTATAATGTCCCTGGAAAGTGAGCAGAGGATGTCTGAGACTCCCTTACTTTTATGCTTGGCTAATTTTACAGTCCTTCCATATTTTGTAGCTGTAAATGCTGCAGACTTTACTACATTTAAACTGGTTTTAATATAGTAGGCCATAAAAATTAAGAAAGGAGAGGTAGTGTCCACTGCAGTGATGTTTTTAGTGCAGGGACGATGCTTGCAAGTCACTGAAAGGCTGAAACTGCAATTCCAGGATCATCTGCTTAGTGAAGTCAGTGCAAAAATAAGAAAAAAAAAGAACAACCTGTCACAGCTGAGAATGGATTTCATTGTTAAAAAATTCCTCCTGTTCCTTTCAGCTGAGGAGATGGTTTACACTTTGAGGCATCAATTGAAACGTGAGGAGAGGAGGGAGGCTCTGTTTCTTTCCTTTTCATAAAAAGGATCAACAAGTTCTGTACACTGTATAGCTGTATATGTATTTTATTTATATATTTATATATATATATATATCTGTAGAATACAGTATAGCTGTCTGTGCATTTCTAACCAAGAGCTATGACTGGACCTGTCTTTATAACAGAGCTGCAAGAGCCATCTGCATATCCTGGTGTCCGTGCAAGCTCTAAGCCATCAGTAAGGGTTTTTTTCCTTTTGACCCAAGTGGTGGAAACCATTGGAAGCTTGTTCGTGTCTTCCTGACAGGCTTCTTAACCAAGGAACCTTTCTGGAGGAGGAGTAAGAAAGCAGTTCATGAGGTCCAGGGATTCTCTGACCAGCCCAGGGCTGGGCTACAAACGGAGTGCTGAGGAGCAGCTCTAGTTTTATCTATTAATTGCAATTATTCTATCTGCAACTCGTAAGTCTTCAAAAATATGATTTCATACATCTGCTTCCAGAAGGTTAATTACTCTTGCTGCATTTAAAAGCTAAAATAGTGTGGGAAGATAGGCAGTGACTGGAGGATGGCTCCATGGATGTATTTGACATTTCTTAACTGTTGGGTATTCTGCTTTGAAACTTCCTTCAGAGAGTGGCAAGGCTGGAGCCTGTGATCTCCACATGGGTCACAGCTTCATTTAATACCTTTTGACATTAAAGCTGTTTGAGAACTGATGCCTGTGGTTTTGTCTGTTCTGATTTCATCATGGCTTAACAGTTAAGAAATGTTCCTGTAAAATGTTTATGGTGATTTAAGTGACAACTTCAGTTCCCACATCCGGAACTCGTATCTCTTGGCAGCTGCTTTCCACCAACCTTCACATGCAGCACAAACTGGAAGCCACAGAGGCTGAGAACACTTGCTTGGATCCTTCACCATATTACAACAGGGACCATTTGTTTTGCTGCTTCTATTTAAAAAAAACCCACTAAGCAAAACCAAACAAAAAGCACCTTAATCCATCAGAATTATTAAACCAGCGCCTGTTTGTCTAAAATGTCACAAATGGAGAACAAGTTAAAACACAGTGTCTACCTGAGGCACAGTTGGCATGTTGGACTCCTCTGTCCACCAGCCTGAAACATCAGTGTAAACTTTATTGACTTTACAGGCTGGCAGTAATGGGCATGATAAATCAGTCTGCTTTTTGTTTGTGCAAATGATTTAATAGTCATAAAACTTGGACACAGAACTACATTAATTAAATTTATTGTAATAATTCCTTTATTGCATCCATTTAATCATTCTGGGGGCCAGCGCAGGTTTATTTTGGAGTGTGCAAACCAGGTATCCCATCAATCATTCAGCTTTGCATCTAAACAAATATCTGAATAGCTAACCTTTGCCTTTTTTGAAACCTGCATTATTTCCCCACTGCTTCTTGATTTCTCCATCAGGGAAAAAAAAGGAATTAAAAAGAAAATTGGAAGCCTTGATTGCTTGTGTTCCTGTGTAAATTTTTCATGTTGCATTTGATTTCTTTTACCCAACTTTACTTGTTGTTTTGAAGACAGTGGGAAGACAAAGATGCCAAATTCGCTGCTCTTTAAAACGTCAAATTTTTTTGTTCTGAAAGCTTGCAAATTCCCCCCCCCCCCACCCCCCCCTTTAAAAATCACAGGATGGTTCAGGTTGGAAGGCACCACAGTGAGTCATCTGGTCCAATGTCTCTGCTCAGGCTGGGTCATTCCAGGGCAAATGGCACAGGATTGTGCCCAGACAGTTGTGGAATATCTCCAGTCAGGGAGACTCTATAAGCTCTCTGGGCAATCTGTTCCAGTGTGTCATCACCTACATGGTAAAGAAATTCTTCCTCATGTTTAGGTGGAACTTCCTGGGCATCAATTCCTGCCTGTTCCTCTTGTCCCATTGGTGGGCCCCCTGAGCAGAGCCTGGTCCATCCTCTGCCCCCTCCCTGCACACACTGACAGATGTGGGGGAGGTCCCCTCTCAGCGTCTCCTCTTGAGGCTGAGCAGGCCCATCTCCCTCAGCCTTCGCTTGTAAGAGGTGCTCCAGTCCCTTCATCACCTTTGCAGCTCCATGTCTTTCCTGTTCTGAGGAGCCCAGACCTGGGCATTGAAATCTGTCCTTATTACAAGGGAGCCCGACATCTCTTCAGGACTGACATTCTGCCCACCAGAACAGCTGCTGTGCCCGCTCAGGAACGCAGAAACAATCAACCCCCCAGCATTTGAAGCCAACAAGTTTTTATTTGCTTTCATTTTGCCAATGCTGCTGTTTTATTAAGGTTTTTCTCTGTAAATATGAAGGTAAGTAACTTACTATGAATATTTGTTCTGAAATTATGAAAATGGATGTCTAGGAACTGGTAGTTTAGAGAAACCATCAAGTATTGCAAGACTTGTGATAACAACTGAAAGACTTGTGATAACAATAACCGACTTTTGGTTGCACTGTGCAGCATTTTTCCTTTAAGCATGATATGGTTTCTTAGGAAAAAAACTAATTTCCTGATAGTATTTCAAGCATTCTTGCATATGCGAGTGTTGTTCTGGTTTCTAGTCTTGTATCTGAGGTACTTCTGTAACCGAGGATGGCTGGCTCATGGGGCTTGATAGTCCTATCTCTACACAGTTCTGTAACTTAGAACAAATCCTTTTTGGAGAGTTTGTCCTTGCACATATGGGGACAAAGGAAAGGCAAAACTTCCCTTTCTGGTGCTGGATGAGTTTTGAATTTTCAGCAGTGCCCTGTCCAGCCAGCTCGAAGGCCTGGTGTGTTCCCACCTTGCAGAGCTGTGCTTCCAGCCTGGCTGTGCACGAGCAGAGAGCTGGTGTGAATTGGAGGGGAGGCACAAGGCTCTTCATCTTGGAATCAATCCAGCATTCACAGTCTTACCTTTTTTCTCTTCCTGGCACCCCCAACATTGTCCACTGTAAGGGAGAAATGAGGCTTGAGTTAAGCCCAGCAGTGTGTAAAAGGTACTAAAATAATGTCTTTTGCAGCGAGTATTTTGGCGAGATGAGTTAATATGTTTTACTGCTCCACAGTGGAAGTCATGGATTTCACTCAGTCTCTTTCCCTCTGTCTTTAAATTGTGTTCACAATTTCATTTTTTCTTTTTTCATTCCTTTTTTTTTTTTTGCCTTTTTGTTCTTTCAGCCCTTCATGGGTCCCATGTAACTTAAAGGTCTGCAATACCTTATCCAGTCTCTTTGAAATAAACTCTCTCATGCAGAAATTGCCAGCAGGGAGACCATTGGACGTGATGCAGCATTCATTTGTCTGCTGCATTGGGTAATGATTTCCTGGTTCCAGGAGCAAGAGATTAAAATTCTGGTGAGAGGATTTGCCCCCTTCCTCACTCAGCAAGGCCTCTGTTCCAGGGCTCAATCACTTCCTCTGCAGGAGCAGAGGGATTGTGATACTGTGGTCATTCAATCAGAGGGAGAACTGCTTTAATCTCTGCTATTCTGTCTGATAAATGCTCTCTCCTTTGTTCTGAATTCGGATCTCTAGTGTTCCTATTGTTGCAGGGATTGGGGGAGAAGAGACATCATCCTGTCCAGTTAAGTGTTCAGTGATGATGCCTTCCTTTATTCCCGGAGGTACTTTGTGATTTAATTAGAGAAATGCAATTGCAGGAAAGGCAGAAAAAGCATAAGAAAGAAGTGGGATGATCTGGCAAATCCCACCACAGCCTGTAATTTCCCTAAAACAAGAACAGCATGTCTTGTGAGTGACTTTTATTTGCAAAAACACAGCAGAGAGAGAGCAGCTTTTCCTTCAGCATGTGGTCTTTGTTCTGAATTCTTGGGATGCTCCATATTAATTTGACAGGTGAACTTCTGACCTGTGCAGCCACTCCTTTGTTGTGTGTTCCTCTTCATTGCAGCAGTTGCACAAAAATGTGATGGAAGAGTATTGACTTTGCTGCTTTTTTTGCTCCCTTTTCTGTATTGACATGAGTTAATAGGGCAGAAGTGGAAGACAGACTCGGTACAAAGTGGAGAGAGATTTTATGTCAATAGGGTTTGTAAGATAAGAAATACAGCATTAAGGGTGAGCACACAGGAGAGTTAATAGCCAGCAAACCACTCAATGTGTCAACAGGAGAAAGACACTGACCAAGAACCACAAACTCTTTTGCAGTGAAAATACATTTTGTTTGGTGTGATGTGCTATTAGTAATTAGTTTTTCTCAGTGCTGTCAAATGGTGAAAAATAGGTTGTTGTGTTTTATAATGCTGTTAGAATGTTTCATTATGTTGGCTTTAGGAGGTTTTGCTTGATTAGTTGATCACACTATTAGAAGGGAGCGCCTCCATTTTTAATAATACTACCATGTCCATATGCTCCCTGGATTTGGCCATATTTAAAGTGGAAATGATTGTATTAAGTGAAATTTAAGCTTGAAGGTGATTGGAAATGGAAGGCAGAACAAGTTGTGATGGAGCAATAACAGTTAGTTCACCAAGCCTGAAAAAGCTGTAGATCATTTAAGCTACTTAATAAATGGAGTGTGTATTCTAGAATTTTGAATCAGTTGTGAGTAAGGAGCCCACTAGAAGGATACTTAGGCTGTACAATGAAGAAAAATAATTTTAGGTCGTCTTGTGTTCAGTGGTTCAAAAAAAATCTACTGATACGTAGCAGTAGCTTGAAAGGCTGGAGAAACGCTGTCAGTGGTACCAAGAAATGATTTGAATGTCTTAAAACAAGTGCTATACTGCTGCTGTACAGGGCATTGTTGGATCCTTAAAATGTCACTGAATTACAGGAAGGAGACTGCCAGGGGCAAGAAGCAGCCCTGGATAACAAATTGCAGCAAGTATTTGGAAAGTCGCTAAATACATGTTCACTGGAAGATGAAAGGAAACTCTTAGTATCTCTTCTAATTATGAAAGAGAGGAGTTTTGCTGCTGGCAAAGTTATTTAGATGGGTTGACAATTGAAAAATGAGTAGTTTAGTTAAATATTGGAAAGCTAGAAATGAATGAGAGTTCTTAGACCAACTTAATTATGCATGGGTGTGTGCTATAGGTATGGGAGAAAAACGTCAAGGGGTATTTACTGGGACAAGTTTTCAATTAGCATTTTGCTAGGGAGCTCTTTTTTATGAAAAGGATTTTCTATAATTTTCGGCTGATTAGTGTTTGTGGCATTTTAATGTTCTTTGAAAATGGACATCTGCATGGATTCCTAAAGGGGCCCTGCCTAGTTTGGCTCATAAATCTCTTCTGCTTTTCACTGGACTTGGGTAGAAGTAGAAAAAAAGCAGAATTCACTGCAGGCCGCAATTCTAAACCCATGCTACAGATGAAAAATGGCATAAGCCAACAAGATGCCTAGAAATAACCTTTCCTTTGGGACCATTTTAGAAGAAAGGAAACAAAGGAAATTTCTTTTTCTTCCTGCTTCAAATGTAATTTTTCTTTGGCTTAAAATCTTCATACCTAAACAGGCAGTAAATATATTCCTGCCCGGTTGTTCTGGAAATATGAAAAACATTCGTAAAGGAGATAGGCAAGCATTTTGGTGAGGCTACATCTGACACTGACTTTCAAACGAGCTCCTGGCAAGGTGAGCCAAAGGCTTTGCTGGATAGTGATAGATTCCTGTAGGGAATTCTGCAGGAATTTAAATACTGGCAGCTGTTTTGTGGTAGCAATGTGGTGTGGAATAATGGAGATGTTGAATGAATTTGCTGTAGTGGTTCACTTTATGGCAAAAGAATGATAGTCAATAGGTAAAATTTTTCCATCTGTCCATGCTTGGCGAAAATTTAAATGCTGGTTTTGGCTCTAAATAAAGAGGAGAGTTCTCTAGTGTTGGCTTTTATTATAAGTCACAGTGTATTCCAACATTATCTGTTGTACATGCAAACTCCCTACAAGAGCAAGGCTTTACTTGGGGCAGTGTTTGGTGTTTATTTTTTTAAAGAATGAGCATCTTCCACCTCTGCTGGCTCTGACTGAGATTATCAACCAATCTGCACCTTGTCACATAGCGTCTGATAAAGATAAGAAGCCAGAACAAAACTAATATTCATAATACTCATATTCACAACAAATCTGAAATGTGACTATCTATGGAAACTCCAGACCAAGCTGTCAAACCGGGGAGCGGGGGCAGGTTTTTAAAGCCAGTTTTCTGCAAGCCAGCAAAGAAAGGAGCAGGGATAGGGCTTGCACTGAAGCCAAATGCAGAGACAGCTGGGTTACCCTATTTAGTTTGACAGTGGCAAGAGAAGAGTATGTGTGTTCTGTAGCCCACACATTCATAAGTAATACAGAATTTGGAGAGAAAGTGTGGGGAGGGGAGGGAAGAGGAAGCGTGGACGATGTAGGGCTGATGAGGGTGATGTGGGAGGACGTTTGATTTATTGCCGTATGGGAAGAATTAATAGATGTACAACCACAATCCAAAGGAAATTGGGCTTTACTAGTTACGTGGTTTTGTGGATTACAGAAGTATCTGATGTTGTGTGTGTGCATAAGATAATTTAACATGGTCAGAGAAGGCTGCCTGTAAGGCGACTTGCTCAATAACAGCTGTTTAAAAAGACTTGTATTTTTCTCCTGACATGCTTTTTCTGACCGAGCAGGTTAAGACCATAATTGATTTTCTTAAACCCTCTTTTTCCTAATGACTAGGGAGCTAAAGAGAGACATTTCAGTATGGAGAATTTCATTTTGTGTCTTCCAAAGTTGAATCCATTGATTTTTCTGAGGATTAACAGGCTTGGTGGTGTGCTAATTATAAAGAACTTTGTGGCAGAAAATTGGAAAAGACTGTTGCAGTGGGTGGACTCAAATGTGGTCTGTATTTTTGAACTGAATTCCTTTGGCTTTAACTCATATCTTAAATGTTGAGTTCCTTTCTCTTTGACTCTAAGTAACCATTGCAGCTGTGGACCAGAACGTCTGCACAAATTCCTTCACCACATCAAGGTTGTGGTCACAGTAGGAAGGTCAGGCATTTGCTTTCTTTTCCAAGCATTAGAAATGTCAAGCAGGGACTGATACATGGACAGAACTGAGAGGGGAAAAGTTCAGGCACTGAAGAATGTAAGGTTTGATCCTTCAGAAAGGCCCATTGGGATTGGGATTGAATGGGTCTGATTTCAATTTAATAATTAAAATCTTGCACTGCCTCTTGACTATTTATAATTTCTGGTACATACTCCCTCTTCTGTGGCATCCTTCCTGCCTCCCCTTTGGCATCACTTGTGGTTGTCTTGAAATTCAAGAGTTTCTGGTTTCCTCTCTGGTGGCCTGAGTGCTGCCTCTGCCATTGGGATCCACCTGCTCGTGTGGCAGAATGGGAGGCTAAAGTGACAAGAAATTAGAGCTGAGCTAAGTGCCAGCAACCAAAAATAATCCCAGTGTTAACTCCTGACTTTTAAAAAAATCGGTCTGTTCCCTTAAAAATAAGTGCTGGACACTGCCAAGTCTTCCCATAACATATTTGGCTTTGTTAGATGTCAAATACAGTTTTGTTGTTTAAAAAAGAAAAAGGCTACAGAACTCCTGCAGCAGCTCATAAGTGTGTGCTCACCTGTTGGAGATTGAAATGTTGCATTGAAGTGAACTTTTACTATTTTATATTTTATAGAGGGGGAGGAAACACTAATATAGGAAGCCATGAAGCTGCTGTTCTGTCTGATTGTTCTGTTGGAAAACTTATGGAGGAGGACACATAAAATTATGTCTATTAGTCACTTCTACCTAGAATAGTAGTTTATAAAATATAATAAACAATAAAACTAGATCAATCCCCAAAAGAATAAGTTTTGTTTCTTGAAGTGGTGCTCAGGGCAAACACAGAATCCTTGGGAACCAGTAAGTAAAATTTGATCTGTGCAAACTTGTGCTTTATTTACTAGAAGATGCTGAGATCCATGCATGCAGACCTTCCTCATTTGAATCTAACTAGAGAGATTTTCTAATTAAATTGACTTTTTCTTGGAAAACCGACTTGGGAAACATTTTCTGTGTGAGAATGTTATACTATTGAGTCACTGCTGTGGGCGTGCTGTAAGACGGACATTCAAACAGTGCTCTCACTAGTGAGTTGGATTTTATTTACCCTCCTCTAATTATTCACATCTAATTTGTTTCAGAAAAGTGGGAGTAGAATGAGTGTGTTTTGCTCAAGCTGTTTGACCACCAAAGGACTTGAGTACTTGTCTCTGCCTCCTCAAAGCTGCTGGTGCCTCGGTATTGTGGTTTTATTTAGTGCCGAGACCCATGGAAGATGATGAGAATGAAACATTTCTGGTTTTCTGCATGAGAGGTTCCTGAAGTGATGCTGGGTGCATCATATGTCTTGGAAGACTTGAATCTGCTTTGATCACCCTTCCCTTTCACTGGAAAAATACTTGCCCTCACAAAAATGAGGGGAGGCCCTGTACATCACACAGCTGCATGTTGGCTCTCTTCTGTATTTTTTTTTTCCTTAATATTGTGTTGTAGATCTAAAGATGTTAAACTCCATCTTTGGGGTAGTTACGTTACTGGTTGGCTCCTTATTACCCTGAATCTGTCAGAGACAAGAAGGATCCCATTGTTTCAGCTGCATAACAAAACCACAAAGGGGTTATTATCTTAATTAGTTTGGAATGTAATTTCATTCAAGCTGTAACAAGTGGGTATAAAAGCAGGTGGTAGGGGAAAACAGGAAGGAATGATAAGCCTTGCTGAGTGGACTCTAGTAAGTACAGCTTGATGGTGGTTCATTGTTTAACTGTTTTGAGGGTTGAAATCCCTTATCTGGCAAAAGCTCATTTGTAGATGAGGCAACTGAGACTCAGTTTAAAAAGATTAAATAAGATGGGTTTAGGGCTTTGACCAAGCAGTACAGACTGGGTTTTCATTTTGCTTCATAGGATCATACAGTTATTAAAGTGGTCAGTAAACACTGACATATTTGTTGTGTTGGTATCTGTTTCCCTTAGGTTGAGGGGGTGATGGACAGTAATAGTAGCACTGGCTAAATTCGGACTCAGTTGTTCTTGTTTGGAGAGATGTTGCTTTGTGTCTTTTGATTTGTAAGAGACCTTTTCCTGATGCTGTTGTTGGGAGTTCCATTTGTTTGCACCTCTTCTGAGCCTGAGGCTCGACTCCCAAGAGACTGTTGGATTTTACAAATCCTGTATAGTTATTCAGGTTATTTTTATTCCTTTTTAATCTCTCACACAGGATTGAAGAAGTCCAGAACTGATTCCTTGCCAAATGATACCAAAGGTTGTTTATGATAAAAAGAAAAATCTCATATGTCTCCCTTCTTCTCCCTTCAGAGGTTGTACCTTTTCTTGCCAGATGTGAAGGCCTTGTATAAAATTAAGCCTCTGTTTCTGTTTTGGGTAAAAATAACAATACAGGAGCTATGTACTTAATGGCTTTGTGTATTCCCCAGATGATTGCAGTACCTCAGCTGCATCAAAAGCTGGCATTTAGCAGACCAAGTCCAGAGTGGATTGGATCAATGCAGTGAAGAATTGAAGTCTGTGGAGTTGGATATAAATATGTTTCTGTCTCCATAACAATTAAACTGCGTTTTTTTTTTCTGGGGATTCAGATTGCAGCTCTCTTTAAATACGCAGCATTTAATACAGACAGGTTAGGTCTCCAGTTCATCCATTGTCCAGTGGCTGGTGCTAGTTAACTTTTTTAAGTGATGAGTCAAACTTTTCCATGTAATATGCATATTATTGCTCTGTCTGTGTCCCTGTTGCCTTTGAGAAATGCTTGTTTATATCAGATGTTTCTTAGCTGGTGCATTGCTGGCATTTTGCTGCTACACACAGACATCAGACTCACCCTCGGTTTTTCTTTTAGCAGAGTGGGACTGCTGAAATTGGCTGTTCACTCCTCTGCAGCTGACACCATGCACAGAGGAAAACTTTGGGTGTTAACTGGTGTTGAGTTTCATTTATTTATTTATTCCAGGATTGTAAACAGATTTGGTTCCTGTGTGGGAGTAGAGCCAGGCACTTGCTTGGTTTGTTACTTGCAGTGACACAGGACCGGGGGATCTGTCGACTCCCCGCAGGCAGCTGAACCCAGTCTGGAATATACTTAACTGCTCTTTCACAGGCTCCACCTTGTCCAGGAAAACTTCAGAAAGAACGTTTTGAGTTAGCAGCAGTACTTAAGATGTGGGTATTATGGCAGACTAACTGCTAGTTTTAACTGTTTCAGAGATGATGTTGGTACTAGTGCTGTGCCAGGTCTCTGTGTCGTGCATTTGTCCATTTGGTATTCCTGTCTTTAGATCCCAGACAGTTCCCTCAGACCAGTCTTTCCAGCCTCAACTGCACCATTTCTCCTGCTCACACACCTCCTGGCCAGGCTGCTGTTTGTTCTCAGTCTTTGATACTGCTTTTTGTGCATGTGGTGTTTCTGTGTAGACACATCTACAGATTTCACTGGTTTTATCAAGTTACTTTTGCCAAAGTGCCAGATTTGCAGCCTCTGCTTTCTCCAGTGTTGTTGGTGATATTTGGGATTATCTCTTTCTTCCTGTCTTTATGGAGATTAAGGTACCTCCTATGGAACCTCATTAGATCTAGTTTGTGTAATCACTCATTGTACTTAGGCTATGGTCTTCATTTTTTCAGACCAAGATTTTTGCTTAGTGATGACCTGGAAAGACTGTAAATAAACATATTCATGTACATTGTGCACAACTTTGTGACAGGTGTGTAAATAGGTCCAAAGGATGGTAACTTTGCAGCCACTTGACTGGCAGCCCTCACCCCCCATTTTACTCTCTATTTAAAAATAATGTTTCTGCATTTTGAAGAAAAACTTAAATATGATAAGTGATCATAAGGCTGAAAGAACAGGGAATGTTTACCAAAGCTAAGAGCATTGTTTTGTGTGTCTGCTTTGTGCCAGAGTGAAATAATTAGCACAGTATTTGGAGTTTAAACTGTGTGATAAATTTGTAGTGACTCAACACAGTCATCTGATAATTTAAAAATGTTATTAACATTTAGACTGTTTAGAGGAATTGCTGTAAAACCCTGTCTAATGACTTCAGTGTCTTGTGGAGTCAGCTGAGTTGCTGCCTTTCCCTTGCTGCCTCATCTCTGGCATGGTGACACCCTATGGGATGGCCATGGTGATCCTGTTCTTGTGGGGTTGGCACTGAGTTCTTGATTGTGACCTCAGTTTCTGTCATGCCATGCCATAATTTCACTCCTTGATAGCCTTCAAGCCCTCCGTAGTAGCAAAGATCTGCTTCTAAGGTGTATTTAGAAAACTAAAACCATCCACATTCACAGTTTTTTTTTCAACAATCTTGGAATTGTCAGCTCTAAGCTTTTCTCTTTTTTTATGGTATTATGGTATTTTATGGTATTATGATTCATTTTCAAGTCACCTTTATACAAGCAGACTGTTGTGATTGATCGAGCCTGTGGGCTGCTGCTGCTTTCTCCTACCCCCAGGTCCAGTATGATCCAGGGGTTTTCTATCACGTTCTTGTCTGCACCCATTGTGGTGGTGCTATTTAATTGAAAGAACAGAGTAGTTTGTTAGAGAAAATTCCAACTTTTTACCTGCCAAACTCAATCCAGCCTTGGGCATAATGGATAAAATAGTTTGGAAAACAGGAAGATGCGTGCAGTATTTTTCCCCCTCTCTCTGACAGGCTCCTGCTGAGGTTGGTAGAAGGATAGTCTAACAATAGTCGGTTCTGTAGGAGGTGAATTTGTGTTATGCCATCTATATTTTAGTAGAGAAAGATAGGATTGAATAGTCATAAGACTAAAATGCATCTTAGAAAGATCCATTAGTTAGAAATGGCCTTTGGATTACACAGCGTCTGCCATGGAGACTCTGGTAGGAGCCAGTGAAGAGCTGCAGCTTCTCTCCCCTTTATTTTCGCGTGGAAACACAGCGATTTGGAAACATCTGATTTCTTTTACCTGAAAAATTGACAGTGTCCTCCAGCATCCTGACCCCCCTGGATGTGCTGTGATCCCTTCCTGACGCTTCCCACTTGAGATACAGTCCTGCGGGACGAGAATTTCTTAGCAGTAAATGAATTTTCTAATGAGCTTTCCTTCCAAAACAGTGAGAAGATGCCAAGTGACATGTTGGGAAGTGCCAAGCAGGAGGGAAATGGCTCTTCTGTGCCGACTGTCATAAACAGGATGTGGTTTGTTTACAGTCCTCACTTGATCTCTGCAGTCCCCTGTCAGGGCTGTGCTTGGATGAGCCTCCCGCAATGGCCTGGAGAAATCCGAGGTTTCGGAGCCAATATCAAATATTGTGTCAGAGGAGGAAGTGGCTCCGGGCAAAGGAGCAAACAGAATTAAGCATTGTATCTTGGATTCTTCAGTGCTTTTCTGGGGTATTTATCATTCTGACTGCGCAGCTGCATTGCACTTGACTGCAGAGCAGAGGGAATTTAATAAACTGGGAGGATAACTGTTGGGGGACTAATTTTAAGAGGAGATGCCTTGAAAAGCCTTTGTAATGGGATAGTTTTGGAATAGTGACAATACTTTATTACGAGTTACATTACAGGAAAGCAGTCTTGCAAAAAGAAGAAAATAGAGTAGTTCAGTTAGAAGGGGGATGTAAGACAATCATCCAGTCCAACCTCCAAGAAAAGAACTTTTTTTTTCCTGTCACCCCCCAAAATCTGAATAAAATCCTTGGCATTGATTGGAGCTCTTAGCATGGTCCTGAGGGGATTCTGCTGACCATCTCTCAGCTCTGCCCAGTTGCTGCCCAGGTATAGCAGCAGAGGTTTAGTGTTACAAAACATTGTCAGAGCTGTGTGAAGAAAAACCCAGGCCCTTGGGCTCTGCCTGGTGGTATTTTTGTCCTTAAGGACTGCTGAGCTTATGTGCCATAAAATGCTCCATATACAGGAACATGGTGATGATCTGCTGTGGTTGTGAGTGAAACTCCCCCTCGGAGTGATAGTGAACACATGGAAGTTCCATGGCTGTCCGTTATGGCACGTGCTTCTCCTGGAGGAACTGCGCTGTGAACAATGTAATTAGGCCAAGTTTTATTCTCTTAGGCTTTACTGCCAATAAAAGTTCCTCGCTAGAAAAATGAAATTGAGCTGTAGCCCAGGGTAATGTGATTTGCATTAGACCAGATTGTGAACATAAGGTAAATTTTTAAGTATCAAAGTAATTTAGAGACCGAAGTTTTACAGAAATTCTGTGATGCTTAAACAGTTTATGACTCTCTGTCATAGTTTTCTAAAAAAAGGCTCTGATGCCTGGGAGTTGACATTCTCTGTTTTCCTACATACCTCCATCTCTTCCTGTATATGCCCTTATAGAACATGAATAATTCAGTGCTTGTAAATAGACAGGAAGAAGTGTTGAAATGGTAAGTCAGGGGTTTGTTGATAATCACATTTTGGTTGTTGTGTAAAAAAACCCCAACAAATAAAAGAAGTTATAATAACACTGTTTGCATCACCCTGGGAGCGTGTGTGTTCATCTGTTTATCTGCTCCTCTCAACTATTTTGTTGCACTTTAAAACCAGTTCCTTAATACCTTGGCACTAATTTACCAACTCAAGTTTATCTGAAGGGTCATGTAGGCTGCCTCGTCTTTTTTGGGGTTGCAAAGGCTGCTGACATTCCTTACAAGCAGCTTGGGTGTTCAGCAGTGCATTTTGGTAGTGCTTTAGTATTCTGAGTTCTCTGTTTGCCACCCGTGAAGCTGACAACTGAAAAGGCTAATTGGGATAAGGTGTAGGGAGGAAGAGAAAATACCAAAACTCAGACAATAAACTGAATTAATTTGGTTGGTGTACGAGTTGTGTTGTGAATTCAGGCTATTTGTGTACCATTTCTCATGTTGAATCAAGAAACTCCTTTCTTTCAGAATAAGAAAAAATAATTTCATACAAAGTTTATCTAAGCTCCCAGTGGCTGCAGACATTTTTTCTCTGAGGGTTTATGCAGAGATGTAGTGGTGTGGCCTGACTTGCTGTGCTCTGTCTGACCAAGGAAGTGAGAAGTGATGTCTCCAAGCTGCCATCCATTGGTGTGCTTTTTGTTTTTAAATCACTGCTTGTTACTGAGGAAAACAGGGTGAGAGTCACTGCTTATATCATTTGTAGAATTAAAAATCAAATGTCATTTACAAACTGAGGCTGCAATGCAGGATGGATGAATATTTCAGGAAGCAAAGTCATGACATTATTAACCGACACTGAGACTTTCTAATATAAACTGAAAGGGTGACTGTAGCAAGCCAGCACGTCCTAATCTCACAAGAAGGAATAGGTGTTGTATTTAACCCTTAAAACTGTGCCTCTGAAATATTTGTGTTTCCCACTTTACCTTTCTATTGTCTTATCCTTTCCTCATTTGGAGGAAAAAAGGAGGTTTGGTAAGAGAATAGTTACTACAAAATAATACCCTACAGAAGTGAAACCATCAGCCCAGCATGGAGTAATCCTTCTTCACACAAACACTATTTAGCCATGAGAAATAGAGAGTTCATCTCTTTGTACAGAAAATATATGGGTTTGCAATCTGCAGAGGGGAATATGAATCTAGCTGTTTGTATTATGATTATTATTTCTTTTTGATTATAGGCTGTTTGTGTCTGAGGAGAACAGCCAGGCTTGAGAAATGAGTGTGCATTGTGCTGGGAAATCCAGTTTGGTACTTTGTCCCAGGCAAAAGGAGGGCGACAGAAATGCTAATGCAAAAAAAAAGGGAAAAAACCTGAAGGCAATGAGAACTGTTTTCCCCTAGCAGCACCCAGGAAGCTAGAACTTGATGGCGTCTTCTTGAAATCTCTTTTTCTAGCACACTGAAATTTTCAAGGTCTTCTTGTTTTTTCATTTTTAAGATGCTGTATTCATAACCTGCAAGGTATAAAAGAACTAACTGATCAGAGGGTGTTGGGAGATTCAGGAACTCTGGTGTCGTCAATTTATTCTGTAAATAAGTTTCATTGACTTACTAATGAACCAAATGTGGGAGGTGTCTCTTTCTGAGATGAAGAGCCATGCGTGTTCTGCAGCTCCTCAGACCCAGCAGGGCAGCCTGGTCCTCTCTGTTGCTTTCCCCAAAGGGAAAGGCTTTGGCACTGCTGAGTGCCTCGAAGTTGTTGAGAAAAATACCCCCCTAGCAGTACTTACTCCATCATCTCTTCGAGGCAGTGGGCTTGGCTCACAGGTGCTACAGGTGAGGAACACTTTTAACAGGGACAGTCCACAGAACACTGAGCTGATCCATGTGAGGGAAAGATGTAGCCTGTAAACTGGTGCTCCCCAGACAACTCAACTAGTCACCAAAAGCAGCTTTTGGAAATTAATATTTGAATATAGAAGTGAAGGGTGTTCCTTCATGACACTCCAGCTGTTGAGTTACCTGGAAAACGGCCAGGCTGGAAGTCAGTGGGTGGTGTAACAGCTGGGCTAGATGTGTGCAGTTTTTCCTATTGTGAGAATGTATCTATTGAAGCTTGTCAGATTTTTTGTTCCTACAGCATTTTCAGTTTGGGGTTTATTTGTTAATGTTCTGTTAGATTGTGTTTTTGCATGGTTTTACTCTGATAGGCTGGGATTTTTTTTGTATTTTCACTTTTGAGAAAACAAATACTAGTTTTATGGAACTGTCTTTGATACATTTTTCATGATGGCTTAATAATAGAACTGCCATGAAAGCCTGCTTCCCAGCAATGTACTGTGATTTCCATATGAGAGGGGGGGAACCCCAGACATTTTGATGTTTCATTAAATTTTAAAGAAATATTATATTCAATTCTCCCTGGCATTTCTAAAAAAGATTCCTTAAATTTTTTCTGGCGTAGTACAGATGGCATATAAAAAAAAGCTTTATAAATCAGCAGCCTGCTGCTCCTCTCAGCAGCAACTGCTCAACACACCAGGAGGCCTGGCCGAGCATCCCAAGGGATTAGCACGTGGGTGCAGCTCTGTACACGGTGTCTTCTCACCGGTGCTTTCCATTTTCTGGAATAATACTCTTCCTTCCTGGAGCTGGGATTTTGCAGAGCACATGGAGTGGTTACACACGGGCAGGTGCTGCTCAGCAGCTCGGACGTGACTTCCATGGAAATGAAGGACCTGGCAAGGACTTTTTGGATTTTAGAGCAGACCCCAAACTTGTAGGGATCATTCCATATCCCTTTAATTGATTTACTGAGGTTTTGAATGCTGCATTTCATCCTCTGATCTGTATTTGAGGGAAAGGCCAGTATGGCTGTGTCACAATCAATGACATATTTAACTTTTGATATATCCCCAAATGACAATAGGTACACTTTTTTCTGGAGTAGAACAGTTGGTCTATTGTTGATTTAATTTGGTTACCTATAATGAAAGCTTCAGTAAAGTATTTAAAAGTTATAAACACAGAATTGTAGCCAAGAACTGACTTATGGAGCAGCTTCTGCCAGTTCCTTGAATTTTTATCTTAGGCAGTATTAACACAAATTCTGTTTAGTCATAGAATTTTCTCTCAGTTCTGCTACTTATGATTTACTTCATTGTCATCTCCTGCCAACTCCTGCTAAAAATACCTGATGCCAAAATATTTTGCTTTAGAATTTAATTATGTCTGGTTTTTTTTTTTTTCCCTTTTTTTTTGGCTTCTGATATTCTCTGGTGCTGTACCTGAAACTGAGCTGAAGTTTTGGAGCTTTTCAGAAATTTTAGGGAAATACTTGTTCCAGCTCCTGCCCTGTGTGAGGGGCTGCACTGGGATTGCAGTAGTTGATAATTACCTAAATGTGGTTCTCTGTTTGCTTTCAGTACACCTGACTTTCCCCTAATCTGTTCTGCTGCCTATTCAGTACCCAGCTCCACCTCCTGATGCTGGTGGAAAATTGATTGCTCACACAGGTGGTATTCTAGTTTATCTTCCTCATAGACAAGTAGAGCACTCTGTGCCCAGATAAAGGGGCATTTTTCTCATCCATGGTAAAATTATCATTTTATGCACAAGTGTTTGTTTTCTCCTGTCTCCAGGTGCTTTCAGTGTTTCAGGAAGATAACTGTTGATCTTATCTTTTTTCCTTCTTTGTCTGTACTCGCTGGTGTTCCCAGTCCTCTGCATTTCCATTTTCACTGTGTTAAGCAAGCTTTCAGGTACTGTTCCTTAACTTCCTCCCTGTCTTCATTGATTTATCGTGCCAGTTTAGCATGTTTGATTTTACAGGAAAGCAGGCTGGTTTGTAGCTCTGTGTTTACCTTGAATCCTAGACAAGCTGACTTTTAAGAGTTAAATGATTTAAAGAGCAAGCTCAACATTCTTCTTTGAATCCCGTATTTGCATTACTTCTCTATGTACCTTCTGTACATAGCTGTGTAGTCTCTTACCTAAAGCTTATTACAAGTTCATTAATTCTTCTGCAGTTGAACTGCCTGGCTTTTGATTTCCAGAGGAATCAACTTTTATTAAAATGGGTTGTTCAGTTGGCACTTGGGAATATGGTATTTAGGAAGCTCAGCTGATGCTTTTTGCTTCTTGATGAATTTACAGACAAGGGCAGGAGCGAGTTGCAAACCATATGGATTATTTCCATCGGCCACTCCCTGCAGCTTTTTCCCTGGGCTTCACAAAGGTTTTTGATTGTCACCCGTTGACTCATATTCTCTCATCAGATGGGACGTGCTGCAGAGTGAGCTGTGACAAGATGTAGATCACTCTCATCTCCCGAGTAGACAGGACAGACATTTCATTTGCTACCCTCAGGTCTCTGTGACAGGTTTCTGGGGCCTGTGTTCACCAAGAGATTGTGCAGTTCAACAGCAGCACCAGGGCTAATGCTGGTCAAGGAACTCAAAATAGGACCTGCTGGGAGGGGTGGAATCCAGAGACAAGGAGTGCACAGTCCAGTGGCTCAAATAGGGTGGCCCTTCACTGATGTGAGATCAGGTATATGGAGTTTTGCTACAAAAACTTCATGTGGTTTAGCGGGATAGATCATAGAATCACAGAATGGTTTGGGCCGGGAGGGACCTTAAAGCTCCTCTCGTTCTAACCCCACTGCTATGGGCAGGGACACCTTCCACAGGCCCCCTCCAGTCTGACCTTGAACACTTCCAGAGATGGGTGATAGACCCTGGCAAAAAGCACAGTCACAGAAGATAGAAAAATATGCCACTGGCAGTGAGGGTAGTTTTGAGTTTATGGCAGCTGTTATTTGAATGAAGACACTGATGTGAGGTAAGGTCTTGCTTTTTCTGAGGTTTGAGATTTGCAATAATCATTTTCGTAACATTATTTTTCCTGTATTCTTATAGTTATGGTTTTATTTTGTTGCATATGCTGACTTTGATTATATGTATGAGGGAAAACCACATGTTTTTAGATAACCCGGATGACTTTGATATGAAGATATTTAATTATGGAAAATAACTTTTGCAACAGCAGGTGGCTTTAAAACTGCTCATATTCAAACTGCACTGTATGGTCATAAATGCAATATTGTAGTAAAAACACAGATCAGATTTTGGACTTGTTTCCAAGCCTGGAGGGTCATATGTTGTTTATAAGTTTTGAATACTAAACATAATGGTATTGCTGGAGATAATTTCTAGCTCCCCAAGTTACAGTAGCGTGAAATAAACAGACTTTTATTACTGGCAATCAGTGAATACATTTTTTTTTGTATTAAATATGACTTTGTTGAAGATAAACCTGAAATTACTTTTTCCTCGATCAGCTTCTGCTGCTTTTATGCTTTCTCTGTTTGTGTCAGTAGAGAAAGGAAGAGAAGTACCCAGAGAGGTTGTGGACTCCCCATCCCTGGAAGTGTCCAAGGCCAGGCTGGACAGAGCTTGGGGCAACCGGGGCTAGTGGCAGGTGTCCCTGCCCATGGCAGGGGAGTGGAACTGAATGATGTTTAAGGTCCCTCCCCACCCCAAACTCTGTGATTCTGTGATAAGGGATGTGTAATACTATCTCCAGGCAATGTGGGCCTCAGTCCAGAGAAGACTTGGACCACACTGGAGAAGGTGATGGAGCACAAGCCTGAGTGTCTCTGCACTCAGATTTCCCACTCCTATGGGAAAAGTACTTGTTTGGGTTAAGTATGTCAAATATTGAACAGACCTTTTAGCAGCTCTTATCAGAACAACCAAACAAATAGTTTCACGAACAGTGAAACAGCTCTAGTTTCCTATGGGTTTCTCTGTCTTGGTTAATTAGCTTTCTTTAAGCTGAATTGTGCTTAATTTTTCTGTTGATTCTTCATTAGCCTGGAAAACCATCATGCTCTTCTCCCTGTTGCTATTTTCCTACAGAGTGTTTTGGATAGCAGCATGTGAGCTGCTGTATTCAACACCACCGATTAGATCAGGGAATAAGGAATTAAGGGGGGATTTGTGAATTCTAAATTGTCTCCTCACCAGCTGCCTATTTTCACAGAACGTGTAGGAAGAGAGTTATCCCTGAGGTGTCTGCTCTCTAACCTGTGGAGATGACTTTTGTAAACAGGTATTGTAGGGGAGGAAAAAGATACAGAGAATGATTGTCTAACCTTGATTTTAAGTAACAATGATTAAAAATCCCTAGAAATACAGGGGTTTCACCCAAAGGTGTGTATGGTTATGTTTTTTTTTTTGTAATAAGAATAACAGATATCCTTTGCATATAAAGTGATACAGTAGCATTTCCATGTTCTTTTCCTTTAAGAAGATGCTAAAAGCACAGCATTGTGTGTATTACCCTTGAGATTTCCAAATCCACATCATATTTTGATAAAGCACCATTAACTGCTATTGCTGTATTGAAAAGACACTAGTAGTTTTTATGAATGCTGCCTGTACTTTTATTAAAAGTTTTTTATCACACTGACTATGACCAGAACCTTTTACACTCTGTTTTGTTAACCAGTTTGTGAATGAATTACTCAGGATGCATTTGGATATCTTACTGCAGTCACCTGTAATGTGTGAATTAAGAGACACCATTGAGGTGCCTCTGCTTGCTGCTTTGATTGGATGCACCTTTGATTCAGTTATCATTATTATGCATTCTGAATAATAAGTCATAATTCGCTAATGACACATTTACCTGCTGCTCTAAATTGTCTCATATTTACCTGATGCCTTGTAATTAGGAAATTACAGAATTTATACAATAGATGATGTATTTTTTTCACATTTCCTAGTAGGGAAAATACAATAGACAGTGGATTAAGGAGGTATGTTTGAATATCCAAAGTATTTTCAGTGGTAATCACTTAAGAAAGCTTACCTAGTTTTAATAAAGAGATTTATGCTTGGGCATTTGCTTCCACACAGGAACTGTGAAATAGGGAGTACAACACTACCAAAATAAATGTTGAAACTGAAAGTTTGGACAAATACTTGGGCCTTTCCAATGAAACCTTTCTTAATGCTCAATAATATTTGGTTAAGAATTCTTATTAAATTACTCTTACCTGATGTCCTTATTTTCTGTTGAACCTAAATATTAATTAGAATAGCATATATTACACAAATATTCCCTTTGGGAACTATCAGTATTAAAAGGACCCACCTGACTATAAAATTCTACAGTGGCTGATTTTTCAGAACAATTAAAATATGATGCCCATTAGTTGTGGTTTTCATTAAGGCAGGTTTGTGCCTGTAACTAGGGAAGGGGGGGGAAAATGATGGAAAATGACTGCTTGGAAAACCCGCTTCTGTCTTCTCTTATTTACCTTGACTACGAGAAGCCCATGCAATTAGTGAAACATTTGTTGCTTTTGTTGTTTGACATCTGAGAAGTGATGCAGTTTTTTTTCCTTTAAAAGAGAACCTAGAGCAAAACCACCCCGAGATTACTTTGGAAGCCAGGCCTTTCCTGGTAATCAAGTGTTTACAGAAAGATGCTTTGTTCAAACCTTTTCTGGGGCTCTGTATGCTTAAACAAAGGGCTTTTAGACTTAAACACAGCTGTTCATTTGAAAATGAAAAATCAAATTAAGCAGAACCAGCTTTGGAAAGTTAATGTTGTATAGCCACTGAAACAAAAGAAGAAAATACTGTGTTTTACGTTTCACTTAAATAACTTTTTTAACATAAAGTTTTCAACTCCAAAGTGTGGTTTCAAAGCTGCTCATCTCTTGCTGTATCCTGCAATAGAACATCTGCGTTCATTCTGACGCGGATGAATGACATGAATTAAACTAAAACCGTTGAAGTGCTCTTTTTAACATAATTACACCTTGTTCATTTTGGAGACACAATGCAGGGATGAAATGCCAATTAAGCCTGGTATGTTAATGAGATTGAGACTGAATAGGGGATTAGAGCGGACACAAATCCCAGCGGAATTGATTTCATATAATCCCTCAAGTTTGTGCTGTTTTCAAATGTACAATAACATTTCTATTAAAACTTCCAGGCATAGAATAAAAACAAAAAAAATCTCCGACCATGATCAGTTTGGGGCTATGGTTAAAGAAGCTGTCACGGGGTCTCAGTTTGGTAATCTTGGTTTCACTGTGTATGCTCATGTCAGATTGAAGGAAAACGTCCTGTTTGATGTCTTTGTCAGCAGAGTTCTCTTGCACGTCCATTCCATGTGTGTGCCATGGAGTTCCACAATGTATAAATACTGCTTTACTACTGATCCCCCAGGCTTGTGAGATCAAGATTGGAGTATGTGGAATTCATGATGTAAATATACCTGTGTATACACATGTAAATATATTTACATATAAAAATAAACAATATATTATTGTGTTCTATGTTCTAGCATGTGCAAAAAGCGAACCAAAACATAAAATCAACCAAACAAAAACCCCAAACCAAAACAAGTTGATGCTTTTTAACTATGTTCTTTGGAATGATCATCCCAAACAGTGTGTTGACAGGAGAGTGGATGGTTGCTGGATATTTTGAGTGTAACTGCACAGCCAGTGATCAGGATGAGGAGATGAGGTGTGGATGCCAGTGGCTTGTAATAGCTATGTTGGTAAGTTGTACCTATGAATGAAGAATACAACTATATTTAGAAATGGAAGATCATCTTCTCTTAATCAGCTGCACTAAAAAGAACCCAAAATCATGAAAGATGTGTAATCAAAACTTTTCATAGCTGTGAAGACATAATTCTATTTCCTAGAAAACGCAGCAGTTTGTCTACTAGAACATCTTTAAGGAAAATGATTGTGTCTCTGATGGATCTTCGTGCAGAACAGTCTGGCCTTAGGAGCCCAATCAAACCATCCCTTCAGGTTCAAATCAGATTTATTATGAAATGCCATGACAATACCTGTGATTGATTCCCTTGTTCCTATTAAATGACTTTTGGTGACAGAAGAACTGCTGTGCCACAGGTGTGTGGAGAACTGGTGGCGTCTTAGCCAGGATCTGAATCAGAGACACTTGAAGTCAGAGCACTGAGGTCAGCTCAGATCCTAACTAGGACACCAGCAAAGCACCCCTGAAATGCTGCACAGGGGTCCTTGGTGTGTGCTGAGACTCAGGATTGAAAAGGTCTTTTCAGCTTGCCAGTGCTGTGCCCAGTGCTGATTGTCAGTGTCTGATTGATTTTGACTGTCATACAAGTATAATTTTTTTCTTAGCATGATTGAGGACTTACTGTATCGTCAGTCACCCAGGGTGGTTTTGTAAAGGAAAGGCTCAAAGACCTACTAGAAAAAAAAGAAGAAAATTCCTTTCTTTTCTTCCTGTACAGTTTAATTTGTTCTCGTATTACTCATAGGTGGAAGCCCTTGGGGCTTTTTTATTTGTCCTATATCATAAAATGTATTAAACTCTTGGGTTCTCTTTGTGGCAGGGAGTCCAGTTGTTTAAACAATTATAATTCTATTTTAAGGGTATTTGTAGTTTTTTAAATAGAATTTTTGAAATGTTAAACTAACTCTAATCCTGTCATGTCACCTTTTGATGAGTTGACCTCTCAGATCAGGAAAATTATATACAGAAATATAACTGCTTGAATTAATCAAAATATTGTCATTCAGTAGTGGATTGAGCCTCTTAGAGAATGGGTTATCTTCATTTAAATGTGTTTTTTGTTTGCTATATCTGTTACCTTATAGCAGCACCATTTGTCTTCAATCTGTCTCCATATTTGCCTCAAAGCAACTCTTGGGTTAACAGCTAGTATTAAAATGAATTATTAATATTGCAAGAGATACTGCTGGGAAGAGTCTGGAGCTCTAGTACAGCCTCCCATGGATGTCAGGGCTGCTTTACACCTACAGCAATTTTCCTGGTCTGTTTTTTAAGCCGAAGTTCTGTTTCATCCTTGGTAAGTGTTGTGTTCTACTCTGTGGTGTGACCAGCTGGATGGCAACCTGTCCTCATTCCTAGGTACCTCTGTGGTTCCTTGCCTGGGCTAGAATATAGATCAGTGTACTGAAGAGTGAGTCTCAATGGTTTTGTTCACTGATCTAATTATCAGTGCCTGGGATATCTAAAAGACTTCTTGTAATGACATCTCAGCTGTTCATGTAGAACAGAATTTTCTTAGGTTAAAGATCACTTTGAAGAGGTACTGTTTTCTTCAGGTTGTTAAAAAAAAAAATCTAACTCTCTCTGGATCAAAACCCAGCATCCAAATCCTGTTTCTCATCTGAATATCTATTTTGATATTACCCTTCACAGTTAAAATTACCAATTCTGTTTCAAACACTTTAAGAAATGGGTGATGAATTAAAACTGGATGCTGCTTCAGGGATGGACAGAGGGAAAGACACTCATAAGCTGTGTCATATGTCGAAGCTGTAATGCTGCTACTGCAGTGGAACACGCTTGGTGCCATGGTGATGGTGTCGGTGTGAGAGCCCAAGTGGAATATGTTGTAGAGGGAGAAATCATCTCTGTTACTCAATGCTGAATGCACTGCTGCAAAATTTCCTGGCCCCTGTGTCATTGGGCTGGATCTAATTCAAAGCAGGATTAATCTTTTCACTCACAAGGTGCTGGCATTTTGACTTCATTTTTTTACAGATTAGGTTAAATCTTTTACCGTGTGGGTAGCAAAACATCAAAATGTTGCAGCCCGTGGCTGCTGCCCATGCCTGAGTGGGATAAGGGAGGAGTCCCAGTTCTGGGAGGCTGATTCTCTGTAGTGCTCCAGTAGCTGGGACCTTCCAGCATCCATATCAAATTAATAAGCAAAACAAAACAAAACCAGCTAAAGAACAAACCCACAACCAACCAAAACCCCAACTCCTTCCTAAAACAAAAAAAAGATGTTGCTGGTTTCTGTCAGGTTTTGCTGATCAGAAATGGCCATCCAGGTTTGGATTCATCTGGTTTCTGAGATTTGGAAGTTGTGTTTTATATTAACTGTACGGGGAATGCTGGAATTAGAGGTATAAGAGCAAGGTAAGGGCATTTTTAAGTTGAGAACTTAGCCAGGTATGAAGTCAATTACTGAAACAGTTTGCTTAACTGAACAGAAAATATACAACTGGAGCTTTATTCCTGACATACATTTAATTATTTAATATAAACCTCTTTCAAGAGATAAATTATGGCTGAAATGATTTTGAGCTTCAGTGTAGCTGTTTTGATTTTTCCCCTCTTCTGGAATAACATCTCTTAGTAAGGACTGCGACTTTGTATTTGGCCACTCACACCCTGGTCATTCTCCCCAGCCTTGTGTTACCTCTCTGTTTGCTTTCTGCTCACTTTTTCCAGCAGTGCTTTGATGTAAATCTTGTTCTGCTTCTTGTGATAGATGAGGAAAGCGAATGGTATTTTATTGGCATGTAGGATCTTTCCAGGATTTGCTTGTTGCTCTTGGACATCAGACATACAATTCACAGGCAGAGCTGGAACGTGGCACCACTGGGCTGGGTGAAATCCCTGAGCTCTGGAGTGCTTAGACGCTGTTATCCTTTTTGCTGTTCTTCCCACGTTCACTTCAAATGGGAGGTGATCCATATTTGTTCAGTGCAGCTTTCCTGTAATCAGGCCTAGTGACTGTAATAAGATACTGCCTGTCATGCAGTTGGGCAGTGGAACTCTGATCATTACTTATCTCAGCGTAGATGTTTTGCCCCAGGCAGCTGGTTAGATAAATTTCTATCTTTATCTTTTAGTTTTCTAGATCCAAGCAGCCTCCTCCTTTCCCTGTGATACGTCTCTTGGAAGCTTTTGCTCTGAAGATTGTCTGTAGTGGTTACTTAGTCTTGTGTCGTATCAGCCCTGGGATCTAGAAGGGATCTGCAGTTTGGGCTTAGCTGGATCATGCTGCAGCTGCTACTGCACCTTCTCAGCGTGCATGGGTGAGGTGGTGTCAGTGTTTTCAGTTTGTGGGGGCAAACAGGAGTGAGACTGAAGTTAGAAGTGCCTTTTACCTCTTGGTGTTTTTCCTCTTGGGCACAGCTGAGTTTCTCGCCGTCAGAGGCACTGGAAAGCCCATTTCTGTAGCAGATTTCGTTTCCTAATAATTTACACCCTGATAGATGCTTAAGGAGCCTGTTGTATGTATGAGCTCTGCTGGAATGTGTAATTCCAGCTGGTTTTACCCATGAAATTTCTCCCATTTGTTCAGTCAGGGGGGAGGTTAGCTGTCTGCAACTCAGCAGAGCAACTCCAGGCGGGAGGTGAGGTGCAACAGCAAGTGAATGTGCAGGTTTATGAGGCTCAGATGCTCTGGAAGTGCTCAATAACTGCAGCAGGCAAATGACATCCCACTGGATGACTGGAATATTTGGTGTTAACTTCAACAGGAGTGGTTGGAGCTGTGGATGGTTGTGGGAGACACTCATTGTCCAGTGGTGTTGATCTTTCTGTCTTCTGGTTGCATTGCATCACAGCACCAACCTGCTCGTAAAATGTAGAATTTAACACTCTAAGGCAGTAAGCTAACAACAAACGGCAGTTTTTAAAGTTCTCTCATATTACAAATAAAATTATACTTGTCAAAATAAAGAAGTAAAGTTTCTGCCTAGCTTAAGAAAAATAGAAGCCTTTTCTAATAATTTTATTCATGTTGCCAGAATGTTACAGAAATGGGGCTATTTACTTGTTTTCTCTAATCATATTCTTTTGGTTTTGTCATTAATAATGTATTGTGAATATCAATTAAAAGCTGAGCAGAAATTCAGACTTTTCTCAGAGCCAATTGAAAATGAAACGTTGTTTCAAAGGAATATTTTCCTAATTTAAGAAGAAAAAAAAGCCCAATGATTCAAAGTTGGTGTGTGAGAAATCTTGATAATTAGAAAATGATTCTTCCAGCTCACAGCCGACAGGGGATGGTAAATCACACATATAAAAGAAAGAAGAGAAAGGAGTGGAAAGCAAATTGGTAGCCCTGTTCCATAATTGATGGGGAAAGCAGGTAATTACAAGATTTCTTTCACTTTCTGACATGTGTAAATGGGAATCCATTAATAACAGACCTGTAATATAAGTGATAAAAATGAAAACAACAAGAACAGCAAAAAAGATCAACCTGTCAAGTATGGTTTGAGCATGAATTATTTGTCAATCCTGTAAGTCAAATATTCTTAGAAAACCCATCTTGAGCTGTGAAGCCAAGTCAGTGCTGTCCTTCCAGAAACACCCTGCAGGTCACTGCGGTGCAGAGGCACGAGAAGCACATCCGTCAGTGCCGCCCCGTGGATCCAGGTGAAAGTTCTCTGTGTGGTGGACGTGCGTGTGGTTTTGAGGTGAGGCTGAAACAAGGGATTGGCTCTTCAGTTGCATTTAACAGAAAGAAGTCCTGCTGTGGTGGGGTTACCCCTGGGAGCAGCCCCAGGCTGGCCCTGGCCGCCCAGGCAGTACGGGGGTGTCTGACCCCTGCCCTGGGCAGCAGCAGGGGTTGACATGGCACTGAAGCCACGCTGCTGAAATAGCCAACTCCTCTTGGATAGGATGGCTCACTCTTTGTCCAGAGAGTGGAGCCGAATCCAAATTCTGTTGCCAGTGAGGAAAAAAGGATGGGCTGTAGCACTGCTGGACAGTGGGCACTGCTCAGTGCTCAAACCTTGTCTTCTCAGCTTTGCCTGATGGATTTGGCTTTTTTTTAGTTAGAGAAAAGGATTCATGACTATGTATTTTAAGCACTTGCTATATAGCAAAAAGGAAAGCAAGTTGATGCATCATAGTAGCCATCACCCCACTCCTCACTGAAAAATACTTCCCTTGGCACTTCTTTGGCTCTGAGTTCGCTGGTGCTGAGGGGGGCTGTGGATCAGTGCAGAGCTCCTGCTCCTCTGAGCTCAGTGTGTGCCTGGTTTCCATAGTCGGGGTATCATCAGGGTGGGTTTTAATCAGGCCTTTCCTTTTCCTGTTTGCACTCTGCTCCATTTTCCTATTAAATGGTGATTGCACATTGTTGAAGAAGGCAGTCAAGTGTAAATTTCATTTTTTGCTTCAGCTAATGTTGCTGTTAGAGGTGGCTTTGCACATCTGTGAATATTCCCTGAAGAAGGAGGAGGAAAATCAATAGATGTAGCTAAAACATTAAAAAAAAAAATAAAGAAAGGCAGTGGGGGAGATTTTGAGGTAGAGAAAACTGTTTTGTTACAGAAACTTTCTGGTTCCTTCTGCTCATGTGGGCTTCTGATCACTTGCTCAGAGTTTTCTTAGAGCAGACAGATATGGTCTGTGCTTTTTCTTTTCTGAATTCAGAGGTGGAAGGCAGTAGAGGACACTTTGTTTTGAATAAAGGAATCTAAATGTGAAGGAAACCTTCCTTTGTGTCTTTTATTTGGATTCTTATTTAAGTAAATGAGAAAGAGTTCATTCAGTTTGGGGTAAAGGTTTCCTACACTGCTTCTCTCAGTGTAAGGTGTCAGCACATTGTGTGGGTGCAAGGTCGTTCCCTGTGCTGTGTTCCCGAGTCTCCCTTCGTATTGTTGCAGAAGCAGCCATGTACCTCTTCCTTCAGTACTCCCCTACTTTGGGGCAATGTTTTTAGGAAGCAGGAAGCACCAGGTATGATTTGTCCTCCCTTTGTCGTTGCCCTGAGGGCATGTCCCTCTAAATTTTGTGAGTGCAGAGTGACTTTTTGTTATCCAGAGGGACTTTTGTAGCTTCTTGACTACAGCATTGCTTCTTGAGTGGCACTCAAATTTCAGTACCAGCTGTGGTTAATTTTTTGCATACATTTCACTGGTGGCTAGTTTCCTTTTATTATCACCTTTTCATTTGCCCTAAAGTCTTTGAGCTCCTCATATTGCTGAGATTCTTCTTCCCTTCTGTTTTTCCCGTCCTTTTACACACGGACATTTTATTCATGTAGTCCCTTCTGTTTGCCATTTGTCTTCCTTGCTTAAAATCCGAGTGCTGCTTAGTTTTTGGATGCATAATAGCTGCAACACCCAGCTTGCCTTTTAAGCTGTTAGCATGACTAAGGACAATAAGACAGTATTTATTTTTCTTGTTCCTTTCATGGTGTTTATATTCATTTATTATCCTGTCTTTTAAATGGAAGGTGTTCTGTGCAGCTGCTGACTCTCTCCTGTCTCATAAAACTTCTCTGATACTCGGGGCTATAAAAACCTAGTTGTAATCTGGTTTGGGATTTTCTTTAGAGACTTGTTATCTGTGTGCTACCAGTAAAAAATGTGTTGAAACAATTTAATTTGTGATGAATTTTGATTCATTTCTATGCAGTAGTTCCTGCACCTAGGTAGAATATCTGTTTAGTGAAGAATTGTCTGTCTCTTCACCATTTGGACATCCATCTCTATCTTCTCAACTTCCTCTGCATGTTTTCTTGTTACTGTCTTTTTGTGTTCAGGAAAACTCCCCATTTTCTCTAATGGTGAGTGTCTGTCTGTGCTACAGGAACTGGAGACCAGCAAATTAAATCTGCAGGTGTAAACCCACACATCATCATGAGTAGGATTAAGCTTTGGCATACAGTGCTGTAAAAGTTCAAAAAGGGAGTGAAAACACTAAAGCAAGAAAAATACCTATGTGTTTATTGTTGCAAAGGTACCATATCTGGGCTAGAAGTTGCTAGAGACACAGAGAATATTCTGCAAAAGTTTGACTGTGCATTTGTCCTACCCTTAAGTTTTTCCAAAGGCATCTGCCTTGGCTGCCATTGAAGACAGAGTGCTGGGCTAGATTAGATTTGGTCTGACCTGGTGTGACTGCTGTGAATAGTGGTTTTTGAGGGAATAGCAACAGTCTTTAAAATGGAATATGTGTGTACTCAGTGCAAAGGGTGGCAGAGTATAAATGTTAATAACGTAGGTGGGTGTTCAGGAAATCCATCTTCTGCCTGACAAGACAGTTAACTTTGTGTACACCAGGAATATTCAAAAACATTGCAGATTATCACCAGAGCAAATTCACTGTACTTCAGAACCTGCTGGGTAAGTCACCTTACCATTCACAACATGAACGTGGGTTTAATTCACTAACTGTTTAAATATGACATTCTTCACAAAGAAGCCTCAGCACTCAAACCTTTGCACATGTTAAATTTTAATGGAACATCTTCGATTAAAATGAAGCTTTTGGAGCTCATGCTGTTTATATGCAAAAAATGGTTACCATCATAAAAATCCCAGGAGGGGAGCAGAAAAATGCAATAAAATTTCACACTGTTTAATGTTCATCACCCTCGGGTATGCAGTAGATTTCCACTAACTAAATGCGAATTCCATTTGCTTTAGTATCTGAATCTGCTTTATCAGCCAACTTGCTTGTGCTACCGCTCATGGAGAGTGCCAGGAGTATCTTCCTTTGAAATGCCTGGGTATTTGTTCAGAATTCTCCCTTTAAAGAAACGCAGCTCAGTTCAGTGAAGTGGTTTATTTCCAGTGGCACGTCTGCATGTCTTGGGTGGGTTCATTTGATCAGTTTTGGCTGCCTGTCCTCCTTATCTCTGGACAGAAGGGGCTTTGAGGAAGGGCTGTAAGGAAGCAGAAGCGCAGTTCTTTGCTCTGCATTCCCTCATCATCTCTAGGAGATTGTTAAATCACAGCCATTTATTGGGAAATCTAATATATGGCTCAGCCCCATAAGGTTAATCTGTTTTATCTGATAAAATACACTGTATGTTATTACCTGCCAACCTTGACCACAGGTTACTGAAAGTGCTCAGGTTATCAGAAAGCTGCTGATTGTTGGTTTTGCCTTTGTCATCACGGTTCAAAATCCATCCCCCTCCTCTGTGCCCTGGGCTCCTCTGCCAAGACTGTGTCCAGTTTTCCCTTTGCAAAGAAGTCGATGCATCAGGACAGGTGGAAAATACAAAATGCTCCTCCTGAAGACACCCCTGTGCTGTCACTAACCAGCACCACCTGAGTGCCACCTCGGCCTCCCCTCTGGAAAGCACAGGCACTGCGTGTTGCCTCCAGCACAGCTCCTTCTGTAGCAGCAGGAAACAGCTGATTCCCCACCCGCAACACTGCAGCAGAACCAATTGGTTTTGTCTCCTCTCATTTCTATTTTGTTATCTGAAATTAAGGTGATTTTTCCCTCTGAGCTGGCTGTCTGCAGACCTGTGTCTCTCATTTATTGTATTCTTGCACTGGGGCTACTGATACTGAGAGAAAACTTTCCTGTGTTTTCTTTCTGACAGTTCTTTTATGACAATTCCTGGGCTTTGGGGAGATGTGTGGTTTTTTACTCTCTTTTCTTGAAGGAAATACTTGTGCCTGAAGGTTCTGTTGAGAAACGTCTGGGTTTTGAGTCTTCTGTGTGTCTCCACAGAGATCTTAGTGCCAGATTTGTTTTTGCATGTTTAGTGTATAAACAGTGTAGATAAGAAGCATTGTAACATTGGTATTAAATACAGTGTTGTACAGATGAGTAACAGAGGTACAGGGGAGGTTAAATGAATTGCCTGAGGTTAAGCTGAAAGCCTGAGGCTCAGTGTGGCTTTGAACTGAGATCTGCTGAATCCCAGATAAGAGCCCTAACCTGTTAATTTTTCTTCTTAGATCTGTTCCTGCTGCAATTAATTTATAGCTGTATCATCAAATGCAAAATATTTCAATGGCTAAACACAAAAGAGTTTTTTTATCAATTTCAGATGGAATTTACTTTAAAGAACTGGACAACCACTAATAAATATTTTCAAAGTATTATGGAAAGTGGAAAAGAAATTGCTTTTAAATCTTAAGTCTATCTTGAGGCTAAAGATACCCCTGTTTGTAACTATGTACACCCAGTTACCTGAGACTTTATCTACTATTTTTATTTCTTAAGATTGGAGGTGACCACTTTGCAGAGACCCCTCTCCCTTGGTGACTGTGGTGAAAGCCTTTTTATCCTTTTGATAAGGACATGAAGTGGTAGGACAAGAGTGAGTGGCTTTAAGCTGAAGGGGACAGATAGTAGGAAGAAATCCTTCCCTGTGAGAGTGGTGAGGCCCTGGCACACGGTGCCACAGATGCTGTGCCTGCCCCACCTCTGGAAGTGTTCCAGGCCAGGTTGGACAGAGCTTGGAGCAACCTGGGCTAGTGGAAGGTGTCCCTGCCCATGGCAGTGGGTGGCACTGGGTGATCTTTAAGGTCCCTTCCCACCCAAACCGTTCTATGATTCGCTGATCCACTGAATTGTTTGCTCAAATTAAGTGATAGGTCTTTCTAAGATGGGTTTAACAGCTAACACTGTTATTTGGCACTTCGGTTTTCCAAAATGGTTTTCTCTTTTAAGTGGGTTTCTTTTGTTTCTTTGTTTATTTTTAAAAGAATGTGTTTTTTGCTTCCGAAGTGTAACTCTGATGTTAGTTGCTTATCTCCTGAAGCCTTGTGCAACAGGTAGTTGGCTGAGACTTGACTCCAGCAGCACATAGCTCAGTGTGTTCCGAAGTGAAGTGTCTTCTCATGGAAAAAGCCACAGGAAATACCCATATAAATGTGCTCTCCAATAATTCTTCATCACAGTGTTTTGAAGGAGATGAAGCTTTCCCTAGTCTAGTGAAAACTCACATCTGAATAGAGGAGAGAGGACTTGGGAATTGTTTATCGGATGGGAAGAAGTGCAGTGAGAGTGCAAAACTCCTGAGGAGCCCTTATGATGTGGAAATGCCATAGTCCTTTATGGAGTTTCTGTTAGAGCTCACATCATCTTCACAGCTAAGTGGAAACAGCTTTAGAAACCCAGACTGTCCCAGCCCTGCTGCTCATGGAGATGGACACTTTCCCAAGCTGAGCTCCACTGCAGGCACTCTTCAAGCTCCAGGACTTGAGGCTCATGATGAAGGAGGAAGGACAGCAACAGCCCTGAGACCTGTCTGCTATCCATTCAATGCCAGAGAAGCCTTTCTAGAATAACCTGGGAGAAGAATCAAGGAGGATAACAATAAACTGCTCTCACAAGAGTGAAAATACTGTAGTGTTGTTGGTCTGAGTATGAAGAAGAGGTTTGTGTGCAGTGTCAGTGTCTCTTATTGGGGCATTTCATAACCTTGGTAAAATCAGACAATCTTTCAGACACTGTGAAAGGCTGAAATCTTGTCCCCTTCCCAGATCTATATTGAAGATATAGCAAGTTTTACTTTGTCTCCTGGGGAACGTTTTCCCTGTGGAAATGAAATCGCTTTGCAAGCGAATTCTGTGGTGTTATTCTGTTATATAGACAAGAACGTCAAAATTGAGGCTCGGGATAATAAAACAGGGTATCTAGGAATGATGTTTCTTAAAACAAGTCACCTCTACTGTTTTATGAAATTTGGGACATTTGTGTAGGAAATGGTAAATATATTTGTGGTATTTTTTAAGGAAACATGGGCAAACTTTTGCCTGTGCTTCAAGATGACCAGAACCCATTTAGTACTGCAAGGAGATGCCTTAACATACCTTGTTTCTCAGAAGAACATGACCTCCTGGATTTAATATAGTAACAGCCACTAGGGAATTTTTTAGTCAGTTCAGAGTGCAGGTGAGATGCCTTTTGCCTGCCTTAAAAATACTACAGAAGTATTCACCATATTTTGCAATATTGGGAGTGTTGGTACTGAGATTTCATTGTTCAGAATGACATTATGTAATAGAGTGATGCTGGAGACTTAAATTTCTTAATTGTTCCTGTGCAACTTATTTCTATAATTACTGTCTATGTGTCAAAAGTATGTCACTGGAAATAGAGTATCAAAGATCCTGTTCTGGTATGAATGAGCTTTACTAGCAGCTGTCATATATAGTATAAAAACTGTAGAGGTAATTTAGCTTGGTTCAGCGTTTCTGTTCTCTCTATATAAAAGTCTTCCAGTTCAGTCTCATTTAAGTAAATTACAATGGGAGTATGTACTCTATTACTTATGTTTGGATAGAGGATGAAATTCTTCAGCCTTTGTTCAGTCTGTGGAGCTTCCAAGGTGTCGTGGTCTGGAGCAAGAGATTTGCAGCTGAATTTAGCTAGAAATGACTCCTGGCTGCTCGGTCACCATAATAACTCTGTTTGGATTTTAATGCCCTTGCACCTTAGCTCCCTGCATGGAAATAATGTGCTGTTTCACGAAGATGAAAGGGGAAGAAAATGGTTTTGTAATGTTTCTGCAAGAGATTCTCCTTGAAAAATGAGATGAGGAATTTGTCAGTATGAAGGGCTTTTAGTGTTTCAGCATAGAATGGCTTTTTGTCTCATTTTAGGGGGGCTGCATTGCACTGTCTGACCATGAGAAATGCAAAAAAGAGAATTCCTCAATGTGTATATTGTGAAGTTTTATTTCAGACCTGGTTCTGTGTTCATTTAGAAAGTAAGAATATTGGGTTTAGACTGTTTCTCACAGGTTAACTATGGCATGGCAGGAACCTATGGACCTAACAGAGGTTTGGAGGTATTTTACCTTCAGTTTCAATTCATAATTTTTTATGTACAGAAAAAACAGTTTCAGGGAAAAAATTAAGGAAAAAGGGGCAAAATATACCAAGTTCTGAGAATAAAGCATTAGGACAGAACTAACTGGGGGTCATAAATCTTGATCTCAGTGTCCTGGCACTTGCATGGCAGGTCAGAATTATGTGCCCTGCAAGCTGTGTGATGCCTGCCATCCATAAACGCTATACTTTAAAATACGGCTTTATGTGGCTGACAGCTGAGAGCAGGTTGCTCTTGGGAGAGCAGCCTTTACACAAGCACCTTTTTACCCCACAAGTTCTCTGTCATTTTCCTGGATTGGTACAGAAATACAGGGATTAACACCGTTCTTACCAGTAAAGTCCTTAGTCATGAGCAGAGCTCTGAAGTTCATCTCTAAGAAATGTGCTTCAAACCAGCCGATCCAGAGCCTGCTGGGTATCTGTCCGGGCAGGGCATTGTCAGGGAGGAACTACTCAGCATGGAGCAGAGCCAGAGATAATCCAGGTGGGATGGTAACAGCCCAACCACCAGCCAGGCCAGGAGAAGTCTGTTGGACTGTAGATACAACACAAAGTACATTTCTCCTTTCATACTAATTTTTCCCACGTCCAGACAATGTCCCGGATTGGACTCAAAGGGTCACCATCTCATTCTGTTAATTGCTGTGATTCACAGGCAGTTTTGGAAGGGTCTCCCCCAGTCAGCACACTGTGCTGCCTGCCTTTGCTTTTCAGGCTTAATGTGTCTTGAATGGAAGCAAAGCAAAAATAATTTCTGTGTATGTAAACACAAATAACATTTCCTTTGGTGTTTACACACAAATGTGTGAGGATGAATGCTGTCAGCGGAGCTCTGTGTGTGCAGTGGTGATGTTTAACTAAGTGTTATTGCAGGCTTACAGATGCTTGAAAACTTAAATTTCCTCTTTCCTAAGTTGTGCTGTTACCCGTAAATTTAATACTTTAAAATATTACTTTATATGCATATGTATATACATGCACACTTTGGATTAGACAATAAAATAAATAATTAAGAGTAACTGTTTAAGCCACTGAGCCAACAACCCTCCAGTTATGGATGTATTTCTGACTTGGACAGGTCTGCTAACAGGTCAGCTACTACAATTTTTGTAGCAGTTTTTCTCGACAGTCAATCTACTCACTGCTCAGGGATTATGGAATGAATACATTTGGGGAATATCCAGAATTGGGAGTGGAAAATGCCAGGTTCTAGTCTCAATTCCAGGCACAAACCAGTTTCGGGACAGCTGGATGTTTCCACTGAAATTATCCATTATGAAATTAATTTACATTTCTCTGGTTAATTATCACTACTATCCACAGCAAACACACGAAGTGAATAGGAAATTTTCACTCTTGTTTTTGAGCTGTGTCTGCAGGCTGTGTAAAACTGCACAGACCACGTGTGTGTCAGGGGACCCTCCCCAGCATATGAGCTCTGCATTTAATGGGTTTGAAAATACTTTAAGAAGAGACATGGCTGGATGAGAAATGTCAGTGTCTCCTGCAAACCAGCTTGGGCTGAATCTTCATCTGAATTGTTTGGAGGAAAGGCAACCCTCCCCAGAACGTCTCCTGTACACAACACATAAAAGAGTGGAAAAAGCCTGCTTGAAATACGACCTTTTCTTGAAGATTAGAGTAGAAACTAAGCTGCTCAGCTGTTCTTTAAGAGCAGACTAAGCTTTATATTAATGTAGTCACAGTTTATGGGACCCAGAGGAGAGCAAACGGGAGGCTTGGAACCTACCTTTAAAAGAATAAATTAGGTGTTCCTAAAGGCAAGGCATTTACAGCTATTACAGTCTTGTATTTATTTGTAGTCTCTTTTTCCTCGCACTTGCATTTAGATCTACTACTATGCTACTAAATGTAATCATTAGGTGGTTTTACTTTGTTCTTTGGAGGCATTGGGTTTTCAGATTGATTTTTAAAAATGCAGAACTACCAGCAGAGCCTTGAAGTTGATGATACTCAACATTTCTGATGGTTTTTTTTTTTTAAAAAAAATCAATGCACGTTGAGTCTGTGCAAAAACACACTAATTTCTGCTAATGAAACTGTAGGTCTGGCACCTGTAATCTTCTCAGCAATCCAAATTTTCCCTTCTGAGGTCAGAACTCCACTGCAGCGTTGCGAACTTGTGCTGCCGAGGATTTCTGTCTGGCCCTCGCTGGGAAAGATGGTGAGAATAACCACAATTAGCTGATGTCAAATTGATCTAGGTTTTCAGGATTCAGCAGGGAGCCTGCTGAAGGCAAGCGAAGATTGTTCAGGTGTCTGTATGGATTAGTTTGTCTCTCTCTTCAGGGCTCTTTCCTGGCTGCGAGATTTGTCTTGGGACATCAGTGGAAACAGGCACTGCAATTAGCTTTATACAAATATATATGATGCTATTTAACATGATTGCTTGTGATGTTTTTATAGGAGCTTGAAGAAAAAGGGTAATAAGTACTGGAAGTTGTTTGAATATTCAATCTTGGTGCTCTGCCTTTTGATATTTTTCATGGAGCAAACGTGGGGTGTCTCTTCATGTTGTTGTAACCCGTAAAGTGCTAAACCCAGTCTTTTCTACTTAACAACTTGGTGTCAGGCCTTATAGGAAACTTAGGTTTGTTTGTTGAAACCAAGTTGCCAGCAGTTTTCTTAGGGAATTAAACAGCATTTTCAAAAATAAGTAAAATTTGGGAATCTGTCATCCTAGGCCTTGCAGGGTGAAGCCCAAGTTTGTGCCCTGCTTTAAAAATAAATGCTGAGGACTTGGTTAAATTTAGTCTTCAGTCTGGGGCAAAACTGAAGTTATTTCTCTTACGTCCTCTTAAGTTAAAGCAGCTGCACTTTCTGTTACAGCTTTGGAGTAAATAAACACTGGTTACCAAAATAAGGCAGCTGTAGGCCCATGTTGAAGCAGGCTCAGAGGGGTGAGGTGTCTGATGACCACAGGAAAAGCACATACATTGGGGATTGTACAAGAGTTTCATGAATTACTAGTGTTTCACAAGACGTCGTTCTTGCAGTGTATCTGGAAATCAGGCATTACTTTGTGCATTCAGTCGTGGTTCTTGCTGCTCATCTCTGACAGTTTCCCTGGAATTCTGGGTGTTGTGATTAACTTGGGAAAGGATACGCTTTAGTTTCAGATGCAATCTTTTATTTCCGTTCAATACTCTAGTTCAGCCTTAAAAAGCACATTGAGGAGCTGACAGACAGTATCTTTTTGCTCAGCCCTTTTTCTGTTGATGATGGTGGCAGAAAACCAAATACAAGTTTCTCATCTGATCTGGAAATACCCATTTGCCCACGTAATCTGTGTAAGGATTCTCTGTGCTGTAATTAACAGTGGTGGTTGGAAAGTTCAGTGCAATGTACATGTTGAATTGTACCTTCATTCTCTTTAATTCCATTTTAAATATATACCTTGCATATACTGCGCCACAAATGGATGAACTATTTCACAAATCCAATTAAAAAAAAAAAAAAAAAAAAAGAACTTGTGAAAGTGGTTTTATTATGTAAAAACGACTGGTAAACTACAAACATTAATTGTTTTTAAAAGG
>JAWWEU010000034.1:11931148-11973278 GCA_035583155.1 Acropternis orthonyx | reverse complement strand
TTAATAGAAACACAAATATTGGAACACCAAGATCCTGAAAATGGGAGTGTGAGCAGCCTTGGAATGAATTGCTTATCGTTGTCTAGATGTAGAGAAGGATCAGAAAAACACTGATGAAATCAAACGGATTAGGGTTTTAAAATACTCCTGAATGAAGTTTGTAACAAGTAATTACAGGCTTATGGATTTTCAAATAATTCTCAGGATGTTAAAAATATAAATGCTATCAGTATCTAATAGTTGGAGCTGTGGTATCAATTATCTCTAAATAGATTAATGAATTCAACTGAAATTGATTGACTGTTTGTTTGACTGATTTAAGTGATTCCAAGTAGACTTGTCAATATATACTCATTTTGAGATACTAAAGATGTCATAACATTAGCTAAGGATCAGAAAATACTTAAATTTTTTGGGCATGCATGCCATTATAGCATGATACTATGCAGTACAGAATATTTGGAAACTTTAACAGATTTGGGGTTTTGGTGTTTACTGTTTTTATTCAATTTGAGAATAACTTTGAACAGCCATAACATCAAAGCAAAACCTCTCCCAGGTTATCAGTCTGTCAATTCAGGCAGTGGAACTGCATAAAATAACCTCCATGAAAACCTGATGATTTTGTGTGTGTCTTCACTATTCTATTTTGTTGCTGTGCTCGCTTGCTTGGTTGTTTTTTAGATTATTTCTATTTTCTTATTTATTTTTTTTTCCTTTAATCAGTGATGGCCATATATAGTTGCTCTGCAAGTTATCTTTTATATGTAGCCTCATCTTTATGTAGGAACTTAGAGAGCCTGTGAAACACCTCCTGGCTGTTCCTGGCTGACACCTGAACACAAAGGAGCCCCTCCAAACAGCCTTTGGTGTGGAACATCACCTGCAGCTGGTACAGCTGCTCTGTGAAAGCATCACTGAACAGCATCAACCCACAAGTAACTCTACTGGCATTCAAGGGTGACGTTGTTGCTGTTGGTGGAATGAGATATTTTCTGTGTTCTTTCAAGCTTCTTGTGAATTTGTGAAGGTGTATTTGCAGTAAAAGGGTCAGAATTCTGCTTGAATTCCCTTTTAAAGTTAATATGTCCACCTAGACAAATACTCCAACAGTTTGTTATTGCAGTATCTGAGTCAAAGTCCTCGTGGTAAAGATGGATTCCTCATTTTCAGCAAAAAAACTTGCTTAGCTTTGCCTTACGCTTCTACAAGCTGACTTGCACAACCCACTAGTTTAAGATTATTTATTGTGTCTTGCCTAAGACTGTTGACATTTCTTCATCCTTCAGTAAACTTTGTTTTCTGTACTGTTGCATGAAATCTGGGGAAAAATTCCACACTTTCCCTCGAGTCACTGGGTACGTTTGTGCTAAAATACCTGGAGTAACCAAAGTAGATGCCAGTAAATTCTCCTGCCTCTCAATTAAATGGCACAGGAAAGAGCTGCCAGATGTGGAATCTTGTTCACCACTTTCTTCTTTCAAAAAAAAAAAAAAAAAGGATAGAAGAATTCCCTGACTGAAGATGATCACTTGGAAGTTAGATCTGGGAACACACATGTTGGAGCATTTCAGCAAACAGGGACAGAGCTCAGGAGTCTCAGATTTCACTCAGACCAGCGCCTTTCCCCCTCTTTGTTGTCATTCCGAAGATCTAATAGACTCCTGAATAAAGGCTACAAAATTGTTTCTTCTTTTACATCTAGTTCTTCATCTTTCTTGGTTCGTTTAAAGCTATTTTTCTGATCTGTGTTCATGTTACCATTTGCTCCCACGGGAGTGATTAGATGGTGCCAAAGCACAGAGAGCAGAGTCCTTGAAGCAGCTGAATGAAGAAGCCACCTCGCGACAAGAAAAACGCCCTGGGACATGAATTGCTTTAATTAAAACCTTCAGGCGAAAGTTGCAAGTCTCAAAGTACATTTCATGTAAATCAGATGGCAGTTCCTTACTGCTTTTTAATGTTGTTTGATGTGTATTACAGTCAAGCAAATCGGTTTTGCAGCAGTTATACACCTACTGTATAAATCTGTATTTCTCTATTTTCATATTGCCCCATAGATGTTAAAGAGCCTGTTTATGCACAAGAGTCAGAGCCCCAAAAGCAGCATTCTGTGTGTGAAGACAACAGTTGGAGGCTAAGCACTGTTAAATTTGCTGTTAAAAAGAAGAGACTGTGCAGTGACTTTGGAAGTGGGAGTCTGTCTCATGGATTGCAGGAGTAAACAGGTTTCTCCGACGCCTCCTGTGATTATATGCATAGGAAAAGCCCCATCAGAGAGATCAGTCAGTATTTAAAAACATATAAAGAAGTAATACTTGAAACTTCTGCAATGCTATGTAGGATAAAACAGTACAGAACTTCTTCAATATGCATTGATAAGTAGAGGATGCTTGTGCCTATGTATATATGTATGTGTGTATATACACACACGCTGCACATATAACTATACGTGTATTTCAGGTGCAGGGATTTTCTCAGTCTCTGCCAGCAGTGAAGTGCCAAGCTCTTATCTGAGAGTTTCCACTCAATATCCCCCTGATGCCGTGGCTCCCTGTCATGCCTCCAGCTGCACTGGAGAGCAAAACACTGCTCCCCACCTCCTCTCCCCCCCGCCCAGTGTCTCTCAAGGCGTAGCGCCTGATGCCAATCCTTAGGAATAATGACAAAAATGATTCATTATTAATAAGTTAACTGAGACTGTATAAGGCTTGACTTCTTCTGTCTGCCTTTGTGAGTTTGATGTGTATTTTCCTTTCAGAGAAAACGAAAATCCTGCACAGAATAGCCGTGGGGTTCTCTTTATAAGATGTCTACTTCTGCTTAAGTGGGCTGATGGTAGATTGGAAGCATTTCATTGCTGCTGATGGCAAAGTGATACTTCATACTTCACTGGAGATTTCTGAACTCCATCAGTCCTTTTCTGCTTGGAGTCAGCATGGCTTAGTAAACAAAGATCAAGGCTAGAAATAAAATTTAAAAAGAACATAGGCAGAGGAGGCAGAATTTCAACCTTACCTTCTGCAGTTTCTCTGCCTAGCACTGGAAGGATTGCTCACCTTCTGCATTAACATTTTGCTGTTACCGAAATGGCTACATCTGCCTTCCTGACAGAGTGAGTAACAGGTGAATAATTTTAAACAATTTGGGATAAATGAAATATGACTTAGATATCTTCATTTAATATCCAGATGTAGACAGAGACTTTCCCTTCAGCAGGGCACTTCAAATTCTGTACCACTAAGTGTCATTATTAGCACACAGGCAAACTAAACTTATTTGTCTCCAGTGTATCCCCATCTCTATTAGCATCCCACATATTTGCTTTGTGAGTTTCCTATATCAAAACTCCCAGGTTATCCTCTGCTGCCACAAAATCCTTCAATTGCCTTTCTTTGGACATCTGGTGGCATTAATTGTGTGGTGGACCTCAGACAAGAATATTCTGCACAGTTACATTTCTGGCGACTGGTGTGGCAGCAAGTATTATTAGTAGTTATTGTCTGGTATTGATTTGCATTTTCAAACTGCCTTTTATCAAAGACTATTAATGTAGGGAGTAGTTTCTTTTTCAGCAGCTTCAGCAGAGATTGGTGTAAGCAAAGGCACAACCACTAGCAATATCTCCCAAAATAGGAGTCCTGGTATCCTGCTGTGCCCCACTGGCCTGAGTGGCTCTTTCATTGCCTGGGGTGGTGGTGGGATTTAGGTACAAGTTGGTGGATCTACTTAATTTTGATTGTGCCTGCTCTGCTTCCTTGTGATGGTGAGAATATTTGGTATGACTGTTGAGGGTATGAATATGGCATGAATATGAATAGGGTACGAATATTGGGGTAGTCTCTGTCCTGTGCACGTATAAGGTCCATCAATTTACGGCTGTAGCCTGCTCTTCCCCTCTTGATGCAGACAAGCTGGGTCACCAGGTCCTCCAGTTTTGTGGATCTTGTGGCTGATGGAACACCGTGTCGTTCTTGCCTCTGGTGAGAGAGGGGAGTTTGTACAGGAGATTTGCTCAGTACCTTGCTGTGCTGTGTAAGCAAAGAATCCTTCTATCAATTCATACACGAACTAACCCTGCCTTTTTAAAGGTCATTTCTGTCTCAGTCAGCTCTTAAAGTTCAAGAGGAAATAAACTGCTTAGAGTTGGCATTTTTCAAGTCAAGTGTCAACTTTCCAAGCCCCCAAGCCAGTGAATGCGGAGGAAGGAGAGATTAATAAGTGAGCTGCTTGCTTGATACAGTGATTGTGCAGAAACGTTCCCTTTTTTCTTTCCTCTTTATGGGGCTTTGGAATGAAATGGAACATCGATGAAATATCTTGCTTTCTCCTTTTCACTTTGCAATGCAGAAGTACCCAAAGCTCTTTAGAAGTGCTTCTTTTCTCATTAGTCCAGTGACAGCAAGCAGGGAGTTTGTCAGCTCCACTGAAGTAGGACACAAGGAGCATTTTATGACAATGCCAATACCTAAAAGCTCCTTTAACCACAGAATCTTATTATCCAGTGAGAATAAAACTCTCTCTCAGAAAGCAGCTGAAGGGTGAAGTCTCCGAGCAGGTGCCTGCCCTTAACTGCATTGACGCCTTTTCCCACGCAGGAGACGGTGGATCGATACGGAAATAAACAGGAGGAATGGGCTGTATTAATCAGGTACAATGGAGGCAGCAGGGGAGATGATAAGGCAAGACAGGTGGCAATCGAAGGGTGTGCTGAGCACAGACCATCTATTGGCTGCCAAAGTGCCTTTATTGAACACAGGGGACGTGGGCTGGGGGGGGCCCAGCTCTGCTAATTGTGCTGATGGGCAGCTCCTGAGAGCGCGAGCTGCGTGTTCCAGTTACTGCCTTGGGCTTTCACTCTTGGGCTTGGCAACTTTCACCTGTCAGTTTGTTTTGCTGGCCCATATAAGCTCTCATAGGAGGTTTTCTTCTTTCCTTCTTTCATAAAGGAGTTTGCAAAAATAAACACATGAGCAGCATTGTCTTCCGTGCTTTGCACCTCTGCTATGAGGAAAGGCTGAGAGAACCGGGATTGTTCAACCTGGAAAAGAGAAGGTTTCGGGGTCACCTAATTGTGATGTTCCAATTCCTGAAGGGAGTGTGCAAGAAAGATGGAGAGAGGCTGTGTAAAAGGGTATGAGTGACAGGATGGGGGGGGAATGGCTTCAAACTGGAAGAGAGTAGGTTTAGATTTGATATTAGGAAAAAATTCTTTACCCTAAGGTGGTGAAGCCCTGGCACAGGTTGCCTAGAGAAGCTGTGGCTGCCCCATCCCTGGAAGTGTTCAAGGCCAGGTTGGACGAGGCTTGGAGCAACCTGGGATAGTGGAAGGTGTCCCTGCCTTGGGACATGGGATGACCTGGAAGGTCTCTTCCATCCGACACCATTTTATGACTCTGTGATGTTCCTGACCATATGATGTAATGCTCTGTATATAAAACTAGGGGGAAGGCTGACCAGGGCCATTGATCAATTGGTGGTGAGGAATTGTTTTTCCTTTGAGTAACTTATTTTGCTTGAAATTTCTCTTTATTTTTCTTTTGTTTTTCATCACATTTTTTATTATTATTGTTATCATCATAGTTCTTATTTAATTTCGATTATTAAACTCAAGAGTTTTCTTAGTTTTACCCTTCCAGTTCTCTGCTCCATCCCACTGGAGTGTGAGTGAGTGGCTCTGTGGTGCTTAGTTGCTGGCTGGGGTTAAACCAAGACAGTGATGAATTAGGGTGCCACAGTGCTGAGAGCAGAAACTTCTTACTCTGCCTGTTGAATCCACTCTGCACTATCATCCTGTTCCTTTACCATGGAGCTGGTTGATGTGTGATTTGTGGTACCAACTGGCTGACACCAAATTACATTGAGCAGAGCAGTTCTTTTATGAGTGGTACAGAAACAAAATTACTTGGTTGTGATGTCTTTAAATTCATTTCCCTGTCACAACTTCCCCTCAAAATAAAGGATCTGACCTCTCTGCTCATCTAGTGAATTTGAAACCTGAAACTGCTGTATAAAAGTCTATTTACATGTCCCCCTGACTGGTTTCTGTATAAAGTATTCATTACAAAAAGATTGCATTGCATGTAGTATTGTTTAATTAAACACTTAAAAATATTTATGCAGAAGAATTGATGTAACAGGGCTATAAATGTAGTTGTTCTGGCAGTTCTCCTTCCACAGTGACAGCTTTATTCCCCTTGCCTTGTATTTGTTTAAGGGTTCTTTGAGCTAATTTGGGGGATAGAAATTAGAGAAAGATGCCCTGCAGGTTAAGTCCTAATAGTGTCAACAGTCCAGTGGAAGACTGAAATAGTGCTCTGGATTTCTGGGAAAAACAAACATCCACAGGATGTTTTAGGAATGAGGTTAGCAGGACTTCATAGTAAGTCAGATCCGGGCATATCCTTTTTGTGGGGAAAAATCACAGCTTGGAAACAGAGCCTGGGAAGGCCTTTTTGCCTCTGCTGCTCTGCCCAGACAGCTGAGCAGGGAGGATGTGCAGCTGTGCAGTATTCCTTGGATTTACAGCGAGAGGGGCTGCAGAGCCACTGCAAAGGAATGGCAGATATTCCTGGTGTGACAGTCGAGCTTGGAAAGATCCCAGTTTCTTTAGTCTCATTATCTGACACCAGATGGCTGGAGACCAGCTCTTCTCTGCTTCGTGGGTCTGTGTGTGCTGATGTACATGCCTAAAATGGATGTATATGAGAATGTAAAATGATATAATTGGGGTGAAGCTTAACCCACACTGGATGTTTTTGGGGCAGTGTCAGCTGCCTCTACTGTTTTTCCTCATTCTTGTTCTTACATTTACGTTCTTGCTTTTATTTTTTTTTTTTTCAGCTTTAAAGGAATATTTTCCCCACAAGGAAAATAGTTACTTGCAAGGCAGCATCAGGGTTTCAAGCTGCAGCTCTCAGAGGGTAGGAAGTGCCAGAAATCAAGTCACCTGGTGCTTCTTTAGTCTGGTTTCCTATAGCATGCAGCATTCCTATTTCACTTGGCAGACACAGTGGATTATGGTGACTTAATGAGCAGCTATTAATGTTTTTCTACAGAGAAATTTAATAATTTATTAGTTATTTCTTATGCTAGTCCTATTATACCAGAGGCAAACCAAGGAGAAATTGTAGCCTTATTTTTGGGGATGGCAGTGTGGAATACTTGAAACTTTTTCTTTCAGAACACTGAGCAGTACCCAAGGCTTCCTGTGGTAGGATTAGCTGCTACTGATTTCAGCAGCATTGTCAGTGCCCGGCACTGGCGCTCAGCACCAAGGGCTGCCTCGTGACTAAGCACCAAGGACTACTTTTGAAAAGTTCATGGTATCACTGGGAGCTCTGGCTTAGGCAAGAATTGGAACCAGCTTTTTTGGGAGACTTTCAGTTGCCTTAATATGAGACTATTCTCTTTAAGCAATTTCTGTGCTTCATTAATCTTCCAAAATTCTGCAGCAAATGAGGCAGAGATCCTGCAGAAAACAGATGCAGTTAGCACTGAATCCTGATTTGTTGTTAGAGCGTGGTAGGAAAGATCCTTCCCTCCCATGTCATGTTGTTTGTGCCCAAAGACATGGTGGCATTTGGAAAATTCATGGTTACAGGTCAGGTTATTTGGTCATAGAATTTTTAAGACCTTTGCAGACTTAATATGCCTCCATATTGTGGATTTAAGGATTAGCAGGTCTGTTCCAATGCTGTGCTCAATATGGCTTGGATCCTGGTAGACTGCTTTGACATAAGTTGAGTCAAAGCTGGTGGGAGGCGGATTTGAGATGAAGTTAAATTGGTGCTTGTGAGAAAGAAAAGCCAAGAACAGCAGTCTGGCTTGTCACAGAGCGCTGAGTGACTTTACAGCCGTTCCTTTGCTTTTATCTGTGCCAGTGTCCCATGGGTAAATGCCAGGGGGTAGCAATTAATTGTTTGTGTTTATTTGTTGTCAACAGCTAACATTGTGAATTCTCTTCTGAGTCCACAGAGAAAACCTAGACAGGTTTTCATCACGTAACCTGGAGGGCTTTTCACTGACAAAAGCCTGGTGCTGAAATGCTGAGCCATAGATTTGTATTTTTAGTGAGAGTTATGGTGGGGGTCCATCATCACATTGTTCTGCAAAAAACCTTTATAAACAATTATGTTTCTGTAAATTCAGCCAGGTATTCTTAGATTCAGAGATTAAAAAAAAAATAAATAGAGTGACTGAGAGGAGTATACAATCCTCATTTCAATACTCATTTCATTGTGGAGTGCAGTAATGCACACTGGAAATGAAGTCTCATTGGGAAAGGTAATTTGAAACAGATCCTCAGAACCTTCACGAAGCTGTAATGAGTCACCAGTCTGTGAGGACTCACTTGCTATATTGCAGTGGAGGGTTTAGTGTTTTGTTTTTCTCATCTAAACACTTTGACCCTTCTTATTTTATTAAGATAAGCCATTATCTAACTGTGAAGAACCTGTCATTTCAGCAGATTTGTTTGTTGACAAGTTTGGTTCAGCACAACCATTCTCTTACTCATTTCTTTCCCCACTTCAAGCAAATTTACTTTTTTACTCCTCTTTATCAGTTCTTTTTTCTCTCCAGCTCCTCAGCTCTCATGCTGCCTGTTCCCAAATGGCTTTCCCGCTCTCATGGTATGTTCGAATGTATAACAGAAATTGGACATATTCTTACTCACTCGTGATGTTCATGTCACCAGTTGCCTGCGTTGTGACTGTGCTTCACACCGGTGCTGGAGAGCTGGCCCAGTGACTTGACAGCTTACTGGGAGGGAGAAGACTTATTATGTGCGTTTTATAATATACATAATAATGGCTTGGGATAAGAAAACTCTGCAGCGCCTTCAGCTCTCTTCCCTCTTGTTGACTGTGCAAGGAAGTGAAACACACAGGGGTGTGTGTTTGGGAGTCACTGGGGTTGGTGGGGAAGGGCAGAGGTAGGGGATTAATGTCTGTAGTGAAGGAGCAGCAGAAAAAGGCTGGTGCAAAGAAGAGTGAGAACCTTTGACTTTCTGCATCGTATTTAAGCACGGCCATGAGTCCCTCCAGCCCACGAGTGTGTTTATAGATGGGTAACTGATGGGCCCAACTGCATTATTCATTCTGGTTCAGACTGAAATGGAATCATCGAGGGCAATTTTCTGTGTCACACTTCAAGGTCAGATGAGAGTATTTATTATTCCTTCTCTGTTTATCTGTGAATGCAAATTGAATTTAGTGATTCAAATTGATGAAATGTTAGAAATATAAAACTCATCAGAGCCGACACGAAGAGAAATTACTGGGTAGAGCTGGCCAGTGACTTCACCAGCCCATGTACAGGCCTCTGTTTTGATTAGTAATTATTTCAGTCTTTGGGTTTTCTTATTCTCAGTTTTGTTTCAGTTGTTGTCATTTTTGTCTTCACAGAAAAAAATGTGTAATAACACGTGAATCATTTAGAATTTGAATTAGATGATGCAAATAAAGCCAGCTGCAGAGAGGGTGCTTGGATCCTGGCTGGAGAAAAGGTTTCCTTGGGGTTGTTTTTTTGGGGGATTGTTTGTTTCTTTTCCTTCCTCCTATGGCAGTTCCCTTTCTCCAGTATTTTACTCCTTTGCATTGGATGTTCAGAGCTGGGTGGGCGGAGATGGGGAAGGGAACAGCCATTTGACATCTTTCGGTGCTGAAGCTGCAGGTGTTTCCTTGCTGACAGTGTTGCCCACAGGCTGCCCTTGCTCACCAGCCAGGGTCATTAGGAGAGCCAAAATGAGGGGCTGCAAAGGGGACTAAATGAGCATGACTCTTAATGAAATAATGGGAATGGAGAAACTCTCTTCCCAACTCCCTGTGATGCATTTTGAACAGTTTTGCAAACATCTTGGCTTGGTTTGATGTATCAGTCTGTGGTCAGAAGGCATCTCTGTAGTGTGCATCTTGTTCTCTGCAGTGTTGGAAAGACAGTTTAAACTTGTACAGGGGGGGATTATTCTTATCTCAGAGTGGGAGTGGAAAATCCTTATCAGTGAATGCTCTTTAAAAATAGGCTGTTCTCTGTAATTGCCAAATGCCACATACAAATGACGATACGGAGAGAGATGATACACGGAGTGCTGGCTATATGCTGTGTTAATAATCATAGAGGACTGTTGTTTTTCACTCCTGCTTTTTAATTACTTGCATTTTATTAAGAACATTTAGTATTTGCTTCTCTTCAAGCACTGTGAAGGGAATCAGTTTGCTCAGAATGCAAGTGTGTCTGACTTACTGTTGATTCAGAAGAAGAGCCATGAGCATTTGGACACACCAAAAGCCCTTAATAGATTTGTCTACATAAGCTATTATAAATCACTTTGTTTATTCAACTATCAGCTTGATTTCTCCTGTAGCCAGTTGTACTGAAGACAGCAGCATTTTCAAGTGTAGTAAGAGCACAATGAGCAGTGTGGGCTCAGTGGTTTTTAAATGCCAGTAAAAGTTTTATTTACCAAATAAATGCCTTTAGCAGAAGCTTTGGCCTTACGAACACTTAAGGTTTGGAGGCTTAGAAAAAGGCCATTTATGCCTGTAGTGGTCTCACCCTTGGAATATTTTACATTCCGGAATTCAGTGGTGGATGGGATGTTGAAATTATTCACGTTTCAACGTAAAACCAAACCAGGGAAGTTTCTCTCATTTATTGAGACGTTGCTTTCATTCTCATCTTGATGATGGATGTGGGAAGCACGTTCAGTACTGTGACAGTGACTCTCACGTCGAGAGGCTGATTAAGTGTCGGCTCAGGCAGAGCCACTTCGGCAACGCTCCTGGGCTCGGCTCCTTTGGGTCGCCGCCGTCAGCAGAGCCCCGTGTGTTGCAGCAAGTGTGAGGACCCCGTAATGAAAGGAAGCAGAGGGTGCCTGATGTGAATCTCTTTCTGTAAATCTTAACTCCTGCCAGTCAATTATGGCCATTGTGCTGGGGCTGGGGCAGAAAATGTGTGTTATTTCTGTTCTGTGGCTGTTCACTTCCATGGAACTGCGTTTTTGAGCCTGATAGTTATGCTGCTGGTTAGGGAGTAAAAGTAAATACTGTCTCACAGATAAAACATTGTCAGTGTACCAATAAAGCTCCAAATGTCTGTCTGCTTTTTACCCATTTCATCTGGCTGCACTAGCAAAATAATTCTTTTTATGTTGTTCCCTCATTATAAATTTAGTATGATTCGAGTCTTCCTTGTACGTAGAGTTTCAAAGTGATGTATGAACTGCTTACTTTTGAATGATTTGTGATTTATGGAAGCCTGATGATGGTGAGTTATAGAAAAGGTCTTTGAGAAAACACAAGGTGTGAACCAAGAGAAAGTTTGCAGATGTTTGTGAGCAATAAATAGCAAGAAGAAAGCTTGTTGTCCTGCTGGCTCTCTGTAGACTGTAGTATTTTGTGTAGCAGTATTTCATAGGGCTCTCCGTAAGGCACAGTTAAAGCTTTAAATAAAATATAGCCCCTGCGATAACTTCCACTAAAGATGGTCATGTTTTGTATTGTTTCTCTTTCTGAATGTAGTGAGCAAATAGATAACAGGGACCTGTTGGCCTCCACAGGTCCCACAGTGTCAGCAGCCGGACAGTGTTTGAGGGCAGGGGTGGGAGCTGCTGCTTCCCTGTATCCACCATTCTGTGTGAAGAAGAAAGGAAGCAGAAGAAGATGCCAAACAATCTTATTTTAATAAAAATTAGCGCTCAAAGCTCCAATTTCTGAGTGGAAATAACTCACAGCACTAAAATAATCTCCTCCTTCCTAATGTTTGCTAGTGTACCTGCCTTAAATTTACCCTGTTGGGCAGCTCCTTTCTGCAGCCTTGTTCTCAGAGCTCCAGTCAGTCTTTGCAGCAGCATTTTGTGATGGATCAGGTCTTTTCCCTTTCTAACATAAGATGGACATTCTTCTGCTTTGCCAAGCCTCACCTTTCCTTTCCTGTGTCGTAACCCTTTTAAAGCCAGATTGGTTTTGTCATCCTCTTCTCTCTTCATGGTTTTTCCCTTGTTAATTCCCATCCTGGATGGTGGGGTTTCCTGTTGAGGCAGGTTGGGCAGAGGCTGAGGGGGGAAGTTGTCTGTGCCAAAAATTGACTGAAGCCTTCAAGGAGGGCACAGGGATGTCCTGCTGCTACCCAGGACAGTGTAATACAGGCTGGAGTTACCCAGTTAATGCTTATGCCTTCATGTTGGTTTATAAAACCCGGGAGGGGGAAGAACTGGATTGAAAAATAACATTCTTGTTCAGCTCTGTTTATGAGTTTACGGTGTGGTTTATGTGTGTACTGTCTGTAAACGTGTCGATACATTGAGACAGCTCCGAGTTGTCAAGCCTCAGGAATGGGTGTTTCTTCATCCAAATGTCTCACTACAAAGCAATTTCCCTTGCTCCTTTTTGCCTCATTAGCTTCTGCGTTAACCTTTTTATTTTGGACTCTGACATGAAGATGTTGATGGTTCTTTTCTCTGTTACGTGTGTGCGGTAGCACTGTCATCGTGTTTTCCCTCGGTGCTCTTCCCATCGCACGCCGGTTTTCGGTGCTTCTCTTTGATGTGATCTCCCTCCTGACAGCTGGCCCTGGTACATACACGTGTCTCATCTTTTCCAGAGTTACAACATGACCCAGACAGTGTTGCTCTTCTAATTGTCTCTGTGCTGCCGTGGACCTCGTGTTTTCCTCTCAGGTTGATGCACAGACTGCTCTGGCACCCTGTTTGTTTTCCCTGTTGTTTTTTCAGTAACTGAGGCACTTGGCTACCGAAAGGGTGGAATGATTAAAATAATGTTTTATGGATCACTGAAGGGAGGGGGGGGGGAACTGTCAGCTGCTTTTGTAATTTTTGAAGGAGATTATTAAAATATATCTTAGAGCTTCAGCATTCACTCAGTGCCGTCATTGTTCTCAGTCTTTCCAAGAATATTCTGGAAAATGAAGTTTTGTCATTAAGATTGCATTAAAGTGGATTACAGAAGGGAAGAGCAAAACATGAAGAGTCTCAACAGCTCAGAATAGAATGATGTTGGCATCTCATTCACTGGGATGTGGAACAAGGAACATTAATAGGCTGATAAACAGAAATGACTTTTGCTTTTTAAGGCTTAGAAAGGTTTACTTTGAACTTGTAAAGATTTTAAAATGCCAGTTCTCCAAGCTTTTGTTGAATGGAGAACTTTATTTTATATTTTAATGCTCATATTGAGTGAGCAATTACTTCTGAAAAGCCATAGGTGTCATCAGGGTGGAAGAAGAGTGCACAAGCCTGGCTTTAACAGCTTTTGCTTTTGAGCACCTACTTTCAAATCCTGTTTTGTGTCAATAAGAAATATAACTTTCTTTTAGGATTTTTTTCTTATAGAGGCAGTTTCTGTTGTATTTGGTACAGTTTCTGGAAGAGTTGTCAATCTGTCCTGAGAGGGGAAGAAAGGATCTCAATAATGTACTTTGGCATGGTGTGGAGAGTTGTAAGGAAGTTGAATTTCACGCCTCCCCTAGCAAGGAAACCTATGGTAACAGTCAGTTCAGAGAGTTTGAGGATTGTCCCTGCTTTCACAGACATCTCTGGAATTTAAATTTTATGTACATTAACATCATATTTGTTCTGAGACAGAAATATAAACAGATGAGTGTGTTATTTCCATGCAGTGGCTGAGGAAATTGCCCATTTGTCTCTCTTTGCTTAACTTTTCTCATGTTTTGAAACAGTTGTTTTCCAGCCCCTCCTTTGAGAGTTTTGTGTCTGGCTGAATGTCTGTGCTCTCCATGAGATGTGAATCTCAAATATCTTTCATTATTATTTTAGGAAGGAAACCTAGCACATATGTAATTTTTCTTAATGAATGTCAAATCAATCATCATTTGTCAGTCCACTCAGCATTTATAGAAATAAGTCACAATATTGGGAGATTAGGAAAAAAGATTTCTCCATTGCCTTATCAAAATGTTTGGCAATAATAAAATGTGAGATTTTTGCTGTTTGATAGTATTTCATATTATGTTTGCATTTTTTTTCTTCTGTTCTAACTCTAACCAGGACCAAGGTTCTTTTTATAAGAGCAAAAAATATTTGCAGTAAGGTTAGTAAGGTAGTGCAGTTTAATTTGTTATAACCCACTTGGGTGAGGGTTTTGTATTTCTATTTACCCTGTGCATAAAACCAGCATATTGTGGAATGAACTGTAATGAACCTTAAGACAGAAATTGAGGTTACCTGGTCTCCCCCATCCATTCTGCCCTGTTTTGGGGGCTGACCTGTTGCAGGCTTGGTAGGCTGACCCACAGGCATGTTCCATCACCACAGATACCACTGTTGGACACGGGTTCCCTTCTTAGCTCATTAATTAAAACAGGTCCAAGGGAGCAGTGGTGCCCTCGTAATGCAATTATCCAGTTTCAAATGCAGATGAGCTTCCCTCTTGATGAACTTTCCCACCTGAATACAACAATGAAGAGACTATTTCACAGTTCCTGATTATTAAATTGAACTGTGAATGGTTCCAAATTGAACTGGAGCTTTAAATAGGTTTCTAATTCATCCAATGCTTGAAAAGGTGTCATATTTTCAGGGAGGAGGGTTTCGAGGTGGGGAGACAGCTGCTTTGGAATTTTTGTGAATTCCTACATAAATTTCCCAAGAAACACAATTTGGTGACCTGTCAGTGCAGACTGTAATTGATTTATACTGTATTCCCTTTCGGGACTATCTAAACAGTACCTTAACAATACTGCTATTTTATCTAAAAGCATTTTGATTTATTTTCTTCTAATTATAATGAGAAATAAGACCCCTCTGAAGCACTCAAAAATTTTCCAGTGTTGTTTTTATCCTCAGAAAAACCAAGATCATCTGTTCCTGAGTAAACCAGAGATGTTGGGTTTGATCTTTTCCACTTGCTTGAGGGTTTTTGACTTGTGTGCAATACTTTTTTATTTCATGTCCTGCTCACTCTTTAAATACTTGGTGAAATCTTGGATAAACTTGTCGTATTTGAATTATGAGCCAACCCTTAACAATCACAAGAACGATTTCACTTCTGTTTTGTTGTTCATCAAGTACGTTGCCAGCAGTTGATCTGTGATGAGCTGCCTGATGTGAGCCTTGGAGCAGCTGCCCATGAGGGTCCCAGCAGCGGGCCGAGTGTCTGAAGGGCACACGTGGAGAGCATCTCCAGGAGTACACGGATAATTGTGCATCACCACGTGGTGCTGCACAGAGAACTGAGAAGAAGAGGGACCAAATTATTCTGGTTTAATTGAGAATCATGTCCACATTTCAAAAGAAGTGCTAATCACCTGGCCTCAGAAGACATTTCTCTTCCAACATAGGTTGCTGGCAAGAGCAGTGTGCAGGTGGTGGCTGTAATTACTTGCTGAGTACTATCTGTCAGTCAAAGCAGATCATATTAAACCTCAGTTTTACTTCTACTTTCTTAGAAAAAGATGAAAAGATTCAGTATAACCCAGGATTTTGTGTTGTTTTTTGAAAGCAAGGCATTTTCTCAAAGGCAAACTGGTTGATTTTGAAACAGATACGCAATTATTTAAATACTTTGTATGTGTGAGGTTCCGGTAATTGTCTTGTGCTGCACAAGAAGGCTGTCACTGGGATGGTTCCTCTCTCACATCTTTTTCTGACAACAGCTGATAATGAGGCTGCAGCTCCTCTGTTTTCAGCTGTGCAGCCGTAAGATGAAGTGGTACCAGCCCCGGTGTCCTGGGTCATGGTGATGCTTCTCTCAGGTTTTCCTGATCTCTCTGACTGAGCGGCAGTGGCCGGGAATTCACAGGTCTGTACTGTCTTCCTTAGTGCCCGAATGCTTGAGAAGGCCCGGCAGCAGCTACAGGAGGAAATCCTGCGGGTTCAGAGCCAGCTCCTGGACGAGAAGAAGAGACGTGAGCACCAGGAAGCGCTGGTCAGGCGGCTGCAGAGGCGCGTGGTGCTCCTCACCAAGGTGAGTTTCTGAGTGGTGTTTGGAAAAGCCCGTGTCCTTTTTATTTCCCTCCATGTGCAGTCCTTCCTATTTCTTCTTTGTTCACCTCTGTAACTGGTACTACAGAGTTGCTGTGGGGTTTTTGAATAGTGGGTGCTGTAAGAGACTCAAAACTTGCCTTTAGGACTTTGCTGGAATAAAAGCACCAGTGCCTCCTAGGGCTGTGCTGGTGTTCCCTCCATCTGGGCTCATGCCGTGCTGACGATACGGGGCTTCGTCTCAGGCTTGCCATCTGCGTGAGGGCACAGAATTGAATCACGTTGGTGCTGGAGTGTTTTGAACCCACTGAAGGGAATTTATAATGGCTTTGGCTGCATTGCCTCCTTTCCTAAACAGAACGAGACGACGGCACCTTGTCAACTGTTCCTGTGGAAAAACAATTTACAGAGAGTAAGAGATTTGCCTTCCTCTTACGCTGGAAGTCTGTTCGAATGTAATGGCAGGCACTAGACCAGTAAATTGAAAATTCGTTTTAAGAGTCTTTCTATAGGATATATCAAAGAACTCTGCATCACCCTATATCAGGTGTGCTCTCGTGATGAAATTCTATACAATAATTTTGAAGTCTGTAGAGCATTGAAAATTTTATATTAAATTCTGAGAGCTCTCCTTCCCCAAAGGGAATACTAATTCACTAGTCAGAAAGATAGTTACTTCACTTTCCAAGAATATTCCCTGCAGAACCTCCCTCATCTGAGCAGTCTCCCTGATCTTATAAAGCTGCTCACGTAAGTGAGCTTATGTGTGTGCAGGAGGTCAGACTCCAGTAGTTAGAGCTCATGTGAGGGAGCCAGGCACATCCCTGGGTGGGGAGGAGAGAGGGGAAAGAACTGTTCTGCTGCTCCTGCTTTAGGCTTTCATTTTCAGTGTCAACTAAAGCATTTTGATCGATTTTAATTGTGCTGCACCCTGTTCTGTGTAATTCCGGGCCATTGTTGAGCCAAAGAAGCTGTGATATATGGTGCAGGAAGCAGGGCTCTCGAAGCATGAAGCAGCCACTTTACAAGAGGATATTCCATCAGATCTTCCGACTGCGGCATTTGATGCCGTGGAGAGTCACATAAGTGAGAAGAGAAAAATGACAGCAGCTCTTTCTGCTTCACACTGAGGCAGGCACTGCAGTCAGGGTGGATGGACCAAACTCTCTCCATGGAAACAGAAAAGGCATCTCTTCTCCTCAGTCTTTCTCCTACCCCCCCGCAGCAGACAGCCCTCAGTAGCGTTCTGGTTGGATGTGGTACAGGTGGAGACTGGGCCCAGTAAAAATCCTTCCTTTACAACCTTCTCAGCTGTTCAACATTGTGCTGGACTGCTCAGCCCTGAAGGAAGTTTCTCAGATGGTTTCTAAAAAATTCTCTTTGTTAACTTATTTCCAGTGCTCAGCAGAAACTCTTCTTGTCACAGAATGCAAAATGTCGTTACTTTTCTTTAAGTACAGGGCAAAAAGACAACAGTACTTTGTCGTGTAATGGGTTGTACCCTGATTTACTCAGGAAGGCAAAGCCTTTGCTTCGTTTGCTGTTCTCCTCCTGAAGAGGAGTAAAGGAAAAGTTGGAAATGTCCTTCATTAGACCATGGCAAAAATCTTTTGTTTTGACAAGGGAAGTTTTCAGTGCTTCCTCAACTGACCTGTTTTAAATGAATAAAGGCTTTGCTCGTTCTCTGAAAATTTATATTCCATCCAGAGAATGCTGAGGTCCTTTGTGAAGAAGTTACATGCATTATGGTACTTGGACAATCTATCCTTGGCACTGTTTCTCCTGCTGGTTGCTCTTCTCATGCAAAATCAGAGGGAGGAATTTCATTTAATTAAAAAAGTATGATATTGTGATTTAAAATGAGGTTGAGCAAATATATTGCCCATCAAAAATAATTATTTTACATTGAAAGCATATCACCTAGAATGGTATTTAATCATCTAATTAGTGCCATCAGTAGTACAGCATGCTTCTATGTAATTTGAGAATGGAAAAGAGGAGTTCACTGTATTGAAGCTTTGTCTTGTTAAATAGGACTGTGAAAATCTAATTTGGGGGAGACTATTATATATATGATTGAATTGCTATTGCTTTTGATGGTATGACTTTTGCATTTGTGTATGTTTGACCCTCCACCAGGGCAGTGAATCTCTTCCTGTATGCTGAGCAAATAAGGACTGAAAGGCATCAGATGTGTTTAACAGTGCAAGTTTAATGAAGTAACAGTTGTTCTTTCTGTGGGCTCAAATTGGAACCTGGAGGTCTCAGACCTTGAATATATTTTAAAAGATCAATAGAAACCAATAGGTTGTTCTTCTTTTGCTAACAGCACTACCAGATATTTCAGCAGTAAATGGACTCTCTGCAGGAGGTACTTGCTTTGCCAGTCTGATTCCTTCTCACCTTACTTTTATGGCTACTGATTTGTTTCAAGATTCAAGCAATACTTTGTGGCTCTTACAGACTGTCTGTCTCACTTGTTCAGTTGCTACTTGCCACAGTCTCTGGCTGTCTTGATTGCTCTCATATTTCCATTTCAGTACATTTAACTTTTCTGTCTGTGCCTTGCTTCCTCACCTCATTTGCTTCTTTTGGGCTTTCTTGATCTTACTTGGGCCTTTCCAGTTGGTTTACTGCTTGGAACTGGCACAGTTGTCAGTCTGGGATACTTCAGTGCATCCCTACAAATCTCTCTTCCCTGGCAGACCTGAAGAAGAGCATTCTCCACTGCTGACAGCAGGCTGGTGTAGGAGCTGCGTCCTGATTATTCCTGTTGACAGACTGCTGTTTAGAATATGTTGGTTGATCACTTTGTCCCATATGTCCTATGTAAATCAGGGCAGTTTTCTGATTTACATGTTTTCAGTGAAACATAAGACGAGATTTGGACACCCTCGAGGCTTTCAGACACTGATGGCTGGAAGGTTTCTCCTGGAATGTCACTCTCTTCACTTAAGCTGATGAAACAGAAACTGATGTTTGAAGGGATGCATTCACTCACTCTGCCTGACTGGGTTCACTCTCTGCTGTGCTGTCTTTTTGTTTTGCCTTTGCTCAGAAGTTTTTAGTGAAATCTTTAATCTTTGCTTCAATACCTGAGGTAGTTGTGACACTGGGAGATACCTGAAATGCTGGGGAAAGACCTAGTCCACCTCTGCCCTTTTTCCTGTTTGGTTTCCTGCTGTATTTGTTTTAAATGCCATGTTTACCCACACAGTCTTGTATTTGACTTTTTTGTTGTTCTCAAGCTTGTGAGTATTTCTCTTTTTCTGAGAGCTTTGCACACAACTCATGGTATTTGTGTATGAAGTGGGCTTGTTAAAAACAGTCAGTTCTGCTACTGAATGGCTAAAATTTGAATCTCTTAGGAAATTTTATATGACATAGAGGTCTCCCAAAATGAAAAACCATTTCTGAAAATCCTTATCTGAGTGCAAGCAGCTGATTGAGTCAGTGTTCCATGGAAAGAATGTCTGAAGCTGCAAAGGGAGTAGGATCAGCCCATACCACGTGCAGCAGGTTTGACCAGAGACAGAATGCCCTGCTTTGTGCAGGCCGTGTGTGATCCTTCACAGGAAGCTCAACACTCAAAATGTGAAGCCCGATTTCAGTTGTAGCTTACTCCAAATGAGTCCAATTTACTTCTCAAAATGTAGACTTTGTGAATGCACAGTGCCATAATTGCATCCCTTGCTCTCAGATAAGGCACAATGCAACGAGTGAATTAATGTGCTTGTAGTGGATGTTGTTGTTTCGCTGTGTTTATTTCCCGTCTGTGCACTCGTCTGCCTGTGGGTACTTTGCTGCCCGGAGAAGAGGCTGAAAAATTCCCTTTTGTTTCCTGAGCTTTCAACCAGATCATGTGATGTGATAGGAAATCTGTTTCTATTGAGACTAATTTAGGCCATCACCATAAAAGTTGGAGATTAAACAAGTATTGATTAACCAGCTCCAGCTGACTGTTGATACCACATGTTCCTGGAGATATCAGTCAGTGTGAAGTATATTAGTGACTCCCAGAGCTGAGAGTGGCAAAGATGCATCAGAAATGGGACTAGGTAATTAAACTGTTCATTAAGCATGGCAGATGCAGAGTTCATGACTTGATTTGCCATCTGCTTTGTTTTGTAATCAGTAAAGATTTAAAATAATGCTGATGGCTTCTCTGTCATACTGGGTCCTGCATTATGTTTTTCTTAGGAGGTAGATAGATGATTTTAAAGCTCAAGGCAGGATCTTAAAGTTCTGGGGCCTCAGCGAAGAAGGTGAATTAACCCTTTGCCTGGGTCATGTAAAAAATCAGCTATAAATGTTGCAGTCAGTATTGCACTCAGCAGCAGTAGAAAGAGCCACCCTGGCCAACAGACCCTTGTGACAGACATTCTTTCGGGTGTGGGTCCTGTGCTCTGCTCTGCATCCAGGTGGCAGAGTGGGCTTTGGGGCAGAGCTGAGCCTCTCCTCTGGGTTCTGAGCAGCTCCTGAATGGTTTCCGTGTCTGTCACGATGCCTCATCCTCCCTTCAATCCACTTCAGGACTGTATGTCATTTCCGCAGTGCTGGTGCTTGTGCATCACCAGCTGTGCTGCTGCTCTACACATGATTGCTAACTGCTGTCAGCCTGACCCTTTCCCTCTGCTCACCGTGTCTCCCCTTCGAAGGCTTTCATAAACCCATGGAAGTTATATTCCTTTTATGCCTACAAATAAATATATTTAAAAGCAATTCCATTTTTCCCTCTTCAGTGATTCAGCAAAGCAAGTTTTGTGGGCTGATTTAATGCTTACTTAGACTATCTTGCAGGTCTGAGAAGAGGGAGACAAGAGACTGTCCTTGAAGGAGACTCAGCAGCCTTATAGATTGAGCACAGGTTTTTCTAATTTCCATGTGATTGTCTTAATCAGATAAATAGTTTCAGCAAAAAGGTGTTTGGTAATTAGGGGTGGAGGAAGATAAGAGCAAAAGAAGAGAGGAGGTGATCATTATCAGCTGTGGGGCAGAGGGAAGGAGGTGGTTGCTGCCTGTGGAGTGCAGGGGCTTGGAGCAGGTTGCCGCTGAAGTGTATTTTTTTGTGGTATAAACTAGCATAACCCATTTTTGTTTCCAGACTCTTCTTGTAGGGTGCCTTTAAAGGATGAGGACCACCAGGTCAGAGAGGAGGTAGGTGTTTTTATGAATAATCTCCTCTGCTTGCAAGCTGGTTTTAGACTGGTCCCAGGTTCAGTCTGATGCAGGGTGGTTGTTGAGCTTCGTGTTTGTGGTTTCCACAGGAGTGTCGGGATTACTGGATAAAGCACGCTGAGTTTTGTGAGGAGAAAGTGGGATTTGTGGGGTTTGGTGGCTGCTGCCATAGACATTTTCTGGTGGGATTGGGGAAATATTAGAGTTTTTGTTTGCTTTTGTTGGCTTTTGACAGCCTTGTCTGTGAGGTAGAAGTCCTTCAGGGAAAGAGAGTTTGAGAGGATTTCTTTTAACACTAAGGTTTGGGGTTTTTTTCCCCCCTGTATCACCCAAATTTCTTGTCCTTTTTTTGAGTAACTTTCTCCAGTTACTTACTGTGTCATGTTTTAGTCCTGATCCCCCTAACCACCTTCTGGAGCTTGGGCAGCTGCTTCCCACATGCAGCAATGTTGGAGGTAACTTACTGTGCCACTGTTTGCCTGCAATGGCTGCTCTGCAAGGAGGTTCTGCAAATTTGTGTTCTGACAACCCTGTTCCTGTCTGAATTTTATTTTTTTAGTGTCTGTCACTGGTCTGCTTCACCTTTCTTAATCATCCTGCAGTCTGTATTGTGAGGACCTTTAAACCATGTTCTTGCCTTTTGTGTCTAATGCTTTCTAGGATCTGTTGACCTGATTTCAAAAATCTCCATATCTGAGAGTCTGGGTGTGATTTTCTCCTTTATCTGTACCCTCTAATTTGTCTGTTTCTGAGTTTTATTTAGCATCTAATGGGATGGTCTAACTTGTTTTCATGGGGAAAAACTACAGGAAATGCAAAAGAACGAGCGTAAATTTGATCAGCCTTGGCATAATCTTGACTGTGCTGTGCAAGTCATTCAGCACAGCAGTGTTGGTGGCTTCACCCTGGCCTTGTCATGAACCAGCCATAGTATTTGTTGAGGTGGTTTCATCCCCTTTCGGTAGCTCCCTGAGCAGAATCCCACAGTACTCCAGTGGCATTTCTCACAGAGATTTGTACAATGACAAACTAACTCTGTGCTGATTTATACTTGATGCTTCCTTATATTCATTTCAAGATCTTATTTGCATGCTTGACATTTTAAAATACTGTGTTTGGAATGTGTTATTTATTTTGAGACCTTTATTAAGCAACCTCAATCTAAGGGTTTAATTGTTACTGATAGCTAAGAGTATAATTACCTCAGTAAAATATCATGGCTATATTAAGAAAATGGCAATTGTCTTCCAGAATAAAATGAGTACAAGCCATTTTCCTTTGAAACAGGTTGTTCCATGAGGCCTGCTAATATCATTCACTAATACAGTTGCAGAATCTCTCAATAAAGAATAAATAAGGAGAGCTGAAATCGAAGTGTTTGGAGAAGAGACTGGCTGTAGTAGTTTCAAAGCGCTGCACAAAGACCATTTGGGAGGAGGAAGTATCTTTAAACTAAACCAAAAAATGTTCACTAGTGAGATTTGCAGATTTCTGAAAGGCAGGAGAATGTATGTTTGCTGGTGAGGGCTCCCAGACCCCAGTGCATGCTTTTCTTTCCCTTGGTTTTCTTTTTTGCTGTGGTTCCTTACATTGCCTGATTTGGTCTAAGCTTTACTACTCACTTCATTTTACTCAGTGCAGAGTTGTTGAGTTCTCACTTCCTTATCCTGCCCCAAAAAAGCTTGGAAAAGCCTAACAGTTCCCTTAGTTTCTGCCTTGTCAGTCTGGGTCTGTTGAGGGCGTCTCTGGCTCCGAGATGCCAGAGCTTGCCCATGGGCTGTGGGCACTGCAGGAGTTTGGGAGCGAGTCTGCCCTTGCCTTCTTGCTTTCCACTGAATCTTCTCTACTGAGATCTCCTGCTCTTGGTTTGTTGTCCGTAACTAGTGGATAAATTTGCCTTTTCACTGACTTTGGATATTCTGCTTTGTGTACCTGTCTGAGTACCTGTAGGAATTTGTGCCGTGGAGATGAAGGTGATGTGTTTTGTTAGAGTGGAGCTTCATCACCTGAGGGCCCTCAACGTGGAGTTGCTGAGCGTTAGTTCAAATGACCAGCCTGGAGGCAGAAGATGAATTGGCTCGTGGGCCTTGCTTCCCCTTCCCTTTTAGAAGCATAAAAGAGCTCATAAAAATTATCTTAGCAATTTTATGGGAATCAGTTTTGTGTAATTCTTTCTCTCGCCTTGTTATGAATCTGGTAAATCTTGTAATGATAAAAATGCAGAGTCTGTTATTATCTTTATATCTGATGCTTTTGAGGTGGAGGCACAAGGACAGTCTCTGTATTCTATTAATATTATGTCTGACATAATTGCTATTTAGCAGTATGTTTAGAGGGTTTTTTAAAATTTTATAACAATTCAGAATATGAAGCAAAGTTAAAAGTTATGTGTTATTTTATGAGGTATTTATGAAGAACAATAGAAATGTGATCCTTTTTTCCCCCAGAACACTGACTGGATTCTGCTTTGTTCTCCTACCACTAGATATTAATGCTCAATGCTAAGAGGTTATATTATGAAAATTAGAAATATACCCATAAAAGAATTTATATGACCTTCAGTTCTCATATTTCTCTGAGAGAAAGGGCTGTAGGACTTCTAAAGGTAAAATATTCAATAAAGAGAAATTAGGTTAATCCAATGTTATGGCTGAGAATTTAAACTCACCCAGGTCAGGTAATTCAAAGTTATAGTTCCCTTGATGCGTGTGCTGTAACATTTATTCCTTAGCTCCTCAGCTCTGAATTATGAAGGATGGTTGAGCGGGTCTGGCAGGGAAGCAGGCGGGAAGATGGATGTGTGGAATGAGGGAGTTATTGGTGGGGGAAGTCGGGCAGAACAAACCTCCCTCTGTGCCTCACAGATGAGGGAAGGGCGACAGCAAGAGGGGGCTCAGTGAGCTGGCTGGCCGTGGGCTTGGGCAGCATCCAAGGGCGGGGAAGGGCTTTAGGATTTCTGAACAGCGGGCTCTGAAACACCAGCAAGGATAAGCTGCTCAAAAAGGGGTTTTTTTTGCGTTTCTTTGTTCCTCAAATACTTAAGGTTTGAAGGCATTAATATCAGTGCCTCTTAGAGTGGTGGTATTGCCACAGGAACTGCAGCTTTGAATCTCTGACTTCTCTCTGTTTTAATTCTCAGCCATAAAACTGGATTAACTGGGTTTGCTTCAAGTTGAATTGCAGTGGATTTTTTTTAAGGGATAGGAGAGAGAGAGAGAATTAAGTAATTGCACAGTAGCTTATTTCAGCATGGGATGTGAGCCTCTGGTAAGAACAGCTGCATTACTCAGACACCAGTCAGAGCATCCTTTCAAATGGAGACCCGAAATCTTTGGAGAACTGAAGGACTGTCTGGAGAATTAGGGAGTTTTGGATTGCTCCTGGCACAGTATCATGCAGTACTGACTGTTTTGTTCAATGTGTGTTCACAACATCTCAGGTCAAGCATTGCTTAAATTGATGAATATATTAGAAGTCAAATGAGGTTTTACAAAGCATCATGGAAATGGTCTCTGACCCATGATTTGTAGCAGAGAATGGGAGAAATGAACTGTTCCCTCTTTTATGAACACATTTGCTTAGGTAGTATTTCAAAGTCAACAACATTGTTTAATAGAAACTATAGAAAGCTTGAAGAAGGGGTCTAGTTTCAGTTAATGAATTCTGATTGATTCCATGAGGGTATTATACTGAAAGTTTCTCAATATACGGAACAGCTGCTGGGGGTTTTTGGTGTTGTGTGGGGCACCTAGACCAGGACCAGTGAAGAATATTAACCATAAACTTGCCTGTTCAGATGGAATCAGTTTGGGACAGTGGGGGGGAACTAAGGCTTAATTTTCTGTCTGTATGAATCCAGAGGTTCAGGATTTCCCAAAAAAGTCTGCTACCTTTTTGAAGTAAAGAATTTGGAAAGGGATCAACAAGTAAAGTGGGAGCATGAGACAGGAAAAGAAAATAAGCTGTTTACATCAAGATGATGTTGAACTTTCTTCCTCTCAGGAGGAGATCTCTTTGCAAGAGAGTTTTCTGATTTGTAGAGGTTGTGTGTAGGAAGGTCCTACAACCCTGCAGGACATCCAAGCTGCTTTTTAAGCATAAGGAAGCACAACCAGAGCAATGTTTAAATATGCCTGTCTGTGTCTACATCTCCTTACTTTCCTTGGGTAGCGAAGTCCGAGGATTCCAGCAGATATGTTCTTTTGCTTGCCGCTGTATTGGATCTGTAGAAAGTGCAATGGGCTTATTCCAGTGCTGTATCATCCCAGTTGCTCCTGTAGCAACCCTGGGGAAAGCAGAGACTTCACCCTGCTTGGTCTTCTAGTCCATATTACTTTAGGTGCCACAAAACCCTGCAAAAGGAATTGAGACAGTGGTTAAAGTGGAAGTAGCTGAAGGGAGGAACATTTTTAAACTGATCACCTGTTCCTGCAAGTGCATGAGAAGGTTTGTGCTGTGTTTCTGCCTGGGAGCTGCAGACACCTGGGGGGCTGGGTTTGACATCAGTGGCAAGTAAATATTTGTCACAGAAAAATTTGCATTCTGCTGGTTCTCTGTGCCAGCCCGTGCTGTAACTGCAGGATCTGTTGTTTTGCTGCAGCTGAATACTCTTCCCCCACTCCTTTGCTCCCCCTGAGGGGTGAGCACAGCTCCCTCCCTTGTTGGGCACTCTGCAACTCACATTTGCTTGTCCTGAGCACCTGTAAGGAGCTGTAAAACCTAAATATAGGAAGAAATGGATGACAGGACTTGGGGCTCACTGTCCTTGTGTGCATTTGAGGGAGCGATTCAGACTACAGCAAGCAGCAGGTCCTAGGGAGAGCTTTGACCTACTCGACGGTGGAGCACGTAGGTTTGGAGTGAGGTGGATGGGATGTGCCTGAAGCCCTGTGGGCTCAGCCTCCATGAGCCAGAGCCAAGAACTTGTTCCCCTTTCAGGGAGAGGAGATGCTCTTATTCCTTTTCTCCCTCTGAGCTGCAGAGTCTTTTCTCCACTGGCAGAAGCAGCTGGAAGAGTCCCTGCTCCTGCACCCATTCTTTGCCTTGCATGGTAGGCAGAATACAGGCAGGTCCAGGACCAACAGCTGGTTGTTATTGCTTGTGTGGATGGGAGGGTAGCTGGGAAGGCTAATTCTGTACATTAAACCTGTGAGTAAATAAAGGTGGATATGAAGTAACATTTCCTTCAGTACATGCACACAGCAGAGTTGTGTGCTTCTACAGGGGATGTGCAAAATGAATTTCCAAAATGGATGTGTAGTTCCCCAGATGACCTAGTGCCTGAATTAGCAATTTAAGCCATTTGACTCTTTTCAGTTGCTCTTTTTTCAGTCAGATACATAAGCTGCAGAAGTTTTATGTTTTATGCTTGTAACAGTAGTTCTACTCTGTAAATAGTATTTTCAGTTTTGCAGATAAGGAACACTTTCTGGCTTTAATAAATTAATTTTCTGTCGATAACAGACTACCTTTGGAGACCAAGTTTCTAGGTTGACATTTCTATTATATTAATTACAAAAGAGGAGAAACTGTGCTTGTTTTGTTATTGGGAAATGCCATTTGCTAAGTTATTGGAAGGCTGACCTTGTCAGAAGTGTTATTACATTATCCCTTGGTGAGGGCCGCCACAACTGAATGACATGAAAAAAATGCAGGAAGAAAAAAGCAATTTTAGGACATATAATGAAATCAAAACAAAATGTCTCTTTTATTCCTCTCCAATGTGCAGATGTTTATTAAGATAGCATATTGTAAGAGGTTGATGCTGGGGGAAAAACTGCTTGTGAACCACTCTGGGTTATTTTTTAAAAATGAAAATCACCATGCACGACAATTTTTGACGTTTTACATGAAGTGAACGTGAACAAGTGGAGATACTCCAGTGACATCTCTCCCACTCCCTGTATCCCTGACCATTCTCCCCTCTTACTCATTCTGCACATGAGGCCATGGGGGCTCAGCCCAAGCCCCCATGTGAGGGCTGGGCTGGGGGTAACCTGTGCCACCGCAGTGCTTGGAGGGTCTCCCTGGTAGGAGTTTACTTCCCACCTCCCGTTCACTCTGCAGTCCCTTAAGTAAATCTCAGCTCTTCTGTTTGCTTCCAGCAAAATGCCAAGCAAATCATCTGTTTGTTTTCTCCTTTCCCTCCCAGTTTAAAAGCCAAAAAGCTATTAGTTTTCTCAGAGCCATTCCTCGTTCTCCCTTAACACCCAGGAATGGCAGCCAGCTGCATGTTCCTCCTGCTCTGCCTCAGTGTCCCATCCAGGCACAGCGTTGTTGAGCAGCCAAGGTGATTGCCTTCTGCAAGAACCTGCCTGCTTTCAGGTACCTCTCCACTCCTGAGCAGCAAAGTACCACTCAGCTCAGTGGCCATTTCTTCGTTGAACATGTGGGCTCCAGCAGGGGATGCCGAGTGACTGATTCTGCTCACCTCTGTGCTGGAACCAGCACAAGAGGTGCAGGTCATAGGGAGCTCAGTGAGTGGTTTGTAATGGAGCATGTTCATCACGCTTTAAAAGCTTTAAATGGAATCTCTTCTACCAAAGAAGTTATTAAAAAAGCCCAGAAAGCTATTTAACCTACTGCCTCCTTTTATGTGAACCAACTTGTTTCTTATGTAATACCTATGCACATGAGTTTGTCATGTGTGGTGTTAACCTCAGGCTATGTTTGTAGCCCTTGTGTTCCAATATTGGCTTTTTCCTTGCATAAAAGAGAAGAAAAAGCCCTGCTGAATCCCTTGAAAATACCCTAAATAGGATCCTGAGCAGCTGTAAATAATAGCCAGGTTTATAGTTTAACTCTCTAGAGGCATACACAAGCTGAAGGATGTGAAACATATGTTCTGAATGTGATGTTTTCCTTCAGATAACACAAGTAAAGCAGAAATCCAGAAGTAATTAAATTGCATACCTTCCCTGCCTTGCTTTCCTCTCTGCCTGGACATGGGTTAGTGAGTTCTGAGGTTCTGAAGCTCCTTTTGCTGCAGTTGTTGGTGCATCTTCTGCATTGAGTTGTGTCCATTCCCTAATGTTAGGAATTTTCTCCCTTCGAGGGACCAGGCCCAGCTGACTCCTTTGGATCTGTATCCTACCAAAAATGCTGTGACCTTCTTAGGAGGTCTTGTTATATTTAACTTACCTAGGCTGAGCTTAGGGTGTTCTTTGTCAGTGTTTATGTTCTCACTACTTCTCCCTCTGCAGAGGTACTAGTTTTCCTTCCAGAAGAGGGAGTGGGGATGTGGAATTATTGCCCCTCATCAGCCATAAGTTACACAGGTTTAGTTTCGTTGTCAAACTGGATCTCTCAACTGCAGCCAAAACATCCAAGGATGCATTTCCAGTTGAGTTACTGGTAAGAGCAGATAAAGGACTTCCTGCTGACCTTGGCTGGTGGGCAGGGGGTCATACTTTGCTTTGTGGAGAATTTGCTCTCTTTTGGATGCTCCTCAGCTGACAGAACCTGCAAGCTGTTCCTCCTCTGCTGGAGTTCTGCACATGAATCGTGGTTCTACCTACACCCAGTGAGTGGATGCTCTACAATATGCATCAAAAGTTTCAGTTTGCAATTAACTTTTAATATGCTTAAAGGAAGACTAATAGAATTAAATGTAGCTTACACAGCAAATACAACTTAAAAATGGTGTCTTCTTGTTTTGCTGCATCGTTAAGATGTAACAAGCACGATTGCCGCTCTCCCCAGGGGCTGCCTTGGGACTTAAAAGGTTTATTCATCCAGACCTATGAGTTCTTTTTCCTGGCATTTTTTTCCCCCAAGAGGCAGTGATAAGAAACTCTGAGGGGAGGAACCTTGATACATTGCCTGTCCTTTGTCTTTCTTGTCTTGGGACTCGGTCTGGAGGTAAATGTGTTATAAATATCTGACTATCAATGCTTGGTAGACTTATGAGAGCTGTTAACAACTAATGAAGGTTAAATGCTGTCTATTTTAGGAACCTGAATGACACTGTCACTCATATTTTAGCAGTACTCGATGTTTAGAGCTGGTTTTTTCCTTCTGTCATTCCGGTGGCATGGAAAAGCACTGGTATCTAGGTTATAAAAGAGGCTGGGGAACAGAGATGCTTGAAGACCTGAGCCCAAGTCAAACAGGAGTGCTGTGGAAGAGCTGTTAAATCTTTATTGTATCTTCTTCAGAGAATATTTGTGTTTTTATGAAGTTGCACAGCACAGACTGCAGTTTTCTGTGCCTTACCTCTGTGACAATGACCTTCCTTCAGGTAGAAAGTCCTCTGCTGTAGCGTGTGTGTGTATTCCCTGACACTGCCTGCTCCACTGTGTTAGCATCAGCATTTCACTGATTTTCTGCATCTGCCGGGTTTTGTCATACCCTGGAAGCATCTGGTTTCATTTTGGTGAACCTGTGTTATGCAAGGATCTGATTTTTTCCTGGAGCTGTGTTGCTGAAGTGGTTTAGTTTGTGGAGGTTGTGGCCTGGTTTGTAGGCACAGGCAGGAGAATCTCCCATCCTCTCTGCAGGCTGTGTCTGGCCAGCATGTCCTTAGGGATGGCATGGCTCCAAAGGGTGGCCAAGTCAAATGCCAAGGAGGGTGTGCTGTGAAAGCTGCTTTGGTACACACTGCCTGAAATCTATTTTTTTCCCTTCCTCTTTGCATTAACTTGCATTTGTGTGTGGTTTTGCTCAGTCTGTTTATCAGCCTTTGCTCTTCCCTCGTTATTAATATTTTTAAGTTCTCCAGAATGCCACATCTTTGTCTCTAGACTCTGCTGACGTCAATATTTTACGTTGTCATTTCTCATCTTGCTCTTTGCCCCTGGTCCACCACACTAATAACAATACTGAAGGAAACTTCTGGCTCTAATCCCCAGCACAGCCTCTGCTAATTGCTTTCCATGGCAAGGAGGGATGGTGTGCTCCTCCATCAGCCAGCTTTTTACCAACAGGTATTTGACTCTCACATAATGATTAAAACCCAGGGATGCTCATTCATTTATACAGACTTTCAAACACTGAGTTCACTGGTTCACTCTCCTGTGAGTTCTCAAGGAATCCTTAACTGGTTCAGTTACTTTCACAAACGCTTGTGCTTATCTACCTCTATTTTATCTTGTTACACTCAACTAAAAAAGATGCTTTGAATTCTGAACCTTCTCAACTAATTTTCTTAATGTTCATGTGAAACTTCCTTGCCAATGACTCTAATTTCCCAGAACAACCTTATCTCCTCTTTCAAAACAGATAGGAGGATGTCTGCTGTCTGGTATCTCCAATACAAAAGCCATTTTTAATGATAAATCATTTTATTCCTTTTGTCTGTTAACACCTTTGTTATTTTGGTCTTGGATGAATATTCAGCTTTGAGATTATTATAATATCTTCTTAGTGCAGTTTAATTTTTTGAAGCATTTAGCTGCCTTTATCTCAGTTCTCTGGTTAAAATGCAGCAACTGTGATGGTTCTTTTCTGAGCCTGTATCTTTGCTGGGTCAGAGTCTGCAGCTACAGTCACTCCTGCTTTTGACTTCTGATAGACTCAAAGATTTGCCCTGTACACACAGCTTGGTTTGGGGGTTTATGTTTTCAATATGTTGAAATTTTCCTGCCTTTAAAATACAGATTAATATTATTGCTGTGGCTTTTGCTTACTTGAAGTTCCCCATTATGCTTTACATTTATATGACCTTTTCTCACTTTATAGAAACATCATGACTTTCAGTGTTTTGATGTCTGTATTATTTTCATCTTTATGAAACTGGTAATGTTAAAAAACAACAAAAAAAAATCTATGGACATCAGTGGGTTTATTTTCTTTCAAATTTTGGTGACAATATGAGATGCTCTTGCACGTTCATGTATTGCAAGTAGCAATTTCTGAACTGCTCATTTTCTTCTCCCTGTATGAGTGTCTGAACATCCCATGGGATTTAACAGCATGGCAATGAGTAAACAAATCACTGCATTCCCAGGCAAAGAGAAGTGTAACAGGATCACAGCTGCTGTCACTCCTGTCTGTCTTCAAGATGAATCAGCCTGGTGAAATGTGCAGCTGTGGGCAGTACATGGAGCTGGGTGGTCTCCTTCTCTGGGATCAGATGGAGATTTCAAATCTCTTATACCTTATTTAGGACATTACTTTGGGGATTCCCACCCCCCCACCCCCCCTTTCTTGCCCCTTTGCAATTTATAATTTAATTTTATTTATTATTTTATGAAATGGCCTGCTTGGTGGCCGCATACTTATTTTAAAGTGAAGCAATCAGCTGTCAGATAAGCTGAGGCCATAGTTCAGACATTATCCTTGCCAGCTCTTCTTACCACATGGCCAAAGTGCAATCTTCTAACTAGTCATGGATGTGATTATAATGTTTTTATGAACTTATTCCAATTTCACCTTTTATTTGCCTTCACAGCTGTTAAGGGCACCTTTATGGTGTTCCTCTACTGGAAAACTGAGATCAGACTAGAACATGACTCCTCAGAGCTGCGGGAAGTAGCGCATAGTTTAAAGAGGATTAGTGATCAGTATGTATAAGGACTAGTCTGTGAAAGGTAAATCTTAGAAGGAGCACCTTCATCTTAAGTAATTTATGTGTCAGTAGAGATTTCCTTCTTTCTTCAGCTGGAATCTGTCATGTTAAAGGTCATTTTACTGAAATTCATGCTTATGTATTCATAAAAGTGTGTGTTGTTCTGAGCATTACCAGTCACCAAGATTTGAAGTTGCCATGCTGGATATTTTCTGTATGTTTTGGCACTGGAATCTGGTATGATTAATAAAGATATCTGCTCTTGATATTACAGCATTAATACAATTAGGAGGTGGAATCGTGATGACATATGGTCTTCATACTTGGTGTGGTTCAACTGGCAGGAGAACATGAAGTTATAGGAATGTGAGAATTAATTGATGGGCTTGGGGAGGCAGATCAGTAGATAGCTACAGGCTGATGATGTATAACAAATTTCCTTTCCCTAATGGTATGCCTGTGATCTTGGCATCTTTTGCTTATTCCTGTATCTGTATTTATACCTTTGACCGATGTTTGGTCTCTGACTAACCAGTCCTGTTCCTGTGTTATAAAAGCTGGAGATTTGCCTTATGGAAGTATCACTATTATGTTATTCTCATTTTTCAGCCTTACCTGCAATTAATGTCACCTCATCACGTGGATTTTCAGGGAGTTTATGCATCACTGCCTGATTATCTTGTATTGGTTTGGAGGTCCTAGCAAGGGAAGAGGTTGCCAATGTAATTCCCTCCCATATCCCCGCTGCTCTCTGGGCTCTTTGTGCAGGTGGCTCTGGGCTGATTCACCTGTTGGATGCTCAGGAATTCTGCTGTTCCCTCCTTCAGCTCCAAACAAATCCAGAGGACTGAGGATTGGCTCCCTGCACTTCTGGCTGGTGTGTCCTCTTAGTCTGCTCCCAGTCACCCTGCAGGGAGCTCTGTTTTTGTTCAGCTCTGGGGAATCCTGCAGGTCTTCTCTCTGAGCTGTAAGTGGCCTCAAAGTGGTCACTCCATGGCACAGCTGGAACCAGTGACCTTTCTGGGAGATTTGTACCTGCTCCCATCAACCAGCAGGATGCCACTTCCAGAGCTAAACCTGACCTGCTAGCTAAGAGTTATTTGATAGTCTTGTCTTGCCAAAAACTCTGGCACTGCATCTCCATCCATTTATTCCTATTTCCCTCCCCTGGCCCCCCTCCCAAAACTTGTTTGAAATTTCCTGTAATAGAGGATTACGAATAACACTTGTCACATTTGGAAGATGTAAATCACTGAGGAATGATTTCAGCTCACCCCTCTATACTCCTGCCAGCCTTTTTGCCATTCAAGATTTGAAGGCTTGGGCACTGCTGTGGAGCTGTTTCATCAAGTTTTCTAACAAGGAAACTGCTTTGCTCTTCAACCTTGAGGACTTTGTGTTTACAGCAGGCTGAGAAAACGTGGTCCAGAGGGCACAGCTGTAGAGCCTGTGTGGTATCAGGGGCTGGAGGAGGGTGCTGGGGGTGTGTTTGGGGATGTGAGCTGTGGGTGAGCCCTGGCAGCTCACCCCGGGCGGGGACTGGCTGTCACACGGGTGTGAAGTGCTGTGTCTTGCTTATGGCATCTCTTTATTTCCCATCCAGAGCCAGACTAATGACAGCTCTGATAATGCCAGATGGCAGTCACCAGTCATCATTTAATAGCAGAAAAATGCCTAAATATTGTCTCCAAAATTGGTTTGTTCATTCTTTCTCCTCGTTCCAGCCTGGCAGTGATCCGCAGGCAGCACTTAGGGACCTCCTAAGAAGATCTCGTGTAGAAAACTGTCAGAACAGATTGCTGTATGGATTTTCAGAGGATTAAAGTTAATTAAAGAGCTCTTCCTTGCTTTCATTTCCTCATATCTGCCAGCTATTTACATGCTAATGTAAGGTCTTCCAGGGAGAATAGGACAAGTGTCAGCACTGGGCATGTTATCACACATGGAGACCGTAGAAAATAATGAGATGAGCCATACATATATATATATATTTGTGTGTGTAGCTTGACAACTGAAAGTCAGCAGCACAGCTTTTTGCATATCTTCAGTAGTGTGTGATCATACTGAATATAATTCACTCTATTACAGCTCACACTGCATAATTTAATACTTCATTCACTATAGTGTCTTTAGGTAAGGAGTTTTATAAACAGACAGATTTAAGTTGGTTTTGGTTGTTGTGTTGTTTCTGTTGGGTTTTTTTTTTCTGCCTTGTCCTGAAGAGTAGACTTCTTTCCTCCAGAAGTAATGAGCAGTTTTACTAGGAATACAAACCTGGGAACAGAGATCTTGATGAGGACTGGCATCTCCTGTTGCCTTCTCTTGGAAGGCTTAGGTAGAGATGCTCAGCATGGAAGGAAAACTAGAGTGGATGTAATAGTTTTCTGCTCCAGTTGCATTATTTGCCCATTTCATTTTCACATTGTTTCAGAGGATTATTTTCTCCTGTGATTTTTCAATACCTTTCATTTTAACACTTTATTAAAACTGCTACATAACAGATGAAATAAAATTGATCTCAGGTTACACTTCAAGAGGGAGTTTAATGCTTTAGGAAAATGAGAAGCCTTGCTGTCTGCATTTTTAAACAAAACTATCAAACCCATCTGTATGGTTGAGCATAGGTGAAGAGTTTTTTCAGATGCAGGAGGCAGTCCAGCTAGTTTGAGGGTGCTGAAGGTAATTAAATTTCTAAGGACCAAGGGCAGTCAAAGACAGATTTGTTTCCTGAAGCTTTTTATTCCCTGATGTACAGCTGAAATACGAAGTGAGTAGCTTAGCAAAACCAACTCTTAGCAGAGGCTGCTGTTGGTGCCAGAGTCCCTGTGTTCCATGTGACCTTTGTGAAACAGCTCTTTGGCATTAGTCTTTCTCTTCATTTTAGCCTTTTGTGGTTTTCCTAGTGGAAAACATGATGGTCCTACTCTGAGGTGTCAGGTGGCTGTTCTTTGGGCTTGAAAATCAGTGTGACATTTAGTGAAAGAGTTAAAAGATGAGGGGAAGGGGAATACCTTTTGGAGACTTAGCTGGGGGCAGGCAGGGGGAGAAGGTCACCTGCACTGAAAAGTCACGCCTGATCCCCTGCTGGCTTATGCCTTCATAGCACAGATTCCTGAACAGATGCTCTGAAAGGGATGTCAGGCCAGAGATCCCCTGGGATTTTGGTGTTTGAGGTTTTCTTTTGTACTTGATATTCCAAATGCTCTCTTTAGCCAGCCTGGTGGGGCTGACCAGGATGAAATGCTGCTGTGCAATAAGCCTGGGGCTGAATTTCTCCCTGCTGTGGTTCTCTGAATGTCATCTGAGCTACACCAGGGAAAAGCTGTCCCTGGTGTCTGGATAGATGTTGCCAGAGGCTTGTTGTGCAGGTCTGAATAATTTAGAGAGTAATGTGTGGTTCTTGCTTCCCCAAACCAGAGGAAACCAGTATTGTTTGAGTGTCTCTGCTGACTAAATCCTGTTGCTAAGTGTGGCTGAGGGAATGTGAGATGATTGCCAGCAGAATGACAGTGAGCACTCAGAATGTACTGAAGATGGGGATACACATGGATCAGAGACTTTGTCTGGTCCCTGCCTGGGCTGCCTGTCCTTGGCAGGGCCAACGCAATGTTGCTTGCAGGAGCCCTGACAAATGGAGATGAAAACTGATACTTAAAAAGATACAGTATTTTAATTTGTAAAGCTCGTGTCTCCTGCACTAGTGGTAAGGCCCATGATTTTTATGTGTTCAGTGTTGGTTTGGGCAAATGTGAAAACATGTAACAGAGGCAAAGAACTGCTCTCAAGCTTTTCCTGCCAGTGATATGTGTATGCAGTTTTTTCCCCATTCACCTATGTTGTACTTTGTATGAGGGATGTTTTTATTTTGTATATAAAGTGCAGTATTCAAACGTGTCTTGCCACATGCTCTAAGGAAATCTTTATTTCTATGTTACGTTGCTGTAGAAAGATATTCAGGTCTTTTTTTGCCGTCTAACAAATGGTTTCTTGATTCAGTCAGAATAGTTGTTCTGTTTTGAGACTGTGGTGGAACTACAGTAGTGCAGTACCCTGTACCTTACTCAACAATTCAGCTTGGAGCTACAGGGACAAGGAGTGATGCTCTTTGGGGCTAGGTCTAGTTACCAGGGCCGATGCTGAGCCTGTTCACCCCCAAATTTGTAAGGTCACACGGTGTAGAAGTGCCCTCCACACTGATATTAGCACATCAACTCTGCCATAGTTGATTGGAATGGATGGTGCTCGAAAAAAACAAAAAAGTAATTTTCTGGGTGGCAGCAAAGAGGAGAGAATAGAGAGAAGAAATTTTGGCCTTTGGAAATATATTCAGTAGCCCCTCTCCAAAGTCTTAAAGAAGCTTCTTTTTAAAAAGGAGTGAACCCTTAGCCTTTGGAGACACTCCTCTTACAGGTATCTTCTGTTAAATACCTGCCTTTTTCCTTCCTGTGTATTTCCCACTCTTCACCTGCTGTTCGAGTGGATGGATGCTGTGGAGAAACTTCAGAAGGACACGCAGCTGCTGTGAGGACATGGGAGATTTTCAGTCCTGACAATGGAACATGGACAGCAAACTATTCTTTTTTTGGGTGTTGCTGAGTGTTCCTTCTTACTACCCTCCTGAGGTCTAAGCTCATACAAAGGCTCAGACCTTCAGTCATATCCAGTGAAGCTTTCATTTTGTTTTTTAAGTGAAGTTTAATTTTTTATCCTTCTACTAATATTTTTCTATAGCACGTCTGAGAGGTTTTACTGAAATTAAAAAGCAAAAGTGTGCAAAAAGTGGGTGAGAAAAATTAGAAACTCACTCAAAAGCACTTCAGACAAAAGGGGGCATTTATTTAATAGGTTCCATGGTCTTGAGAATACAGGTATTTTCAGTGGTGATGAATAGGTAGCGTTTAATGTTTTTCACAGACAATGCAATTTAGTAAAAAAGAATGGAGAAAAAGTATTTTCCAGTTTTTCAGGTATTACATGTGGGTTTTGGTATTTTATGTCATAGCCCTTTTCTGGGACCTGTAAATTTACAGATCTCTGAGATCTTTAGCTCAGTGCAACAGTTTCTTGCTGCTGGGAGGAAAACATAAATCTTTTTTGAGAGCTAAAATTCTGCAGTGCTGGTGTGTCTGATCTGTGGGTCACAGGCCCTTCATTCTGCATCCTCACCTTCAGACTCTGAGATTCTTGGTGATATGTGGATATTGGGAGCAGAATATAATTTTATATATCCAAATGAAAAGAAGAGTTTCAAATGACGAAGAAGGAATTTTGTGTCAGTAGGGTGGGGGTTTTTTAATGAAAATTTTATGTTAGTTTGATTTCTGGACTTAAATAGAGCAAACCAGACATCACAGCAAGGATCCTAATCCTGAAATTAGCTTTTTGGTTTTAATTTTTGGGTGTCATCTCTCAAGATAGGAAGCAAAGGAGCAACTTAGAGCAGTAAACAACATGAATATTGCGGAAGCAGCATTTTTTCCTATATGCTCCCATCTGTTGATGACCTATGCACAGGAAAGGATTCACTTCCCAAAGTCAAAGGATTCATTTCTCATCTGTGAAATACAAGGTAAATCCTGATGCTTAAGAAAGCTCTCCAACCTTTTTTTTTCCCCTTCCCTTTTGGAAGCTTCTATGTCCTGGTTGAATGCAGTTGCTGACAACAGTAGTATTGTGGGGGAAAAAGTGATGCACAGTACTTAGTCTTATATGAAAATATATTATACATAAAAATTAGCAAATTAAAGCACTGAAGAGCTCTGGTTCATTAACACAGTGTTTTCTAAGCATTAGCTTTCTGAATGGTTCTGATGATGGAAAAGAGAGGTTATAAGTTCTGTCCTTGCATCCATGAATGTTGCAGAGAAAGCCCAGATGCTCTCAGCACCTTTACCATTAATGCATTTTCCTGTCTTCAGCACAAATGAACCCCAGATATGTGATAGCTCTTAATATGTTTTGAAACTCTCTCCCATAATTAACTTCTGATGGACTCGAACAAGGCCGTGGGGGTTATAGATTCGAAGAGACTGTTCAACAGGTTTTGAAAATGATACGTAGAAGTCCTTCTGCCATTCACATGATGAAGCTTAATTATTTTGAATTGATTATAAGGTCTTGAGTACAGATATGTAACGAGCTGCGTGTTGTCCCTCAGCAACAGCACCTTTTTTAAGCCCTCTCAGTCAGACCCTAGCGAAGCACAATGTTCCTCTTTCCTGCCTTTTTGCCACCGTGGTCCGTGATGTTGCAGCCTCCGTGCAGTTTCCATCAGAGCAGCTCCCATCCCATCACCAGAGAAAGCCTGATGACACTGAAGCCTCTTGCTCAGTCAACATGCTGCCGGTGAGCATCTGGTCACCCCTTCCAACCCTGTGAAGTTTAAACAAAATCTGCCTGCTTTTTTTCTACCCTCTCCATTACCACCAACCTTCCCATGTCAGAGAATCACAGCATGGTTTGGGTTGAAATGGACCTTAAAGCTCATCTTGTTTCAACCCCCTGCCATGGGCAGGGACACCTTCCACTGGACCAGGTTGCTCCAAGCCCCACCCAGCCTGGCCTTGAACACTTTCCAGGGATGTCCCTGGGGGTGTCTGTCACTGATGTGAAGCAGTGACATTGTTGTTCCACTGTGGCACGTGAGAGGCACAGATTTGGACTGTTAATTAATAATTCCAGTCTTCTGCAATGATTAGTCTGATGACAAGTCAGTCTGTGAGAAAAACTCTTGGTAGCCTTTGAAGCAAGCATGCAGAAATATCCTATTTTCAGCTGTACATATTTTTTTCCCAGAATTACTTCACCATGGCACTGCTCTAAATATGTCTTGTGAGATAAGCTTTAAATCCTACTTGGGCAAAGTTTATTAAAAATTAACATTTGCATGGGGAGTTATAAAAAAGAATAGGACCTTCATTAGCTTAAAATCATCCCAAGTACAAAATAATATTGAATTGCTCTCCACTGGTCCAGACCAGGAAGGCTCTTCCTGCCTGCCAGATCTTGAAGCCCGGAAATAGTCAGCATCAATAATATCCAATAAGCCACACTGGAAACTGCACCTCTATTCCCAGAGGTCCAAGAAAATGAGCTGCTACCACAGGCTAAACAGCCTGAACTCACTGGACTGGGATATTAGCTGCCACTCCTCTCAGTGGGGAAAACTGCAGTGTTTTTTAAATACACAGCCCCAGACAACTGCTCTGGCAGTTCAGGATGTTTGGGAGTGAAATGTCATGCAGATGATGTAGTTTCGTAAAGCTTTGCTTTATGGAAGTCCACACTGGAACCAGTGTAACTCACAGGCCAAGTAATGCTGCTTTAGCCTGACAGGGGGTGTGTCCCAGTAACAGTGGTTCTGATCTCCAACCTTCACAGAGGTTCCAGGAAAATGGACCGACAGTAAAGATGCTGAAATACAAGAGGGATGAGAAGGAGACTGTGTAGAACATCAGCATTTCATTTTCTAGGACAGATGAGGAACACATCCGTTCCCACATTCCTTCCCTGTTGGGACTGCATATTGCCTGCCTGTACCTTCCAGCATTTAATCTGTTATGATTCCCTTAAATGTCTGTGTCTCCATAATATTCACCTTCCCTTGGGCTGCAAGTCACCGGCATGTGTGTCTTTGTGTTAATTTGTCCCAGTTCAGAGGCACAGCATCATTAGTGAGACGCTGCCTCTGCAGTAATTACTGTGGAATTTGGGCGCAGTGGTGTGTTCTTGCATCACACCGTACCTTCTTTTTAATCTACATGGGCCATCTGTTTTATTTCTTACCTAAAAGTTGTTTTGTTTTTGCTTTGGAAGAGTGACTCTGTTGCTCCTAATCTTCTCTGTGTAGAAAACCATTGCAGCCAGGATAAATTATGTCCCTGTTTGATAGATCGTGCTCGTTTTTGAAAGATTTCTTTCGGGTCATGCCCTGTAGCTTTGCTGTGCAGAAGTTTTTGCTTTCTTCTGTGGCTTCAGTAACAGTCAGGTCAGAATTTTAGTAGGACCACTCTGTAATCCAGAGAACTCTTGACCACTGTGGGTCTGACCACAGTCCTGCTCTTGGCTCTGTACTGAAGATTTCCCAATAGGATAACTGGCTTTACTGGGTGATTATCCCGTTACAGCTCTAAGTAATAACCTTTTAAACCCCCATTCAAGTAAGAATTGTGTGTTGGCTGACAAAGCACTTTGACTTCTGTCTAAAAGGTCCGTGGTGTCTTGTGCTCCTGCTTGCCTGATCAAACATAGTGAATTATTGGACTGATCAGGTCAAAGACCCAAGTTTCTCCAAATCTTCTGTGAGGGCTGTCTTCTCGCTCCCCTTATGCCTTTCTCTTCCCAGACTTCTCAGTTTGGATCAGTACTTTAAGAGCTGATTTCCAAAAGTTTGGGCAGTCCTCAGTCATAAAAGTAGATTGTTTAAGTGGGCTGGAACATTGACATCGCTGTTAGAGAAAGCTTGCTTTTATTTCCCAGAAAAACTTCTTCATTAGATGATGATTTTGAGAGGTGTTTGGTGTGGTCAAACTGGACATTTTTTTGATGTTTTAGAGGCATTAAAATAAGATTGTAAAATAAGAGCAGTGGGAATCTGACAGCATGTGTCACTTTTCTGGTCTTATGGAAGAATTTATAGCCTAGTTTTATCAGAAAGTGGGTTTTGTTGTCGTCATCTTGTATGCCTTTTAAAAATGTTCCTGTTGTCAATAAATAAGGTGAGGGCTACAGTGATCCATGCCTCAAAAAATATAAAATGAGAAAAATACCTCCTTAGGTCTGTTGACAATTTATTTTTCTGGTAATGGGAACATTATTTCTGCATGAGCCTGTCTCTCCTTGCCACTAGAAGCTGGTTCATGCAGTTCTGAGACAATGAAATAGCAGCATCAAATCAGGCAGTTTGCATCTTGGTTTTGTGAAAATAATAAAAAAAATAACATTATTTCTCTTCAGGCATTTTGGAGTAGAGCAATCATTTAGAAAATGAAAAGATGCTTTGTCTAGGTGTCCCTTCTGTTTCACTCTTTAAATCTAAGCAGCTGCCTTTTTCCTTCCCCATGGGAAGTTGTGGTGGGTAAATAACATGAAAATTCATTTGATGATGGAGATATTAGAGGTTGGCATGGACAATTAATTTGTTATTAGACAGAATTAATTTTATTTGATCCTTATATGGTTCTGTTGCTGCATATAAATTCAGCAGCTCAATGAGTTAGCCTGTGAATGCTGCTCAGGTTTTGATGAAGGATTGCATTTTTTGTGGCTGTGACATCAGGAGCGACTTCTTTCCTCACCTGTGTGTGAAATACAGATTACAGGGAAGTCTTTGCCTTTGCGCTGCTGGAAGTTATTGCTGGGTTTGTGACCCAAAACTTGTGCTTTTCCGCTTCCCAAACTAAATGCTCTGGTCACCTTTGCCTTAGAACTGGTTTGAAAATGAAACTTCTGAAGGTACATCAGCAGAAAGCTGACTAGAAGGAAGTGAGAAGCTTTTGGCTTGTGAATGTTTGAGTTCCTTTGCTTGTACAAGGGACAGGATAAAGTATCGGTGGCCACAGGTGGAATTGTTGATTCTCATCTCCAGAGGGATCATCTCCTGCCAGTGTCACAAAGCAGCAGGGTCTGTGTTTTAGCCCAGTTCTAAACTGCTGAATGACCACAACCACTTCATCTTGGAGGCACCAGTTTCCCCTTCTGGAAGATGGAGGTGATGATGTTGAACTCCCAGAAGGGGCTGCTTTGAGATTTAACTGTTAAAAACTGCAGCAGAAAAACTTAAAGGTACCACTGCACTTCTGCACTGCTAAGTGGGAGAGTTTCATGAACAAGTTACTTATAACAGTGTCCTCATAAGACATCCACATTTGCATATATTATACTGCATTTTTCCTCCGCTTCTCTTCTGCCTTAATTGTCTGTGCTCCAGTTTTCCCCAGACTGGAGAGTCTCTTGCTTGTGCTAGATTGGCAAACTAAAGATAAAAGTTTTTGAAAATGAGACCAAGGACAAAAGCAGGGATGATGTTCAACTCAGAACTGTAAAGGAATATGTGAATGTGTTAAAAAGGGTACCAAATTCAATTATTTTTGTTAACTGGTGAGATCAGAAGAGGAATCAATTATATCGTGCAGGTATCTCTCTTTGTGAGCTGCATGGTGATGGCTTCAATTGCATTTGCTTTTTAAAGTTGATGTGCCAGTAGACAGCATTGTTTCAGCAGGGATGAGCAGGGAAGAGGCTAATGTCATCTGTAAGTGGCAGGGAAATATGATACTCACACCTCTTGACAGTAATCTTTTTTGTTAAAAAAGCAAATGAGTGAAAAAGCAGGACAAACTAAGGGATAAAATCACACCTCTTGAAGAATTTCGAGGCTAGACTTGGCATGTGTTGTTTGAGATGATTTAGCAGTAATTAACTCAGTTCTAACATAGTGGGTAAGACTTTAGATGAGAGGGGGGGGGGGGGGGGCACAAAAGATT
>JAWWEU010000034.1:11821166-11931138 GCA_035583155.1 Acropternis orthonyx | reverse complement strand
CCCCCCCCCCAACTAAGCGTCTGACTATCCATTAGCATGCCAGACTGTTAGCAGGCTTGGTAGGAGAGCGGTGTGTAAGTAGGAATTAGTGATGAGTAACTGCCCTCCCCTTCCAGCAGCTCCAGGTCCACACTGAGCAAGCGCTTCATGCTTGTATTAACCACCCCCAGCACAGACAGCATGTAATCTGTGGGTGTGTTAAAGTGTTCCCTAACAGACACGGTAGAGACCACAGAAATTCCCTTCATGTTGAGTGCAGAAGTCAGCCCAGGTCCTGTTTGTTTCCCATCTCCCGCTGCCCCTGGGAGGGTCTCTCTGCTCACACCCACTGGCCCCACGTGTGCGATGCCCAGGCAGGTGTGTTCCCATCCCTTGGTTCCTGCCAGCCTTGGAATCCCTAACAAAGGTCACCCGGGTGCCTAAGCCTGTGCAAGCATTCCATAAAGCCTTTCCACGCAACCAGGGCTTGCCGTGGGGTGCCACAGCTCTGGGTCTGCGCTGGCGTGCACAACAACACGCCGCTTATAAATAACACCACGTTATTTATAACACGCTCCTATGGCGTTACAAATAACAGCCATATCCATCACACGCTGCTCATTGAAACGTGAGGATTTAAAACCACTTCAGAGACCCCCTGTTTCTTCATGTGGCGAGTGAAAAAGCAATCGCTGCTTGCAGCCCGGGAGGAGTGGCTTTGCTTTTCTCTTGGCTGTTTGCATCAGTGGGGTAAATTGCCTAATAACTTCAATTCTAAGCTTTTGAAGTATTTTTATTGTAAAAAAGTATTCTTTAAGTATGAAATATCTATGTTTGAAGTGCCAGAACGTTGAATTTAGAGAAGAATGATAGTGTTCAGCTCAATTCAGTGGGTGATATTAAAGAGGCAATTACACATGATTTGTGAAATAAAGAGAGCAGCCTCGGCAGAGTGTGGTACCTGCAGGGTTGAACAGCACACACTGATCTGAGCTAATAAGGGCAGGGTCTGATATTAGGGTTTGCCTTGTCAGAAAAGCCATTAGTGCCAGTGTGAGGACGGTGTGTGTGATGCAGAGTGAGCAGCTGTTTGCCTTTTGGTGCCACAGGAGGAGGCAGGGAGAAGCTCTCTCGAAAAACTTCATTTGTCATGCTGCTGGTTTTTTGTTTATAGTATTAAACTGTTGATTAAGAAGAAGATGATTGAATAGGTGCCTTCTTTTAGAAGCACACAGGCTTCAGCTGGAGATTAATTCCTTCATTTGCTCGTGTTCCTAAGAAGTTTTTAAAATTTTATGTAAAGTTGAGTTAGGGTTGTTGGTTTTTTGTTTTGTTTTTGTTATTTTGAGATGGAAAACTTCAGAGCTCTCTATTTTTCAACCTATTTGTTCTTTTTGTGTCATCCTCCTTCATACCTGCTGAACAGTTTTTCGCTTTCTTTCTCACGCATCCAAAACCTAAATACAACTACAGTTTCCATTCTGTGCCCTCTGGAGAAACTGGTCTTTAGACAAGCCATGTCACAGGCTTGGTGAGGAGGGGTTTTCAGTTAATACCACCTTTGTTTTTAAAATTGAAGCTTTTAGGGGTTTGGTATTAAAACTAGGTATATGGGGTAACCTGTTGCACGTGCAAATGCAGAATATTAATCAAAGGTGACAGATGTTTCTACTTTGATATTTAGTGTGATTCTGTGAGTCCCCTGCGTTTTTCTTCATGGTGGCTGGCCCTGAGTTTTCAATTACAGAGTGATTTCTTGTTCCTAATCCTCATCTCATTCATTTCTGGCTGTCCTTCCATTCAGGTCTGGATAACTGAGAGAGATACTACAGTGGTTCCTCTCAGTTGTTGGATATTTATTAACCATCTGCTGAAATAGTAAAAAGTAAGAGGAAGGAGTGAAGAATTACACCAGTGAATTCTATGGAGAAACATAGCTTCAAATATGTACAAGACTGCTCTGGAGGGGAAGGTAGTAAATTTTTGCCTGATATTGTGCTTATAGGCTTAGGAGATCGTTTCTAGCAGGTGTTTTCTGTTCTTTTCACACTCCAAGGCACTGCCCCAGCAGCTCCAAGTACAGACAGGACTGATGGACTGTGCTTTGCCCTCTCCTCTCCCCATGACCTTGGTGTCCTGACTCCTTGGACCGAGGGGAAATGCAAGTGACAGAGCCCGTGAGCCAGCCTGGTCTTGGCAAGCGAGCCTGAGGGGGATGGGGTCAGCACCTCTCTGAATGGAGCTCTCTGTTGGAGCTCTGTGAGGTGGTCAGTGAGATACAAACCTCTGTGAGGCTTCATGTGCTTAGATCATCAGAAGGTACATCTGTATTTCACAGGTACATCAACTCTCTGTGTCTTCTGCATCGTGTTTCAAAAGTGCCACTAGAGGATTTTACATGATGATCACACTTGTAACACTGTCTTCAGAAACGGAAGACTTCTAAAGACACAGCAATAGTATTTTCTTCACATATATGCATTTCATTATGTATATCTGGAGCTGATCTGATTTGCTCGTGTTCAGCTAATAGCTTTTCCCCTAATTTGCTTCTTGACTTAAGTGAGTATTAATCATAAACTGTTTCATTAGTAACTAATTTGATTCAAGGGAAAAAGTTGAAAAGATTTGACATCTGCTGTAAAATTTGCACTTCTTCTTCCATGGATTTGAGGCAGGTACTTTGCACAAGGAGTGTTTTGCATAACCTTGATTGTTGATTTTGTTTTTGTGTGTGTGTTTAACATCCTTGATGTGTATAGGAAGACAGGCAGAAACTTATCACTTGCTGCTTTTTGGGTGCTTCTGTGCTTACCCTCAAGAAGCTGAAGGTCCTAGTGAATTAATAATCATGGGCAGCATCTCAGACTGCACTGACAAAAGCAATACTGTAGTCCTGCTTACTTTGAATGTGGTAGAGCTCATGTATGTTGTTATTGGAGGTGAAATAATAACGACAAGTCTAAAAAGTAATACTTGTAAACAAAATAGAAACAGCCTTTTGGAAAAAGTTGAGGGAGGGGGATTGTGAAGTGGTCAAACTCCAGCTCAAGGATTTGTTCTTTTTAACTTTTGTCTTCCCTTTGTCTCTAAACCAACTTTTTTTGTGTGTCCTTTGGAGTCAAGTGATTTAATGTTGATTGTGGAGGCTTTTTTGAACAGCCTAAGGTGGATGTTAAGGTTACTCTTAAATGATTTTAAATGATGGAGTTTTTGGTCCATTGATAAACCTGCCTCTAAAAGTCCTGTGGGACAGGGACACTGTCCTGGTGAGAAGGGAAAGCAGGAGTGCTGGGGAGGTTGGGGTGGATGGACACTGAGCAGCTTTCACACCTCAACTGTTGTGCAAGCCTGTGTCTGTCTCGTGCTGATAATAAACTGCATTGAAAATGGCATCATCTTATATGGCGTTGGCTGGTAAGATAAAGCTGTATTTGAGAAAGATTGTACTAAGTCAGGAGAGTGCCAGATTTATTGAAAGGCATTTTATTAGATAATTATAATGGTATTTCAGAAATGGAAGCAGGTGAATCAAATATAGCAACAGATATGTGACTTCATTTTAAACTTTTGGTTGACTTTAGAATAATAGTTCTGATAGTATTTCCTGACACATCACGTTTTCCAGAGATGGAACAAATGTAGCAATGATTGCAAACTCAGAATTCTGTAACTCTGGTGTGTTGGTGTCCTTTGGATTGTCTCTCCAATTGTATCTGCAACGCAGGAAAGGCTCAAGTTCAACTTCAGGGCCTCAGAGTTATGCAGAAAGTTCTGCATGGTGGGTGTGTTGTAGGATGGAAGTAGGAGTTGATCTCCTTCGTGAACTGTGTGCTGTTGACCAGCTCCCTCCATGGTGTTTCGTGGCAGGGAGAGGCTTCTTCCCTCTGTTCCTGTGTCTTTTGTTTGCCAGTCATTTCTGTGATTCTACCACGTTCTGTTCACTTGGATGAAGTTGTGCCCAGGAGTAGAAAAGCTGATGGTCCATTTCATTGTCTGAAATGTGGCAGCTCATTAGTATGAAACCCAACCAATGGGTTTAGTTTGCAAAAAAAAAGTAGTTTTTTTGATAACCCTGGTTCTGCTTTTTATTGCTGTGTGGTTTTGTTGAAAGTGAAATGTAAATATTGTGGTCAAATATTAATTAAAAGATTGATGAATGTTTTGATCCCATACATTTAATCATCATTCTCTTTCAGATGTGTATAATGAATGTATTTCCTAAATAATGTTTTTCTTCTGGTAAACTGATATTTCTTCTTGCTTTTAATGAAGCACGACTTCAGTGCTTCATGTTTTGTCTAATGGTTTGAGCATAACGTTCTTGATGTCAGTGCAGTTTTGAGGAAAGATTTTGTTGATTTAATATTGCAGAGGCAGTGGAGAGAAAGAAAGGAAAGCAAAGTCATTTTGTCTGCATGAATTAATTTTACAGTATCTGGTGACACTGAAGGGAAGGTGTTCACTGAGTGGCAGCTTACATTAATACCAGGTCTACCAACTTGTAGGCTATTTTAAAGTAATAGTTTAATTTGTGAAATGTTCAAAATTTGAGGAAATTTGTGTGTGCTGTTGTTACAAGGGCTGGAGATTCTGTCTTAGGTGTAGAGATGCACCCTCTTCTCTGGTGTTCTCTGGGTGTGGCTGAGGAGGTTAATTAATCACTGGGGTTTTTTGCCATCCCCTGGCTCAGCAACCTTTGGGGGAGCGTCTGGTCCTGTTTCTGGGCGGTGGGGAAGGGACCGGTGACTCGGTGCGTCTTCACTGTTTCTATTCATTTATTCCTCATGAATCCAGTGGAGCTACTGATGCTGCAGAATGAGAGCAGCAGTCAGACACGGGTGACAAGAGTGTGAAGGACTAGAAAAGCAGACAGGCTGGAAAACTGAAGATTGGACTTGTTTACCTTAAAAAGTAGTTGAAGAAGAGGTGACAAGTTGAAAGTACAGAGTCTAATGAATGAGTGGTTTAGAGAAGTTGTTTGGGAGCTGTTTTCCCTCTCTGTGCAAGGCAAGAACAAAGGTGTTCAATGAAGCTGAAAGGTGGCAAATTGAGACCTGAGAAAAGAAAATACATTTTCAAACAATGCAAAAAGGGATGGGATTAATTTCCACCAGAAAACTGGCAAGGTCAGAGGTTCGTCAGGGTTCAGGAGACTGGATATTTACAGAACAATAGAAGTATCCAGAGGAGTTGTCAATAAGAGTTTGCTTTTCAAAATATTTATTAAATATAATTTTTCTGGAGTTGGGGAGCTCAAGGTGAAGATGCAACTGGAATGGTGGCAAAGCACCATAATCTTGTACCTGCCTGAAGTGGTTTGTGTAGCTGCTTATTGAGCATCTGATTTTGTTCCTTACCATGCCTGAGTCTCAAGAGGAGCAGGAGCAGGATCCCAGGCACAGAGGGGTGGGTTATGGCCCTCTCTGCCCTGTGGCTCTCAGGTTTGTCAGGTGTGATGGTTTGCAGTGCAGCTGCTTTGGGTGTCTGGCTTGAGGCTCTCCTGTTGCAGCAGATACTCAGCCAGACAGCTCAGTCTCTCCCCTGCCTGCTGTCCTCTTGAGGACCAGGAGCTGTGTCCCCTCTGCCGTCCTTTAAAGATAATTCAAATATGCTATCTGTGACATAGGAGAAATTGATGTATGATTTGCAAAACTCTTACTGAAATCACTGATCTTTTATACCCTCGAGGTAGTAGAGGGTATGTTTTATGAATTAAGTCTGGGAAATTATTAATATCTTCTAATAAAGCAGTGAGGTGATATGTATTCTGAAACACCATCTAAAATCCCCCTCCCTTTTTTTTTTTGCCTTCTTGGAAAAGCCACAGATGCCATTTTTCTGGAGTTGTTGACACCTCATGATGGGGACCAAGGAATTAGTTCTGACTTCAGTGGGATGTGCTGTGTTAAAGCTGATTAAATGAATTCAGGTCTCTGGTTTTTTTGTCCTCTCCAAATCTGGTGTGAGAGATCCATCCTCCTGCTTCAGTTCTGTCTTAGCCTAAATACCCCAGGAACAGAGCCCAGGCAGTGGGGCCGTTCCTCCTTCTGTATTCTTGCAGAGATAATTGCACAGGCTTAGAGTACAGTTCAGTTTACTTTTCTCCCAAGTTAATGATACTTAAGTGGTTAAAACTGCAGGGAACTGGCTGTTAAGAGCTTTAGAGGCCAATATCTTGGTTACTTAGTAGACAGGAGGAAAAGAAATCTGAGTGTAAGAATGAATGCAGGGGTGAATTTTCATGTGCTGTAGACACTGGCAGGATAGAGGAATCTGATATATCTTCTCAAAAACTTCATTTTTGGGGTTGAATAAGGTTTTTTCCCCTGTATTTTTCCTTTTTTTTTTTTTAATAGGTGAATAAAGTATTTAGTTTTGTATTGTCAGTAAGTAAGGATGAATACATTCCCTTGTCAGCCTTCTCTTATGGCAGTGATGGTAATCTAGTGGCTGGGTTGAAGAAGGTGTTTGTTTGTTTGAAGCAGTTGCTGTTTTTCACATGTGAACTGTGCACTTGGTGTCAGATACAGGTGTCAGGTGGTGAGAGACCCCGTGCTGAGGCAGGTGGATAAGGCAGCGTCACACTTACACGACATTGCCACCACCTGAGCAGCGGGACTAAGAGAAACGGTAGGAAGAAGAAGGGCTTTTTTTGGAATGAGGAGATGAGAAATACAGTGAGAGAGAAAAGCAGGCTCATGCTGGAGACAGGCAGCGGTGAGCGTTCCGGTAGAAGGGAGTTAAATGAAGGAAGAATCATAAAATTATTTTACAGCAGCAGGGGGTTAAGAAACATAACTAAACATGTTAAACTCACTGTGAAGGAAGAGGACCCCAGGGGTATTTTAGTCAGATAATATTTAATTTGTTGCAGTGTCAGTTGTGTGATTGCTTGTCAGCTGGCATATGTATGTGCTATAAGCAAAATGAGGCTTTCAGAGACCATGCACAATTTTCCAGGAGATAGTAGGCAGGGGATTTATCAGAGACAGATTAAAAGGGTTACAGTGGATTTATTTGCTCTGGTCCATTGCCAGGATATAAGGCAAGCTGAGCTCTCTGCAGAGAAGTGTTGGAGGAGAGGGACCAAGAGCTAGAAAGGAAGAACTATAAATCTGGAGTAAAAACTCCCGGAATGCAAGAGCGTGTAAGATACACAGGTATTTATGGGAGTACATCTAAAGCTGCCAGCTGAGTGTTTGCCAAAAGAGCAGTCAGGTTGCAGAGTTTCTCCAAAATTCAAGAATGGATGATTGGGAAGCTACGAGTGTCTCTGAATGTCTCATTCTGGCACCTGGAATAAGTCTTCCATCGCCTCCCTCGTGGTCTCCGCCTAGTTGTGTCCTCTTCCCACCACAGTTTCCCTGGGTGGCTGCTTTCTCCACGCTTCCAGCCTTGGGAGGAAAGATGGGGTTCAACGTGAATGACACACTGCCTTTCCTAACAAGAAAATGGCTCAGTTATGAGAGTATTAGAACACTGATGAAATCCATCCCTTGTAGAGAGTTGATGGGACAGACAGGGATGCTTAATTCCTGGTTTGCTGTGTGCTCGTGGTTATGGAGTGTGTCAGTCATTCTGACCTCTCTCCCACCTAATCAGATCAAGCATGGCTGGAGGTTCTTGGACTTATATAGAAGGAATATTTTATTTTTGTTGAAGAAGCCTTGGTTGTAGGGAACAACCCATCTGAAGGGCTTCTTTATAGGTTGAATCCATCTTGAAACTCCTGCAGCTTTATATTGGCTTGAGGGGCAAAAATGCAAGCATAGGGTTGTTATCTAGACAGTCACATTTGAGAATTACAGATATTTTAAAAAAAATAAAGTTCCTTAGTGTTCTTGTCAGTGCAAGGAGAGTGAAATCTGCTGGATGTTTTTATTTTTGTGGAGGTAATGGGATTTTTTTTTTTTTTGTGTAAATGGTGTTTTAGTTGATGTCTTGAGTAGAAAATCAATGGGGTGTGTATATACATATGTGTCTGCAGTCAGTTCTGATTTGCAAAGTAATGTGGAAATAGGTCACTAACAGAGAGGAATGTTGGGAAATGGCTGTAGCTGAGAAGGAAGTTGTTTGGAGGTTTGGGAATAGAAAGTTTTGGTTTGAAGATGATTTGTACAGAAGACAAGCATGGTAAGAGGAAGGGGAACAATTTGGTTTCTGGTGGTAGTAGGTGCTGCTGTAGGCAGGGAGGATTTGAGAAGTTTCTGGTAATTTAATTTCTGCTGGTTTTGTTTGGCCTGGATCTCTTGGGGGTTTTGCCTATTCTGGAAGAGTCGATTAGCTCCTGTGTTAATTAGCAGTGCTCCAGGAGGGAGCTGAGGGAATGTGGCTCCTTTACATGTGTTCCCGTAAGAGCAAATGTGCCTTCAGCCACAGCTCCGCCTTCGGGTCCCTGTTTCCTGCATCTTGCTGTCGCTTTGTTGTTACTTCCCCCCCTAAATTTTCCATAAGGCAGTGGGATGTGAACATCTTGTGAAGTAAGACTTTGCAGTGTATCAATTCCTTATCAACTCCTCCAGCCATCAGATTGGAGGAGAACCTGTTAATTGTCAGTAGCCCTGTTGGCATTCCCTGTGTAATGCCCTGTGGTGTACAGGGCATCTCCTGTATCCCGGGGAGCTGGGGGAGGGACACGGGTTTTTCCCACAGGGAAGGTGCAAAGTGGCAGCTCTGAGAAGGGGCAGATGCCCACTGATGCTGCAGCCTGTTAATGGGACCTGCTGTCTCCTCTGCCACACAACACTCAGGGCTCTCTGCTTTGTTTTCATGAGTCTCATCACCCTGGTACAAATTCATTTCTTTAAATTACGGAGCTGTTGTTGAATTGTAGTTCTCCTCTTTGATAAACACATCACTGAAGTTAAGATTTATCACATTTATTATTTGCCTTTATTCTGGAGACAATTTACCTGTCAAAGAAGGAAATTAGACTAGTTTGATATTATTCATATTAAGGCTCAGTTGATTGTTTCTTGTCCCTAATTCTTCTCTAGCTGCTTGCAATTTGATTCTTAATGTTTTCTTCAAGTATTTTATGAGATACCAAAATATTGAAGTGATTTATAATTGCCAGATTCTGTGTTTTCATCTATCCTTCTTTTAGAAGGTTGGGTCTGTTCTTCTGTCCTGTTTTCAGGTCCTGTCCTGCCACTTGTGAGTTCATCAAAAGTAGTTGCTTGTGGACCAGATATTACTGTAATTAATGTTTTTCAAGTAACCAGAGAATATATTTTGTCAATAGGTCCTGACACAGTCTCATATATTAAAGTGTTCTTCAGTTATTTCTAGTGATATTTGGGCTTGTTCCTACACCTCACACTGCTAATTTTACTAGTGTTAACATCTGGTCAAGCTCCACTGACCATGTCCCTTCTTCTGTACGTATCTTTCTGTAGCTTCAAGCAATCACAGACCTCAGTTAGACAGTCATCTCTCTCTTTTATTTGTGTTTTTATGAGAAATAGTTAGCTAAATTATACCTGATTGCAAATAGCATCTGTTTGATGTTGAAGCCCCATATCTTTCTTCAGTCTTGAAATTTTCCCTTATTACAACTAATTTGGATTTAGGAGTCTGGAGAGGAAGAGGAGGGGGAGATCTTGTCCCTGATTTCTGATAATGAAGCAGTCTATTAACATTCTCCAAAAATTATCATTAATTAAACAAAAAGCTGATGTAATGCTTGGAACAGGAATATTTCTGTACCATCAAAAAAAAGCACTGAGTGGGAAATATCATTATGATTCCACTTTAGAGAGTCTGTCTCCTCTGCCAGGCTCTAACCCGTGCAGGAGTGAGACAGCAAGCGAGCTGTGCGGTTGGGTTGTGGATTAATAGTTGAAGTTCACTCGTGTGGAAATAAAGCAGATTTTACTGTGACTAGAATCTGTCATTAAAAAGCCATTATTGGAACCGACCGGCACAATTCTTGCTCTTTCATTACTAATGACAAAACAATCTGTTCTTTAAAAAACAACAACCCTATATTTTCTTGCAGAGAATGGTGCAGGAGAGTTACCAGAACAGAAGCCGGGTGAAGGGAGGCAGTTGAAAGATTTATTGATCAATAAACCAGACAATTACAGCTTGTTTATAAAGGGGTGGGGGGGAAAAAGCCACCTCAAACCTCAGGCCTGCGAGCAACACTGAGACTCTAATAATGATAACTCTGGCATCCAGCTTGAAACGATAAAAGTCAATAGGAAGATATAGGATTTCAATAAAATTATGACACTAGATAAACTTTACCCCAGGAACAAATTTTCCCTGGGTGTGTGACTGACTTCAGTTAGATTTGTAACTTTAATTTCTTTCTTATTGATTTTTCTTCTCTTCAGCTAATTAGAAAGTCTGTGGTGAATGGAGTGTATGTTTGAAGAGGGGCTAACGAGAAGCAGCAGGAGCAAGGCCTGAACTTACATGGTTGTTTGTAAGGTCAGAGGCTTTTGAAGACTTTTTTTGGGCTGTGTTTTACTCTTCAGCTGCTTCCAATATGCAGGTGGGAGTGTCTGTCCTGCTCCTCAGCGTGGCCATCTCTGCGGCTGTGGGCTGCCCCTGGGGATGTGCAGGGACACAGTGGTGGTGCTTACAGGGACCCTTCTCAGATCTCTCCCTAAAATTAACCCAAAAGTCCCAGAGGAGCTCACTTGTATTCCTGATGTTTCTAAACCACTCTGGTGTGTGAATGCCAAGGAAAGGGACATTCTTTGAGTTTCAAGCTAATTGCCAGCCAGGTGGAACTTTGGCTTTACATAAAGGGAACAGAGAAGAGCTGGTGGGGCGAGTGGGGAGAAGCTTCATCTTAGGGGTGTCATTTTGAGGCATTTTCCTGTTCTTTTTCTTTGTGGGATTAGCTCTGGTTTCTGGTTAAAATTATGAAATGTTTTCTTTTTAGTTACTCATGAGATAGTAGGAGGCACATTTGTTTGGTGAATGGGCTGGTGCTGGCAGAAAGAAGGAAAACTGTTCAACCTTTGAGATCACTCTCCTTCCTGCTTTTCAAACTTACATCTCCTCAAACACAGCTGCAAGCTGCAGCACCAGGGTTTGTGTAGGGCATTAATCTCCTCGGTTTATAATGAACATCAGAACTCTTGTTCTGCTTTTAGGGCACATTTCGAGCAAGCTGCATTTCTGTTCAGGTGTTGATTTAACACTCCTTAAGGTAAAGAGCACCTGGAATTGTGCCAGCATAGGTCTGTGGTGACTTAGCAGAGATGCCCCATCCTGAGTAAATTTGGGGAATTCCCAGAGGAAATGCTTTTTAGTAATCGTGGTGAACACGCTTCTGATAGGAAGCAGGAAAGCAGAGGTGTTGGAGTAAAGGTTAAAAGGGCATCTATAAGTCCTGGGGAGGATTTTGATGGGGCTTGGGGGATATCCTGTTGTGTAGAATGAGGAAATAGGGCAGCAATTACTAAATTAGGATTACATTTTAGAGAATCTTTTTAGACAGAGGACTTGTTAACAAGAACTTCTGTTTCCTGCCAAACTAACAAGATCTTCAGGAGGGAGGGAAAAGCTTTCAGTAAGTGCTCTTGATGGGGAGAAATTTCAAAAAATGGAGCTGGGGACCACTTGTTGAAAGCTGAGCATTGATTTCATTTCTGTATTAATATTTGGAAATAATTAAAGAAGAGAAGTTAACTCCAGGATCAAGTGTTTAATTGTGCTACCCTTTAGTTCAGCTATTCAGCACCTTTTTTTTTTCCAATACAGCCTCTGCTGTGTTTACCGTGTGCATTTTTTCTTGAGAAGTTTATCCTTCATTTAGGAGAAAAGCTTTTGAAGGGCAAGGGCTGTAGTTGATTTTTGGGGAAAGACAGCCTGTAGGGATGTCCTGCTCCCAAGCAGTTTTTCCAGGCTCACATGAAAGCAGGAGTTTGTCCTCCTTGCAGCCGAAGAGCTCAAGGAACTGAGGATCTTGCTGGGGATGACTCAAATGGCCTAATATTCAGCAGTTAATTGGGATCCAAGTGTGGTGGGAGTTGCCAGGGGTCCTGTTTGCTTTTGGAAAAAAAAATAAGGATTTTGGGACTGCCCTGCTGTAATGGAGGAGAACATTGCAGTGGTAAATTATCACGTTGATGAAAGATGCTTAGGAGAAAATTAGGATAGCGGAGAAGCTCAGAGTGCAGAGAAGGAGGGAGGATGCTGTAATTGCAAATCTAATTGCAACAACATGCAAAGCTCAAACCAATATGTTCACTAAATGCTGTCATTATGTTCTCTTCTGTGCTCTACACAATGATTTGGCAATAAATGGGGAATGGAAGTCATCTCCTGAGCAAAAGCAGTTTGCCTTCTAGAGAGTGCACTGGGCAGGCTGGGTGATGTCTGTGTGCAGAGGAGGAAGGAGGGATCCTGTCCTGCTGCTCTTCTGCGAAACAAGTTCATTACAAGGCTGGTGTGGCTGCATTTGTATTTTCATCTGCAGTAACATGGAAGTATTTCCTTTTTCATGTTTATGAGATGAATAATTTTTTCTAAGCTATGGCAAAACCATTCTTCCCTTGGAAAAACGTTCTCTTCAGTCAGATCTGGGTTAGGAGCTAGTAATAGCTGCCAGTACTATTTATGTTAAAACCTGTTTTTCTTTATAGTTTTTAATTAACTTGGTTCCTGTAGCCTCAGGCTGTCTGTTGGTTTTGGGATCCTTTTACCTGCTGACCAACCCAACCATCTTGGCTGACCTTTCAATCTGTGACGTGCTCTGAACACAGGGCACCTCTGGCAGTGCCCCTAGTCTTGATGTCACACCTTGAATTTGAATGTTCCTTCCCTTGCCCACATGTACTCTTGCTATCCATGTTCAGTCTTTGACCTTTAGTTTTGGAAGGAGGAGATAACCTTTGTGTCCTGCTTGCTCAGCTGAGCAGTCATTTTCATTATCCAAAATACAGCCTTTTGCGTTTAGGGGGGTGGGAGAAGGACCTTTTTTCCTACCCCACCAATTCCTGATTCCCACAAGAGATCCCAGGGAAAAGTTTCATTGCAGCTGAGCTGGGTTTATGAAGTGCTGCATATTCAGTGTAGTGGCATTGGCCTGGGCTGGGTGTGAACTGCCCAGCTGCACAGCCCAGTGATCTCCTGATGATCCTCTGGGTGTCTGTGATGGCAGAATTCACACCAAGGAGCTGGTTTGTCCAGAGCACTTGTGCATCTCTGTGGCAGGGCAAGGGAGCAAACTTCACAGTGAAAGAGAAACAGCACTGCCTTGGGTTTATGCCAGGGGCCTGTACTTCTTGGACCCTGCTCTGTAGCCTCACAAGCAGCAAGGTTCTTCTGTGCAGTCAAAAGGTAAAATGCTTCATCAGCCGGCTAATCCCTGTGTGGATGTTGCACTGTAACCACTCATCTCCTTAAACATACCTGACTCCTTGAAGCTTTTCTTTGGTCCCCATTCTTCTCCATCAGTGCCTTGGAGGTAGGCATGAGGTGTTGTCTGAAGTTGGAAATGCATTAGGAAATACTTCAGCCAGGAACACCCACAAAAACTTTTACCTTTAGCTTCGAGCCCAAGCCTTGCAGCTGGCAATGTGACTGCTCTCAGGGAGGGGAGAGGGATCCTTGGTTTTGTGTTTCTCTGCAAGTGCTTGGTTGTAATTGTCATTAGATTGTGAAGTGAACCGAGCATGCTGTCTGCCAGATATTAACCTCTGAAAAAGTATTTGTTACAAACGCTGAGTGTTGCAACATTTAACAAGTGGTAAGTCACATAGCATTTTGAGGATATTTGCTCTCAGCCACTTTTTTCATTGTCAAAGCTATTTCATTTCTGTTGTGACAATTCTGTTCCTTCTTTGCTGAAACTCTGGCAGGAAAAATGTCATGTATAACACTAAATATTTGCTGAAGAAACCCATTCAGCCATGTTGAATTAGAATAATATCTCCAAAAAGAAGGCAGGCTCTGTTTTCAGTTGCCATCTGCTTGTTAGAGACTCTGCATGTTGCTTTCCTGCAAGGGTTGTGGGGTTTTACAGACGCGAGACAGTCTAATTTTTCAGTTTTCAAGGCAGCAACATTTATTTCGTTAAAACTGTGTGTTCACCTGTGGGTTGACGCCGATACGAAGACAACAAGTGCCCATCCGTCAGGGTTTCGTTGCTGCGTAAAAGAACAACAGGCAAAAACTCAGGATGCTGCTCTGGGAAGCCTCTCCTCGGGGTGCAGTGGGGGGGCTGTATCCCTAAGGGTGTCCGTTCTTCCCGGCAGGAGCGCGATGGGATGCGGGCGATCCTGGAGTCGTACGACAGCGAGCTGACCCCCGCGGAGCACTCGCCCCAGCTGGGCCGGCGGATGCGCGAGGCCGAGGACATGGTGCAGAAGCTGCACGCTCACAACACCGAGCTGGAGGTAACGGGGGAGCATCGGGCTCCGAGCCCAGGGGGGAAGGAGTTGAGAGCTTGAAGACTGAATAGCCTCAGGGTGTGATCTCCCCTCGCAGAAGGCGGATTTGGGATATTCAGATGTCAAAATTCCGGGAGCAGTAGGGCTCGTTGTTCTGCCCCTGATGCTGGCAGAAGGCAAGGATGATGTCAGAGTGTGATGAGTGTGCTGTGCTGCACTACATGGCTGGGGTGACAACCACTCCTCTGTGGGCTGAAGGGCTGTGTTCAAGGGGAAGCAAAGGGGTAGCAAGTGTGGTGTCATCTGTGGTCTAGTCCAGGTGATTCACTATATCCCAGGTTTATCAAAGCTCTCCTGTACACAGTGTGAGCAGCTTGTGTTTATAAAAGCTTTAGTTAAGGGGTTGAAGTAGTAAACTGTGTGTCTGCTTGGAGTCCTTCACTTCTTGGCATTGGGCCCGAAAACCCCAGAATACTGGTCACTATTAAATGCTTTTTGCTAGATTTTCTCTAAGAAAGAAAACATTCTTTCCAAAGATAATGTCTCTTCTTAAAGGAATTCTTGTATTCTCTCTTTGGAAACTTGTGATCTGAAACGTGACTGTGGTGAGGTAAGTGTTGATATGCATTGGCCAAATCATTCCTCTCTTCTCTGTTGTGCTTTGCCAGTGGAACAGGCTTTTACAGTCATGAGTTGAACTATCTGGAATATGTCCGTGATTCTAAAGTTTGGCAGTTTTATTACCTGAGCTTTACAATAGTCATAAGTATGTAAGCTTTTCTTTCTTCATTTCTAGTTCCATCATCACATAGGTTTAGGTGTTCCAATTCCAGTGGAGTCAAACTGGTAGAAATTGGTCCTTGGGTTCGTGTTCAAGCCATGGAATGGAGTGTCCCACTCTGCACAAACCTCTGTTGCTTCTGGTATCTTTAATAAACCCTGTTTTCTTGTTGTGGGAGATAGGGACTTATATTGGGCAGTACTGAGTCCAGTGGCCTTTAAATTCCCAGCAAGCAGAGCAGTGTGGTGTAGATCAGTATCGTGTATAGATCCACTTCATCCCTGTTTCTCAGAAAAGGAATTCTGAGAAGTTTTGGGCAAGCTGATAGAAGTGTTAGGTGGGAACAGCAGATAAAAGGAAAATTTGCCTGAATTTGTCTGTCTCAGAATGTTTCTCTGTGCTGATTTTTGATCACCATGTTGCTTCCCACCAGACAGAGCAGGATTAGATGATGCTGACATAAAGGGATAGGTGACTACTTTATCTTGCTTCCTTAGCAGTTCCCAGCAGTACCTCTAGGTTTGTTGTAGGGAGATTTCCTGAGTTGTTTCTCTGATTATGTTGGGTGTGCACATTTGTCTTCAGGCAATAGCAAATTATCTTTTCTTCTTGATGTGATGGCGTGGAAGAAGAGTGTGAGAACCAATTGCTATACCCCTTTAATTATTTGTAGGGAACAAATTCTAGATTTATTTTCATGGGTATGGATTAAGGGCTACATGGAAAATTTCAGAAAGGAACTGTGTTCTCTGGAGGTTTGTTGTGTGTGATGTCAACCTTTAAGCCTTTCAAAGACTTTGCTGGAAGCAGGATTCAAAGACCTGATATTTTCCTCGTAAAGTAAAATTTTACGCTTCACTTGATTGTGTTTGCCTTTCTGACTGCAGTGTTGACTGCTGAATCCCATCTGTTTTGAAATTTTGAGGGGAAGTTTGTTTGTTTTTTTTTTTTTTTCCCCTAGTAAAAATCAGAAAACTGGAAAGGGAAATGGAGGTACAGGCAGAACCCCTGGTGCCTCATCATCAGGAGCAGCAGCTGTAATCAACTGCCATTAGATCAAAGTCGGTGAGATGGTCGCTGGCAGCTATTAATAACTTCTGACTTAATGCTCTGCACCCTCCCAGCTCTGCTGAGCCTCCCTGTGAGTTTTAGAATTGTTGACACCTGAATGACTCATCTCACAAACAGAGGAGACTGCTGGAATGAGGCACCTTGGAGCCTCAGTTGTTCCTGAGATGTGGGAGAAGCAGCCTCTGGGGAAGGAAAAAGGGTCAGGGCATCCCGGGAGCCTCCGGTGTGGATGGGCTTGGGAGGGCAGCACACAGCCAGCTGGTAGAGTAGCACAGGATAACAGGAAGAGCTCACCTGTGAGCATCATCACATGGCAGCAAAGCAAACATGTGCAGAGCTATTCCAGTGAGATCCAGGGGAGGTCTGGGGCGGCTGCAAAGGACAGTGATGGATCTGAGCTGAAAAGGCCTGTCTGACACTATTACTTTTTGGGAGGCTAAGATGGTTAAAGTGTGGAAAGCAACCGAGATCACCAGTTAACAGGGGATGTGCTGCTGTGGGGGACCACAGTTATTCCCACAGAGGAGTGCCTGGTCCCCAGCAGACACTGGGGCACAGTCCCTGTTCTCTGCCCCTCTGCTGGGGAGGCTTCAGGAATCACTGTGGTCCAGGAGCTCTTTGAGTTGAAAAAAGCCCTTGAAGACTCTAGGGCAGATGCATCCTCTTGCATTATTACATTTTGTAGCTTCTGCCTTTTGGCTTTGTTCATAAATCTTAACATTCACACCATGAGCCATGTCTCTCCTGATTTTTCTCAGTTTTTTGGTTTTTTTTTCCTATGGAGTACTTAATTTACCCAAGTCTTTGTGTCTCCCTAGAAGAGAGCCCTTTAATACTTTTTTTTCTTGTTTCTTCTGTCTGCCCTAATCTGTCACCAGCAGCCCCACCTCTGACAAACCATAGAGGGGGGGGAAAAAGGGATGTTCTTAAGAGGGATTTTTCCTTGCTCTGAAAAGGGAGATTTTCCCCATCCATTCCAGCAGCAGGCAGGAAGCTCTAGTGAAGACAGAATGATAGAGAGAACACAGTAGGAGAGAGGAGGAAGCTATGTGGGACTGGGAAGATTTTGGGCTGAGGTAACAGCTTTTAACTCATTAGGGAGATGAGGTCTCTGGTAAGACCTTTGCTGAGTGTATAAATGCGAGTGGGAAGCCGTTTAAAAGAACCCAGGGAATGAGAGAGGAGTGTGTTAGCCCTGGAGGGGGCTGTGTGTGGGTGTTGATGTCTGCTGGGAGGACGGAGCTGGGAGCTGTGCCCCTGCCCTCACTGGGCAGAGCTGCTGGGAGCGCTGCCGTGTCTGAGTAGGCAGCAGCTGGATTAGAGGCACCTTTCAGAAACTGGGATGCAGAAGGATGCTTTGATCCCATGTCACTTCAGAGGTGAAGTGATGCTGCAGTAGAACTAGTCCTGTCAAAGCCTGATGGGGCAGGCCTGGAAGGCTGAGAGAGGCTGATGGGGAACTTTTTAAATCCCTTTCATTGATGATCGGTGAGCAAAGCTGGATCTCTAATGCGTGGACACGCAAACACGCATCTGTTCTGGGACCAAACCAGATTGCTTTCTCCTCCCCAGAACTGCCTCCCCCAGTCCAACTCCCTACTCCACGGGGCTAATGTGGCTGGAGAGGTTCAGGGAAGCACTTTATATGGAGTGTTGGATGTAAAGTATGGAGAGATGCAAAGAAAAATGTCACCTGACATGGTGGCTGGAAAAGCAAGCAGGCTGTGTCAGTCCATTTCACGTGGTTAATGAGGTGTCACTTACCATCTTTTTAAAAGTGTGTTTTGGAACTGAAGGGGGAATGAGTTTGTCCCTGGCTAGCCTGTCATAAATGCTTAAATGGAATTTTAACTGTGTTTCTATGACAGCATGAATTTTTCTTTTTCTTGATACTAGTGATGTTAAGTTTTCTTGCCAGTCTTTAACTTATACCACCATAGCTCTCATTACTTCTAATTTCAAGGTAAACATGACAAAACAGGAAGCTTCTGTGCATGCAGCAGCTACTGGGAAAAAGCTTTGATGTGGAGCTTAGTGTCTAAAAAGTTAAATCCAGCTGCACAAAAGAGAAATAATCATAAATATAACTCCATTAATAGCGATTTTATTACAACACTCTTAGCTCCATACGAAACATTAATGAAGAGAGATTTGCAAGAAAAAGTCCTGCTGACACCTTCGATGGTCTCCAGCATCTTTTACACTGAGAGATTTACACTGTCTGTGAGCACCATATGTACTCTAATGAGCTAATTGTGAGCCTGACAGTTTCAACACGTGAAATGCCATATGTTCTGTGTTTTGTTCCACCATGGGCATTAGTGGTGACCCCAAAACTCATTGACCAAATATTGCCACTTAATCTGCCCCTGATAAACTGCAGTGAGTGGTCTGGCGATGATAACTGGATGCTGTTGATTTTGGGACATTAGTCACCAATCTGCTCCTTGCCAAAGGGGTTACTCAGCAGTCACACCGGTGCTTAAAGTGCTTAAATTTTATGTGGGAATGCATTAAAATGTTAATATGAGCAGTTAGCAATTCTTCCTTGTCTTTCACCCAATTTCCCCCACCAGCACGTCTCACATTTTTACCATTTCCCCCCCCCCCCCCCCGTCTTACATCCACACTTTGTGTTTATGTTGCTCCTTTGCCATATTTCCTCTTCCCCTCAAAAGTAAATTGCTTCTTTACATAGCAGAAGGGGTTTATGTCATGGTGACAACTTTACAGAGACATTTCCTCCCATCTGTGCAAGGTACAGAAGAGTTTGTTTTAATTTTCAGGTTCCTCCTGCCTACTTTGTGTACCTCTCTGCTGCCATCCAACCTTTGTGTGCTGTTTTTTTTTCCTCAGTGACAACTGTAAGAAGCAGTGAGAAGATTACTCTGCTCACTTGGGAAGTCCATAAGGAGCAACTTGGAATCACTAGAGCTTTCCTGCCACTCCAGAATGGCATATGTTTCACTTGCCCAGACTCCTGCTGTCATTCTAGCATCCTCTCTGTGATTCATGTGGGAGAGAACAGGCTCCCTCTGGAGAGGATGCTGATGCTCTCCATGCATCAGCTACCACTGATTGCTGGAGCAGTCACAGGGCTGGACATCATCTTCTGACAAAGCAAACACCTTGTCGGAGTAGCATTTTGAACCTGAACGCTTTGGCATCTCTTGGCAGGCTTGAGCCTTCCCAGGAACCCCTGTGGTCCTTTGCATTTTCTTTCTTTGCTAAAGGAGAGCAGGTCAGGCCTGTTGTCCTCCTGCAGTCCTGCAAAATGGATTATCTTGTGTTCTTTCATGTGTTTCATCTTCCTTCAGACCTGAATGACCTTATCAAGTCAGGGAGTCATTAGTTTCCTCCCCTTCCTTCTACACCTGCCAGTGGCTGTGTTTTGGGAGAACACCTTGCAAATAATCATCATATAAATGAGGAAGTCAAGTCACAAAGAGCCTTAATGATTTGCTCAAGGTGACAGTCCCTGCTCTGTGGAAGAACAGTGCCTCTTAAAACTAGTTGATGCTGCAGCAGAACCTGTTTCTGTGTATCTGAGCCTTTTTGTTTGGTCAAATTAGATTTTAAAATTCAATTATTATTAATTCTTTTTTCAGGAGATGGCTCATTTTGGATCTGTCCTGAAAGTTAGTAACTCATCAAAAGAATCAGTCTGTGGCACTGTCTTACACCAGAGATATTCTGCACAAGCCAGCATTGTTTTCATGACAGGGAGATTTTTACAGCTAGTTTTAGTGTGTGGATGCTCTGACAGTTTAAGAGTGGCTTTAAGTCAGCAGTTCCCAGGGACCACAGCTAGCTGGAAGCCACCTCCATCATTCTCAAGAAAGAGTGTGTCCTGTCACCAACTTGCATAGGGTGAATCATTAACGAAGACAACTTCTAGCCTGTGATAAGCTGCTTTATAGACAAGCCTCCAGAAAAAATGTCCCCTCAGTGAGCAGCCATAAGGACACTTTTGCCTTTTGACTGCATATTGAAGGGCATGGGACAGAAAAGCATTTTCCAACTCTGCTGCTCCTGCGTGCTTTGAGTGCAGGAAGGACCGGGGCAAACAATTGTCATTCCCATCACCTCTTGCTGAAAGTCACACTCCTGGTGTAGATGCAGTCAGTGACGCTCTTTCCCCCTTGTTCTCTTCCTGGGTCAAGTCTTGACTCTCTCTAGATGGAAAGATGTCTAGTAATGATAAATATAAATTATCATCTGCATGAACAGTGCAGGGTGTTTAGGATGGACTGTGGCTGTCTGAAGTGTTTCAGCCTGCTGGCAGCAAACCCAGCCTAAGTGAGACAGTGCTGATATCCCTGTCTAGGAGTGATGCTCAGAGGATGTGGGAATGCTCCTGTACTCGACCTCTAAAGGATCTCACTTTAGCCCAAGCAGATTGACAGATGCCAGCAACAAGAAGATCTCTCCTTCCTCCCAACTACACTCCGCTTAAAATGCTCTTCGTGTGAACAAATCCTCCTGTAGCCTCTTCTAGTGATATTATGAATAACCAAGCACAAAAGAGGCTTGACCTAAGGAGTTTGGATTAACTTCAGATGTTCCTGGCTGTAGGAAACAAGAGAAACAGATGAACTGGGTCTAAATTCCTATAGAAGATTGAAAATTGCTTCTTTCTTAGTGATGTTTTGGAAAGAGCCGATAACTGATGTGCAGTTATGAGTCATATTTACCACAATAGAACAGGGGGAGAGCGTTTCATGCGATGTGGAGAGCTTTAAAATGCTTTACACTGGAGAGCCTGCCTGCCTGTGCTGAGAGATACAGGCTCTGCAATTAGGTGTCTTTAGGTGGAGGAGGAAGCAGGAATACATTTGGAGCGGGAGCAGTAGCCCCATTGGCAGCAAAGACATGGCAAAAAAGCTACTTCTGTGCAATGTGGTACAAATCCCTTCCTGGTGCAGCTGGGGAGCAGGGGCTGAATTGGGGTGCAAGCAGAGCAGGGATGACGTGTCTCTTTGCTCCCAGGCAGAAAACAGGAAGAAAAAGGCAAACTAAGCATCTCTGGGGAATGGAGTTAGGAACAGGTAGCTTCCAGGCTCTCCAAGGGAAGGCTTTGGAAGAGTAGAAGTATGTTCTTACATCAGTCCCCATCAGTTGGTGTTGCAGGCAGTGTGGAGGGATGGATGGGAGGCAGTAGGGAGGTTGTTGCGCGGATTCCTTTACTGCTTGCACCGTTTCCCGGTGTTGCTTTCCACAATGACAGATTTGTTTGGGTTTTTTGCAATGTTAGAGAAAGATTCCACATTAGGACAAACTGCTTTCTGCCTTTAACTCTGAGGTTTAACCTCTATGAATCTCTTCCAAGCTGGAAAAGAGCGGTGATTTGGTGGGGCACTGGTGTCATCCGTGTGGATTGTGCAGCTATAGCCCATGCAACTGCTGTGCCACATGTCTGGCAGCAGAGTTTGTTTTTGGGGGTACTTGAGTGTTCCTTGGGCAGGAATGATCAAAGCTTCCCAGGAACTTCCAAGGTAGTGGCGTCTTTCTGGAGCGGGATGATGGGATCTCATTGGAGGCAATGCCTCGTCCTCTGGAGCACTTCCAGCCCCTGAAGTGCTGTGGTACCTGCTCACGTGGCTCAACCACCAGATGGAATTATTTGGTGTCTGACTCTTCAGGAGTGGGAAAATTGGAAAAAAGGCCAGGACTGACCAATTTCTCTCCAGACTAAAAACTGGGCTTGTTTGGGTTATGTTTCCCAGAGGAGCTCTTGAAGTTCAGTGCTTCTCCTCTCTTTTGAACTGTGTCAGTGAATCAGTCAGGCTTGGATGCTCGGGCCAATAATGCCTCCCATTTGTTAGAACTGCTACTTAAGAACCTTCTCACACTGATTGAAGCTTTCACAGCTCATGGAAACCAAGCAATTCTGGGGGGAAAAAGGAGATAAATATCTCATGGCAAAAAAAAGTAGAAGCTCAGATTGCACATCAGGATAATGTTTTATGTGGAAAATGGCTGTGGAAATTTTAGCTATTCCCTAACTTTGCGTTGTATTAATGGCATTAAATAGTGCCTGTCTGGGTGTCTTAAAAGATGTTCTGCACTTGTTGAGATTTGTTGATTTTTATAATGATCGGATTTGAATTCTGTGATTTGTAGTGCTTCATTTCAGAATAATTGCATAATCTCTGCCTAATTTAAGATTTAAAGTATGTATTTGTAAGTGTTCTCATGTAATCTTTTAATTCATGATGATGGTCTTCTGAAAGAGAGAGAGAGATTAATATTTTTAAGTTTTATTTAAAAACATGCTGTGAAGATTCCAAGTGTTTCCTGCAGGGCCTCCACACAGACTCAGCACAAGATCTGCCCACTGTTGTTTCTGTGGCGGCCAGGACAGAGTTTTTTTGCAATCCTGTTATGAAATCCTGTTACCAAATAGTCCTAATGTATAATCAGAAAAAGTGCTTTGAGCAAACAGCATCAACACCAGCTTGTTCCCATGCTTTTGTGGATGCTAACACTCCTGCTCTTTGCAGTTTGCCAGGATTGTAAGATCCAGTTTTGTGCACTTAATGCTTTGGTTATTGTGGCAATTAGAGCAACAGTAGTCGCTGTCTTGGTTTTGTGTTTGAAGCCCATCGATTCTATACTTTGACCTTAATTACGAGTGGTAGGAGAAGTGTTCAGGGAACTAATTAGTCTAAAAAGCCTGGTTCAGGGTAGTGCCTGAGCACAGTTAGTCCAATGGTGCCTAAAAGCAAGTGCCAACTGCAGTTGTTTTGTTTCAGAACATATATAACTAGTATTTCTCCATGACCATGAGTTGTGTTTGCTCCTATCCATTCACCTCTCTTTCCTTATGGTCTGGTTTGTCCAGAGGCTGCAGCACCTCCATTTCCCCAGCTGGGTTCGTATTATGGTCATGAGTTAGAGTATGGCACCACTGCCAGTCATACCTTGAACAGAATTCAGAGGAACGTGCCTGGACTTCTATTTTTCTTTTTCACTTCAGTGTGACCAGCCTGCTAATATTTGGCAAAAGGCTGTAAGTGAAAAGCCCAGCTGATGGCGGTTTTCATCATGCTGTGAATAGAAACTAAGCTGTTGATATAGATCTGCTCTGTTCAGGGGTGGTCCAGGTAAATTGTAAGGAAGAGCTGTGTTTTCTCAGAGGCTTTGCAATTTATCTATTTGCTTTAATCAGTGTTAATGGCAAATGTGCTTTGATTGTGCTAAAAGCTTTTCAGCAAAACGAACTGAAAATCCAAAATTGTGGAGAAAGCCACAGCCTTCCTGTAATGCAAGTTGTAACATTCTTCTTTTGAGTTTTATTTATGCTGTTTAATAAAAGAGGCAGTACTATAGAATACACATGCCATGAATCCAGCTGTGGTGACAGTATCATGGCTATGAAATGCATGGCACATTGATTTGACATGTTGAACTGATTTATGTTTTCAATTTGTTTAAATGGCTCTAATGGTTGCAGCTCTGACAGATGTGTGCTCGGATTTCTGGTTCTGTTCAAGCCCCCATTAAAACCAGAAGTGATTCCTTGTTTAAAGCATTGATTTTTATCTATTTTGTGTTCCCGTGCCTGCATTTCACGTCAGACTCCCAAACAACGTGAGTTCTCACAGCATCCACTTTGCTTCCTGTTGGAAAATTGGAGAAACAGTTTCATTGGAAGGCTGATTCTTGGAAGAGTTGCTAAACCTAAATATTTTTGATTTTTAAAGGAAATCAACAAGAAGCTTGAAAGATTACATGTTATAGTATTATTGGTGTATGAAAAAAATGAGATGTTCAGTAACTGTGAACATGAACAGAGCAATTACTTTGCAGAGGTTTTAAAGTAGAATATCTTGTGTAATGGGAGAGGGTTTGAGGCTTCTTTGTAGAAGGGTTGCCACTGCGCATTGTTTATGTACACAAAGAAATGATGAGTGTCTGTATCAGTATTAATTATGGAAGTATCTCTTGAGAGCCCACAAACTCTGGATTTTTCTTAAAGGCCAGGCTGTGCAGTGCAACTGGGAGCTGGCCTGATGGCAGAGACCATAAACCAATAATCTTTGTGGCAGATATTATTGCTAAGCTAGTTGTTACCAACCCTACCTTTGGCAATTATATTCTGAGTACACTCAATTTTATTAACATACACAGTTCTTCACTTTCTAATCATCTGGCTTATTCCCTTTTACAAAAGGTCATTTAATCAGTGAAAATGCAGCCTTAGGATAGATCAGCTCCCTTATTTCTCAAATACTCAGATAAAATGTGTGATACTTTGACCTCCATGGTTCTACCTAGCAAAACAAGGTGCTGGTTTCTGAAGCATTCTGTGACCTCCTGAATGAAGAAAGGTGTTAGGGACAGCTGGAGCGATGTCTGCAGGGTTGTGGCGACAAACCCAATGTCCCTCTAGGTGGGAACCCTTAAGCAGTGACTAAGCCATGTCCGTTATTAGTGATTTGCCTTGCACAGGTGTGGCTGTGCAAGGGCAGCAGCCCCACTTGCAGGGTGCTGAATGAGACACCCCTTCTGCAAAGAGCCTTGGCTGGAGGTACCTGGGCCCCCCTGATGCTGCCATTCCTACCTGGGGGGGATTGCTCTGTGCTCAGAGATCATCTGAGTGTGCTAGGTTGTCTCTCAGCTCCAGCATGGCAGCACACAGAGCTGCTGAAAAGAGAGAACTGTTAGCGTTATGGATGGTGTTTATTTAGAGCTGTGCCTGGCACAGGCTGCCTGGGGGCTTGAGCAGCGCAGCACTACCTATGAGGATGGATGTAATTCCTGGGAATATTTATAGCTGTGTAAAATACAGGATGAGTCTCAAATTCTTTGCACATACGTGGTACTAAACATATCCAAGCTTGTTTGAGCATGTCAATTAATTATTTTCATATATTATGTCTCCCAAAAAGCACATGTAAATACATCTGTATACATAAAGTGTTCTAGGAAAGCATGTCTAAAGAACTACAGGTGAGTGATTTTATGCTCTTAAAATAATAATGTCCCAGGCTAATTCTACAGGCTTGTTATTGCTTTGCTGTTTACGTGTGTTGCTGAAGACAGTAGGTGAGACTATCACAGCTATATAGAGAAATGACATTTATCTTCCCAGTGCACCATGACCTTATCCGTTCATAAGTGGCATTTCCTCTCAGGATAATGAGCACCTTTTTATTTAGGCCTTGCAAGACCCACAGTCATTGTATCTGATTTCTACAGCCCATCAACACCGTACACATCACTGTAATTGTTGTGGAGATTATTTTCTGTTGCATTCCACTTGCTCTTTGGATTACCCTTGTTTCTGAACAGAAAAGGGGATTGAGAAAGGAAGAGGTCACATTCAATCTTCATGAGTATCTGGAGGCTGCTGCATGGCACAGATATGACCACTTCTACAGCAAATGGACGTTTATATACCCTTCCTATGCAGCCTTTTACACAAAGAGTGAGTCCCCATTTTGGCCTGTGTCAGCCTAGGATGGGCAAACAAGCTGGTGTTGCCCTGAAGTCAGTCCCTTTTAGGCACAGGTGAATCTTTGCAGCTGTTTATCTGCTTGGTTAAGAAGAAAGGAAAATTAATTGTGAAAAGAAGCTTAAGAAAAACAAGCGTTGACAATTTTTACTTGCAAGTATTTGCATCAGGGAGCTTCTGTCACGTTCCATGTTTCCTTACCCTGGCTCTTGTGCTTGGTTTGACTGTGCCTGCAGCATTAGCTGTGTGTACTCACCGTGCCCCTCGTGGTGCCACCAGCCTCTGGAACAGAGCTCCCAAACTCTGAGCATGCCACGCTGTGTGACACAGGAGAGGTTCAAAACAGCCCGTACCGTTGTGGCAGGAGCTAATAACTGAGATCATCGCAGCATGTGTTACGACTTCTTCCCTCTCCCTGCCAAGTGGAGATCTTTTATGTTTCTACAGCAAGGCTTTGCTGGGCAGGCATTCAGGGGTGAGGAAACTCAAAGGTTTCTAATGGGACCATCAGGCAGTTTCACCTTTTGCCTTGTCAGGCTGCATTTGCTGGAGCAAGAAGCAATTGTGAGTTGCTGGATTGCTTTGCTGAAATGAGTTACTGTTTGGTTCACTCAGAGAAGATAAACACTCGCATCTCAAAAATATCATCCTGTCTGGCATCTTTGTTGGCAGTCTCAGCAGAAGGGCCAAGGGAAACAAATGGACCATGTCTAAGATAAAATTGCAGGGCTCCCTCTGGAGTTAATCTTTTCGGCCCAAAGCTGAGCAGCACTGATGGGGCGATGTAAGGAATTAGGCCCTTCTGTTCCTTCTGCTCAATGTTATGGATAAACAAAGGGCTTCAGCCTCAAGTTGATTAATCCCATGATTTTCGCCCTCCTGCAAGATTTTACAATGAAAATTGAACTGATGGTTGGCAAACACAGAAAACGTGTCACGCCTATGCAATGCAAGGATGGTTCTTTACTTGCTCTGTTCCTGTCTGCACAGGTTTTTTTGTAGCCCTTTCATATCCTTTCCAAGCCTTTTTTTTAAGGAGGGGAAGATATTAACTGCTAGAGTTAAAAAGTTTGGATTTCAGGTCATTTTGATAGCCTTCTCCACCTCCCTACAGGAGGAAATAGTCTGAGAAAGCTGTAAATCTGTGCAGAGCTGGCCTGGGATCAGCCTCCATCCCCACGGGGTGAGGGGAAGGTCCTGAGGAGATCCTGGTCTGGTCTCTGGCAAACTCCGTGTGCTGGGCAAGGTCTGGATGGAGTTGCAAGGAAGCTCTTTGCAGGACTAGTGAAGGACCTTTAAAGCTAGACAAACGCCTTGGAAAGGAAAACCAGGTGGTTTTCTGCTCCTTGGATTCTGTGAGAGCCTTCTTCAGGCTTGAAAGCAGGAGCATAAGATTAAGAGGAGTAATTAAAAAGGATAATTAAGTTGGCTGCTTTGATGAATGCCAGAAAGCTGGAGACCGAGGATATTGTGGGCAGTCAGACTAGCTGTGGGAAAGAGGAGGAGAATGAGCAGACAGTTGGAACAAGAGCTGTGAAATAAAAGTTCCAGCTATTTTGAGAAATGATTATTCAATATTCAAGATGTAGTTTATTAGAAATTTTCCTGCAAATGCTTTCCAGAAACAAGATCCTCTCTGTTTATGACTCCAATTGATCCAGCCCTGTTTTTCATTGACAGGAATATTTTCACTTTTCTTATGATGTGGATGGCTGATTAACTTTAATAGTGTTGAGTCCACTCCTGTTTTGGATGACCCTTAGCACAAGATGCTGCACAAACACTTCCCGTGCTCTCCTTCAGTGGCTGCACTTCATATGTTGAATCTGATATGTAGAAAAGACTAGAAATTAGTTCAAGATGGCCTACAGGAGCTTGACTTCTCACTTAAGACTACTGATAGCATTAAAAGCCTTCTTGAAATTGTGGGTGTGTGGGGAGCTTCGGGGCATCCTCAGTGTCAGGTCTGTGTGCCTTCTCCCATCCCTGATCCATCATTCCTGTGGATAACTAGAGGCAAAAATGTAGCTGTGCACTTCATACTTTTGAATGTCTTCATGTCTCTTTATCCTTGCTTCCCACACAACATCCTTTTCTGTTTCTTTATATTTTTACAACGTTTTTTTCTACCTTGTCAGCCACCTCCTTCCCAACAAACCATTAAGCAATAACAAGAGAAAACAAAAAAAAACCCCTTGCTGTTAGCTTCAAGTGCTTGCCTTGCATTTGTTGCCTATTTATAGTTGATTCATTTAAACCACAGTGGCAGTCAATCAGAAATGTGGTGAATCCTTCTTTCGAGAGTGTGCCAAGAGAGGATCTTTTTAGTTTGCTTGCTTTTTTTATGATTTCTGCTGGAGCCTCTACAGTGTGCCTAAATTCCATTGGGATTTATTTATTTTGAATAAATTCTCAAATAGAAGTAGAAGAGTTTTGTTCATCTTCTGAGAAGTTACAGGAGCATGACTGTGGTGTGCAGGGATGTTTGGTTGTATTTGAGAGTATTTTATACATTTTTCTTTTTCTTCCAGTTGGCATCTTGGAGGATTTTTTAATTTTTCAGTGTAAGACATTTCTTTGCACAGAGAGACTGTTAACCTCCCTTTTTTTTAATTTCATTTTTCTCCCTGTAACTTCAGGCAAATTCTGCCTTTAATCTGTTTGCAGTACAAACCTGATGGGGTGTAACATAACTGTAAATTGTGACTACCCATGTGGCCTTCCAAAGGGCACATGAGCTTTGTTTTCTCCTTTTATTGAGCAGGGTTGGTGCCACCATCTTCAGCCCTTCATGGGGTGTGCTGGAGAGGTGGAGGAAGTTTGTATTGCCATATCCCAAAGAGCGAGGCAGGAGGTGTGGGTGAGACACTTGTACACCATAGGGGAGATGTTGCACAAGACTCACATTAATAAACTCAGCTGGACTTCTGCTGGTTCCATGGGACATGCTGAGGTGTGTGGTGTTGCCAGGGTAAGGTAAGTGGAGGCTGGAAACCACTGATCTGTGCAATACTTGGAAGTGGAAGTGCTACCATTCTCCTTCAAGGGGAGGAGCTGTTTGGTGTGGAGAGCCAGTAGTTGTACTAGTTTGGGGTTTTCCTCCTTTTTTGTTCTTTGCTTACTGCTCTTTGTTTTTATGCCATGATACCCTGGCAGCACAACCAGGATGAGGCAGAGTCATCTGGAGGGCTGACTTAGAAAACAGGTATAAAATTCCCAAAGTAATCCCTGCTTGGCTTCAAACATGTGTCAAGGAGTCTCTCTGCTTGCCTTGCCTTGCCTTGCTCACGGTGCTGTGCAGACAGCACAGGAACAGGAAGGTACAGGCTGAAGGAGGACAATTATCCTATTTGTTTTTCCATCTCACTGCCTGTGATGGGATTTGATTCTGTGCTCTGGTCCCTCCCAGGTCAGTTGTGTTCAGAGCAGCCATCGGCGAAGATCAGCTGTGCTAAGCACACTGTGACATTTAGAAATCCTTGTCTGGAAGGGGAATTGAGCAATGAGCTTCTGCTAATTATAATAGCTATGTTTAAAATGTGATGTTTGCTTTATTCAGCAAAATCCAGCTATACACCCAGACTAGAGGCTGGAAATACTCTGGCAGCAGAGGAGACAGGTCCTCAATGCACAAGATCCCAGGGCGGAAGCAAGCATTGCTTTGTCAGAGCAAACATTGCACAGTCTTGCCCTGGGGGTGAATGTTGTTACCTAGCAACTTCCAAGAGTGTTTGAAATTTGTTGGAGACCCTCGGGGGCTTAGGCACTTTACCCACTGTTCTGCTGGATGCCAAAAACATGCTGGCCGTAATTTCACAAGCCGAGGGTAGTGCTGGCTGAAACCCTTCCTTGACCTTTATTTGAGCTTGGACAACCTGTGCAGTAGTGCAGAGAACCAGAACAAAAACAGAACTTGATTAAAATGAACCCAAAAGAAAAAAAAAAAATACTTAAACATGAATCTTTGCTTCCTGACAGTGTTTACTGGTTGGCTCACAACAGTTGCACAGGGAAGTGTGTCGACATGCCTGAGGGTTCCTGGTGGAGGTGTGTTTGTGGGAATAGCAGTGAGATATCATTAGGATAGAGCTCACAGCACACACATATCATTAAAGACATCTTTTCTGAGCTATCACCAGCTGCCCAGGGCCTTGGGCAGCTTAAAGGAAGGTTCTGGCCTTCTCAGGAGTGTAAGGTCAGTGTGAGTTGTTCAGTAGCCTTGGTATAACAGTTCAAGGGTTAGTGAAAGTGACTGTGATATGAGGAGACTTGAGTAAGAAGAAAACTCTAACTGTGCTGTTGCTTAGCTTCCAGTCTTCTTAGATTATCTGTAACCGAATGAAACATTCTGAGACCTAATCCATGCCCAAAACTCTCTTTCTCACCTTCACTTGGGGCAGAGGCTTTCCATCCGTACCGGTTTTGTCTGAATTTCTGTTCAGGTTCAAACTCCACTGGAAGGTTTCTTTGAACTCACTAGTGTTTCCCTCCAAAGGCACCGGGCATCCACTTGTGTCTCAGAAGCATTGACACCCTGAGGCTCTGGGATGCAGAGCCCTCTGCTTCTTGGCAAAAAAGAATATTTTCCAGGTATTCAGCTGTCAGCTTGCCGGAAAGAAAATGTTGCTTTATGGTCGGTAGACTGACAATAACTCTTTATCCCTTTAAATTAAAAGTGACACACTCACATAAATCATTATAACAATACTGTGTGCAAACAGTGTGCCTGAGTCCAGAGGAGTTATGAGATGACAGTGAATTGGGGTGAATACCCTTATTCTTGACTTTGAGAAGTGCAGCGACAATGAATCACTCTTGGTGATGAGATGCAGCAGTGCTGACTCATCGGGCTGAAATTAGAAGGGCTTTTTTAGTTAGAGATGTAATTCCACCATTTTTTCTGATGAATGGATAAGAGTGAACATTTTGGTTGGCTGATTTACAGGCTTCATCAACAAAATACTGGTTTTTCCCCTCTGACTATCAAACTTAGTTGGAGGCAACTGATGGGGAGAACTTAGAACCGGGGAGGTTGTATTGGAAAAAATGCACAGGAGGGAGTGGCAGAAAAGTTGACAGTCTGGAAAATGGTGGGTGTCACATTGCCACCAGTTCTAGTTTTTGAGATTCTCTTTTTCTGAGTTTGGTGAGTACTAATGTTTGCTTTCATCAGGAGAAGGGTTTTGGAGCCTGAACTCATTCTACTGATACTGTAAAGGATAAAAATAATTAAAAGAACGAGTTGGACTTAAAATTTTGCCAGAAAATTAAACAAATGCACCGACATTTGCTTCCCCCTTCCCCAGCCAGCTTTGTTATTACGTTTAATAGCAGGGATTCTGTTCCCGTTAGCAGCTGTGTCCTCTGTCACTAGCCCTGCTTTCCCATTCCAACAGGGTTAATACAATCTGAAGAAAACATCATGCTCTCCAGATCCCAAAATTGCTTACAGTACCTCTTTTCAGATTACTTAAATAGTGATAAATAACCAGATTTCCAGAGGTGCTACATCCGTTCCAGTGCTGAGTGCTGGTATCTCTTCACCTTTAGAGATTTGATCACAGCACAGTGAAATTAATTCTCTTTAGTCCTCCAGATTATTTGTATTCCTTTACCTATCTGCTATTTCCCTGTGGAATGGGCTGATGCTGTCCTGAGGTTTTTGAGTTGCGCTAATGTATTAATAATCTGTTCTACTCCTGGCAAGACATTTGTGGCCAGTCCTCAGCAGACAGATTTGATGCCAGTTTATCTTTCTGCAATCGGGTTAAAAATTTTGCTGGGAGAGCAGCAAAAGAGAAGAGGCTCCTTGGTACATCTTGAACAATCAGCTACTTTTCCGAGGCAGGAACATTTCGGGGCCCACTAAGAGAATATTAGTGGCAGAGGCTTCTCTGATGGGTGTTCCAGTGATGGGGAATGACTCCTTTGGAGAGTCCATCAGCATCCAGCAGGCACTTGTATGTATCCTGGAGTTGCTTTACTGGCTGACTGCGTTGTGCTGGAAGCAATTGGCTTGGCAGGGTTTCATCAGTCAGGATGCCCTTTGCTGTTGAGGAAGCAGTTGCAAACTCACATTTTTTTGTTTGGCACTGTATTCTCTCCCCAGGGACTGCAGCACCATTTGATTAGGATGGAGGGAAGGAGACCTATTGCAAAAGTATATGATTCCCAGCAGAGCTGTGCTAATCCTCTGGTCTCTGAGCTCCTTCTTAGCAAGGTGTTGAACAAAAACATTAAGGGAAAAGAGGAGGAGAGAGGAGTTGCTGGGATGTTGCTCTTCAGCCTCACCTCAACCTCAGCTGCAGCTTAGAGACTAAAATAACAAATGATTGTTCTTGTTTTGTGATGTTTTTGCAAACCTAAGGCTGTTGTGTTACCTGAGCCCATTGTTTTCCACCCTACCTGCTGCTTTGTAAGTGTTTCAGTCTGGCATGGGGCTGTCTGATCTCCAGGGACTCATCCTTTTCTGAATTGAATGCTCTGCATTTTTACATCTCCCAGTTGGCTTTGGTGCTGTGTTCCTTCCCTGGCAGCATCTGTCTGGGAGATTATGTGAGCAGTGTTGATGTAATAGATTTAGAGAAGTTCGGAGTCTTTCTCCAAGTTTCACATTTTACTGGAGTTGTGGAGGTCACTTTTGCTTTGAGGATCAGGGAGATGAGGTTGCTGCCACTTCTTCTGAACGTGTTGGTGCTCAACTTCTGCACTTCATATGGTGCTTAATCCCTTTAGTGCCTGAGTGGTGTGGCCCATCAGGTGTGGTTTGTGTCAATAGTGGCACCTTGTGCTTGGAGATTATCCTTGGGCAAAGGTTTTTGAAGAGTGAGTATTTTCCTTCTGTTAGAGAGGGAGAGAAAAGAAGGAGTTTCAGAGTTTAATGCTCTGCCTCAGGTCTCTCAGCAGTTGTTAGGCAGAGTGGGAACAAAAGCCAGGTCTCTGCTGCAGGACTATGCAGCTTAGTTTAAGCTAGGTCAAGTGATTTGCCAGGAATAGGATGTGGGCACTTTCTGCTTGGAATCCTGTCTTCCTCCTATCAGTTATTCTACAGTCACTTCATTAGCATCCTTTTCTCATAGTCTAACCAGGGAGAGTTTGGGGTTATTTCCTTATAATAAGCTTACTGTCAAGAATTCTTGACATTACTGAGTGTGTTTCTTAAAGAGGAGGAGAGAGATTGGTCTGTCCTTGAGACTTAAGAATAAGAGAAAGGTTTGGTTATTATCCCTTTGTCCAGTACATCTTGATAAAGTGTTGACAGGAGCCCATACCTTTGCTAGGAGAGATGTTTTTCCTGTGTCTTCAGTAATTATAGTGATGACTTTGGCAATTTTTCAACTTGCAGTATCATTTTTTGTTTAGCACCCAAGAGTCTTTGCTTTATTCCTCCCACATTTTGGTAACCAGCTGCTTTTTGTCTCTCACTGGGGGGCGGCATTTCCCTGCACAAATCCGATACAAAACTGGATTTTGGTGAAGGAGCAGCTCTTGCTTTTTTGATGGAAAACACTCTCACTGCTCTGCACAAAGCTGTGGCCTTCAGTCCCTGGGTGTTGTGGTTTGCACGAGTCCCTGGAGATTTGGGATGTCTGGCTTACAGAAGTCCTAATTTTCTATGTTTCCTGTCCTTGCTTGGGTTAAAATTAAGGACTAAATTACAAGGAAAACCATATAAGCTCTGGCCTGAGACACATGCTTTTCACTGAGCTGGAAGCCTATCCTCATAATATGAATTATGTCAGTAAGGAAGGGTCTGTGTTTTACCTATTGCAGCTTTTTCTGCAGGTCAGAGCGAGTGTTGTTTCACTGAATCTTAATTTCTGAAACACATTCAGAAGTTATTGGGGAGTTTTCCTTTTCACTTTTGCATCAGGCCAAGCCCCCTGCCACCTCCAATCCAGCTCCTGTGAGATAACATGGTCTTCTGGATGCTTCTGAGACAGCAGCAGAGTTTATTTGTAGCTGTTTTTTCCCCACTTTGTAAAGGATGTGCATTTGATTTTATAACCAGGAGAACTTTCTCGAGAACAGCAATAAGGAGCCTGTAAAGCAGCAAGGAAATTATTTTACCAATGGCTGGTACTAAACTGTCTTCCTGATTGTGATCTCAAGTGATGTAATTTTGTGAAAGGTTGGCAATTTCATCTACAAAGCATCAAAATATGTTAAATTAGAAATGACCATTTAATCCAGTGTAATTCTGTAGTGCAGTTCAGAGATGCTGAAACAATCCTGTGCTGCTGCCCTTGGGCAGTAATGATGTGTGGTGGGTTGAAGGCAGCAGGCGTTGGCGAACATGGGATAAATGGATATCTGACTTTAAAGCATAAACAGGCAAGTGCATTCAGGAACTGTTGAAGGCTGAATCCCACGGGTGAGATCTCAGATTGAACACTAATGAAAATTTCATTTTGGTTCTCACAATATTTTAATATGCTGGATCACAGTATGCAAATAAAGTGAAGTCTGACTGCAAGTGGCTGCTGAGTCTCGGTCTCTTCCACCCCCAGAAGTAATCTGTCTGTAGCTTTTGTGAAATCAAAGTTTTCCTCCTGTTTTCTTTGTGTGCAAGGTAATTAGTGACTGTAAAGTCCTCTTCAAAGTGTTCTTATCCTACTCCTGTGATGTTCCATGTAACTCGTCAGTGTGGTGCCGAGGCTCTATGTCTTAGGATTGAATTGAATTGAATTCTCAGTGTTACAGTCAGTGCTTTCCTTATCAGAACTGTCCTGGGAGTGCTGCCATGTTTTCAGGTTTCCTTCTTTATTTCAGCTTCGGTGCACCTTATTTTTCTTGTGTCTCCTGAATCTGATAGAAAGAGGTATTATTGTGGGGTTTTTTTCCCATCTTCCCCAGCCTGTGGCACCAGATAAGATGTGCTGGCTTGGCCCTTGCGTAGGTCACATCTCTCTTTAGCCACACAGTAAGGCCTTCTGGCTTGAGCCAAGAAGCTTCACCTTCTGTGTTCTTTTGTAAGTGATCAGAGAAACAAGTTACTGTGAAATTACCCAAGGAATGGGGGACATCCAGCACAAGAAAACTGGAGCGATTTGGTGTGTTAGAACATACAAGATTCCGTATTTCTGTGATCGGTAGCTGATACATCCTTGTAAATTTAAATTGTGTGTTAACTTTCTAAAAGAAGAGAAGCAAGAATTTATCTTAGAAGTTAATTAATTTGAAATAGCTATTAATTAACATTATACCTAAATTTGCCAATTATCACACTTGACTTGAATTTGCATACAACTGTTGCATATAAAATGCTTCTAAGGGTATCTTGGGCTTCAGTGAGCTGTAACAATGCCACTTTTTGCAGCTGTGTTCCAGCTCTGCCAGGCAAAACCTCCTCCTCCTCCTCCCCTCCCCTGCAGAGGTGCTGCCCTTCCAACAAGTGGCCTTCCTTCTGGGGATCCCCAGTTGGGATTGAGAGCTGTGAAAGCACAACCCCAGAGTAGGCAGCTCTGTATGTTCTCAGGTATTTCACCCTGATGAGGAAGAATTAAAAATTGCTCTTTCTAATTTGAGGTGGTGAATGTGCTGCTTGTTTCTCTGCCTTGTAAAGTACTGATGTTGTATTAATGTGACTGTTAAGATAATCATGTTTTTTGATGAAAGCATAAGACTAAAATGATGTTTCCAAATGAAGGTTGTTTTGATTTATTCCCTGTATGCAGCACGCATAATTTTGCTTCCCCAGCTCTTTGAAGCAAGCTTTTGTTTTATGGGTTTGGCTGTTGCTACTGCTGTGCTGTGCTGTACCTATGAGCTACTTAATGTGCCACATGGAGGAGTAAATTAACGCAGGTCCACAAAGAGAGCGCTTCGATTTGCTAATTGCTCATAGCACGGAGGGTATTGTTGTGTAGGTAGAGACCATTCAGTAGAGACTGAGTAGTTCATTTTTCCCTACACGTGAGGCTCACATTGGAGCTGTTTGCCTGTGGGTCAGGGCAGTCAGCTCAGGTTCAGCCCGCGGGGAGGAGTTGGGGGGCTGTGGGTGCAGTGGGTTTAGCAGCTGCATTGTCACCACCACACTGCTTTGGTTTTATCCATTAAACCCTCCCCGACCAGCCTCCCCCGGGGCTGTCAGCGAAGGCTGACTTTTTGGAAGGTATAGAAGACAAATTATTGATGCAGGGAAGCAAGCTAACCAACTCAGCAATGTCTCCTTGGAGCTGAATCGGTTCCTCTCCTTGGAAACGGTTCCTGCCCCTCTTTCAGGAGGAGCTGCAGTATCCCGGCGAGGCCGGGGTGCAGGTTCTTCCCTTCCCACCACTCGCTTTTGAGAGTGACAACCCACTGACGGTAGATTAGACTGTGTTGTCATGTAAGATGAATATTTTGAATTGACGAACCCTTTTTTTTGGAAGCTTGAAGTAATTGACTGAATACTTGAGGGGGCTTTTCTTCTGCCCCCCGCTTTGCTCCCTGGCTGTGCTGCCTTCTGTGGGTAAACGGCACTTTACATGTATTTGTAATCTGATTCGTGATATCTGTTTGCATATCAGATTCCTTACTGCTTGAGCTCAGTGATCTGTGGGAATTGAACATGTGTATTAAGTAAAGAGAATTTCCTTGGAGCTTTAAGTTAACTTTTATGCACAGCCGGAAAATTCAACACAGAAGTCTATCCTGCTGAGAGATTCCTGAGGTATCAAGGTGGATGTGGTTGACTGCAAAGCTCCTAATGCAGAGCTGAGCTATGTATGGAATAGTTTGGGTTGGAAGGGACCTTAAAGATCATCTTGTTCCAACCCCCTGTCATGGGCAGGGATACCTTCCACTAGACCAGATTGTTCAAAACTACATCCAACCTGGCCTTGGACACTTCCAGGGATGGGGAGTCCACAACTTCTCTGGGAAACCAGTCCCAGTGCCTCACCACCCTCACAGTAAAGAATTTTTTCTTACTGTGTAATCTAAACCTACTCATTTTCATCTTGAAGCCATTCCTCCTTGGAGAATGTGCTCAATAGGTAGGGACATGGCTTTTCCCAGTGTGGAACTGTGAGATGGGACTGGAAAACTGCTCGAGCACCTGCTGGACCCCTCTGTGCCTGCTGGTGCTGGGGCACAATCTCCTTCCCACCCACCGTGGGGGGGGGTTCAGGTCCATCACTCAAGCTTCTCTTGTCTGGAAATGGCCAGAGATGACTGAACCAAGAAATGCGGGAGTTCATTCCTGAAAAGATAAATTCCAAGAAACAACGTAGCAGTGTTTCTTTGAGGTCTCTTCCAGCAAGTGCCTGGTGGGGCTGGGAGCAGGGGCTCAGCAGGCTGCCAGGCACCTGGCCAGCACCCTCTGCAGCTCCTTCATCCACGGCTGTGGGGGCTGGCAGCTCCTCCAGAGAGCACTCTGATTAAGTGAGCTGTGGGGATAAGTTCAGAGCCTAATTTCTCCTTCATAATTAAAAAATTTGTGCATCCGTCATGCTGCTGGTGATTAGGTTGTATTTTCTTGTGGCAGTGAATCACTTCGCAAGCAGCTGTCCTCTAACAGCTGAGCGAGCCTCAATATTTGATTTGGGCTAATATGAAGCCTAGGGCAGGGCTGATGTTTACAAACTGGACGTGGTAAAGCATTCAGATCCGCTGTTTCACTGCCTGCTGAGTGCAGGCAGTGGGGATCCCACTGAAAATCTGGGCTTTGTCTTGTGATTCCCCACCTGCCTGTGGAGGGGGGCACGGACAGGGAGCAGGAGGGTCCCCGCTCCGGACTGTGAGCGCTTCCAGCAGCACCAGCTGTGCTGGAAAAGCCTCCTTGTTTCCAGCTGTGTCACTGTAACAGCTCTCAATGCATTAAATATGTCCCTTTTGCTCTTCTGTGAGTGTTGTAGTCAAACCATATGGTTAAAAATCTTTTAATCTTCATAAATCATTTCTTCCAGCAGTCTAGTAAGTTTAGTTGCTGCTCTCTGAATTTCCACTAGTTACTGACGCTTCCCCTTTGAGATGAGCTGCCTAGAAATAAATGCAATGTAGAAAACCTACTTTGTGATTTAGTTCTTATCTGATTGCTTCTCCAAATCATGTTGGTCTGCTGTTATCATGCTGCTGGCTTGGACTTGCTGTCCAGGTTTTGCCTCTGGGTCTCTGCTGGCATAGCACCTTGCAATGGTTATTTTCCCCAAATTTTATCATATTATATATATATGATAAATTATTGCAGATTTTTTGCTTGTACTTTAGATTTCTCCCATCCCTTTGTATTATTTCTTTCCTCTCTAAAAGTTTTTTCCAGTCTCCTCGTGAAGTAAAATGTGTCAGAGTCTTTGCTGTCTTTTTTTTCTGACTTTTATCAAGGTATTGTACTTTAAAATGCTCTTGTACCCATCTGGTTAAAGAGGGTCCTACAGTGCTGTTATCTTGATATGGTAAAGAAAAATATTTACACTGTGAGGGTGACCAAAGCTTGGCACAGTGTGGTGGGTTGGTCCAGGCTGGGTGCCAGGTACCCACCAAAACCTCAGAAGATGGAGCCATGAGGGGATTCACACTCTTCCACTGTGAGTTATTCTGTGTTTCTGTAAGAGTCTGTGTGAACAGGACCCTCAAATTCAGGAATGGTAGATAACTGTAAGAAAATATGATTTTTTTAAAAATGTAATTCTTAATTCAGTAACTCTTGTATTTGGTTTAGAATAGAATACTGATTCCCATCTACAGGTCATCTTTGTATAGATAAGGCTAATAAATACACAGAAAAGTTGGTGTAGTTTTTAATCAAAAATACTCACTTGGTCTTGTGGCGTTTTGCCAAGTTTATGCCAGCACCTCTCCTAAACAAACATCTCTGACTATTTTTCTAATTCTTCCCCAAATGACTGTGTCTCCTGGCTCCCACCTGCTGCTGTCACTGTACCTGCTTCGATAGCAGTAGGGAAAACAGTCTTTCCCAGGTGTCTGCAAAGTTACAGTTTGCTGATGTTCCAGCATCAAACTTGGTGATAATTTCATTTTTGCTTCTCACTTGCTTGTCCAGGCACTCCAGTTTTGGTTGGCGCTGGCATCTCCTGCAGTGTTAAATGAGAGTGTTTCATTCTCCTGTGCCAGGTTTCCCAGGCTCGTATTAAAACCCTTTTCATCTTATTTGAGTGTCTGTTCCTTAAATAATGTCACATCATCCCCTGCCCTGCACAGCAAGAAGCTGAAACTTTTTCAGTTTCCGCTGAGCTCTGGGGCCAGGGAGATCTTGAGCTGTTTGGTTGTTTGTTTGCAGAATGGAACTTCTGCTGTGCTGAAGCCTAAGACTGTATTTTTTTATTTTTTTTTTTGTTGTTGTTTGCTTGCATTTCAGTGCAGTTAGCCTTCAAAGCTGAATGTTTTCCTTTTCATTGTAATAAACCGCTTGCTGTTTGTCTCTGGTTTGGATGTTGTTCTCAAAAGACCCATTTCATGTGTGGTGAGAGATTGTTTGAGGGACTCCAGTGGGTTTTAATGATATTTGCTTGAAATTATGTGAATTAGTTTGTAGGAAAGTTGGTTTTATTTCTTGTCTTTGTTTACATAGTTTAAATTAGCTTCTCTGTCATCACTTGTGACTATTTTTTGGACTTTCTGCTAAGCAGAGAAAGGCTGATTGCAGGCTAGTAGAGTGTTGGGAAATTAAAGATGTGGGAAGTAATAGCTCTCAAGTTATTATAATGTGGCTTCTCTTAAGCATTTCCAAAATACCCATTTTGTTTAAAATCCTTTTCCATAAACAAAAGTCTGTGAAAGATCCTTCTCTGAGTCAAGTTTGTTTCCCCTCAAATTATGCAGGAATAACAGAAGCTATTTCTAGTTTTGTTTGATATTCTTTACATTTCAAATTTCCCCTTAGAAAAGAAAAACCCTTGCATTGGGATCTTTTCTCACCAAAATTCAGGAGGTTTATGTTACAGAGCAGAATTTCTTAGTATTTTACCCCAGCAGTTTGGAAGGTAAACCCAACCCTGGATCCCAGAACTTTAAGAGAACGTTTGCTGTGAAGTTACCTTGAAACACACACTCCTTTCTGGAGGTGTGAAGCCAAACCTCTTCTTTCTCTAAGGTTAAGCTTGGCCAAACTGGGTGGGTTTTAGGCTACTCCTTCTGCAGCTTCCATAGAAATGGAGAAGAGGCGTGATGCTGTCCGGCCCGTGGGATTGGAATTTGGGATAGCTAATCTGGTGGAATTCTTCTCTGCAATAAGCCTGTTCCTTTTAGTGTGTGTAGGCTACGGGCTCCTTGGGGCAGGATTGTCTCATGGAATGGGATGCTGATAGGACAGAGTGAGACCCAACACATATAATTCCTTTCCAGTACTATGAAAATCCTGGTGCCTTTGCTGATTTTTTTCTGGGGAGGAGGGCAGGTGAGAGGATGCAGTATTATTAAACTTCCAAAATTATATTCTAGACTTAATTTTCTACTTTTTTTGTGTCTTGAAGGCTCAGCTGTCTCAGGTTCTGGAAGAAGTGGGAAACCACAAGCAAAGAGCAGACATGGTAAGTGTGCAATTTTTGCTTGCCTCTTTTTTGCCTAATTGTTTTACAGAGTGGTAACATGTGCAAAGTTCAGTTCATTTAAACAGTGGATCAGTTCCATGTATACAGAAATGAACAACAAGTAACTATTGTAACAGTTTGTGTTTCTACTGCTAGTCTTGGTCTCTCTTCTGTACTCACCTGGAAAAAGTGTTGGATGAGATCTAATGGTCTGTCTTCCTTTTTTTTTTTTTTTTTTGGGGCAATTTCCTTTCTCTTTAGCAGTTCTAGATCAGAAGCAAGCATTTAATTTCATACGGAATTAACTTCTTTCTTTGGGGCCTTTGATTCAGTCTCAAGTGTGCAAAGCACAAGCAGATGAGATGAGACAGAATTATCACAAACTATTTCTTTACAATATCTGTTAATTTTCTGCTGGGTTTGTCTATTTTATTGGCGCTTCCCTCAAGGACCAAAAAGAATATAGGCTGCAAAACCAGGCAGTAGGGAAGTTTATGTGCAGTTTCATGACTCTGTTGTATGCAATTCTTCATACTCAGGAATAAATGAGGTGTCAGCATTAAGCCATTCCGTGAACTGATGTTTTTGCTAATGGGTGAATTGTGGGATCACTGCAACTTTCTCTAGTCACAAGAAAAACCTGAGCTCTATCCAAGATGTAGAGACTCATTATGTAGATATGATTAATTTTATTACTAATGAAAAAATAGGCCTGCATCAGTGGCAAGTAAGTAGGTGCTAAACAGACATCTGTTCTAAAATCCAGATCATAAACTCGGGCGCCAAGATGGGTCTGTTTAGACTTGTGCTGAACTCCAGTAGGGCACTGAAGGGCAGGACTGCCATGCCCCTGCTGTGCTATTAATGAGTTGCCATACATCTGTTAGTATCTTTTCTTTTTTCTTTTTTTTTTTTTTTCTAATTTATGCCTCTTGCTGTTTCAACATCGGATTTTTCATAATGAGAGCGTTAATTAATTCCAGTTCCGTGGTGGTCTCACATTGTGGGCAAACATTTTTGTATGCCCAGCTGCTTTCTGTGGTGATGCAGGTCACAAGTGATATTTCCAAAGAACACTGAATTAATCCTATTTACCATCTGATCTCATTACGTGCTGCCTTGTTACAATTTCAAATTCTGTACAGTCAATTTTGCATTGTGCTCACTGGATGTATCAGAGGAAAAACTCGCTGTTACATTTTAAATGTTCTGGTGTTTGAGGGTTTTTTTGGAAACATTTCAGAGTTCTTTTGGCCTCATTAAGCCTGGATTTTGAGTTGTTTGTTTGCCTTCAAAAATTTGTTGTATTAAACAGGCTAGCAGAGAGCTGGAGAAACTGGAACTTGCAGTGTTAAAGAATTAATTGGTGTTGTGCAACATCCATCAGCAGAGGATAAAGCAGCAGTCAGTGATCAATGCCTACTCCCAAGGGTTTCTCAGTGGAAAACTGCAGGTCTTGTGATCTTCAGCAAAGTTTACATCAACCTCCCATGAACAGGCTGCTTTCTGTGGTGCTTTGGATGATGGATTGCAGGTTGTGAGGTGTGGCCTTTATTCAGCAGTTTGAATTTTGTTCAGTAAATACAGGAAAATTGCTTCATACAGGGAAAGAGATATTTTTTCCCCCTCTTTTTCCCTTTTGAGGGAAACCTGTCAGTATAGCTCCACTGGTGGTGGATGGTTCTCCTGCATCCCCAGCTGAAATCTCCCTGCTAGGGAAAGTTGTGTCACTCTGTCTTCTACAATATTAATGGAGACAGAGGTCTGTCCACTTTGGATGGGGCTGTTTCATAACCGGCTGCCCAGGGGCTCCTGCAGATACACCATAAGCCCCACTCTCCTCCCTGCCATCCAGCAAAATGTTCTTTATGTGGGTTTTCCCCCCTCCCCCGCCTCTCCAGATTAGTGTCTCACCTGGATGGCCTTTATTTTCAGACTCCTTTAAATGTGACACTTCAGCAAAATCATTTGCCTGGTTTGGATTCCTGGCATCTCACCTTCCTTTTCATCCCATTCACCTGGGAGCCTCCAGTCTCAGTTTGATGTGGAGCCCCCGAGGGTGCAGCAGGGCTCCTCCTGCTTTGGGTGCTGGCAGATGTGGATATTGCTTTTCATCAGCTCTTCTGCAAACAGGCTTTAAGTGAAACGGAACAAACACCTGTCAGGTGCTATCACACAGTCCGATGGGTCTTGGGGCTGCTTCTGGGATGATCCTCTGTGCAGGGACATCTCTGCTGCCACCCTGAAGAGAACTGGCGGCTTTGCCACCCTCCCCAGGCGCTGGAAAGGAAGGGATGCGCTGTGGGGCTGGTGAACTTGGCTGATTTCATCTCACTGAGGAGTTTGATGTCTGCTTTGGAGGCAGTGGGGGCATCTTGGATGCCCTGGTAAATAACTCACTCTTTATGTAGAAATATTTAAAAGCAAAATGCTTGTGGGGTGAATCTGGTGGGATTGTGGCCTCAGTAAAATGGTATCTGCAGGCTCTCTGTCCTTAGGGGAGAGGGCCCTGGTTCAGGGAATTGTGTCCATGGGGACAGTCTGAAACCAAGGGTGCTGTGTGCTGTAGAGGACACTCTGCCAGGCTGAAGGAAAATGGGATGGACTCACTGCACTGACTGCCATGGATTACTCCAGTGTGGGATTTCACTGCTTGTCAACCAAAAGCGAGTGTGCTACTGGAGAAGCAAAGGAAAAAGAAAAGAAATTTATACATCTTCAGTTAATTGCAGTTGACAAGACAAAGGCAGTTTGACTTTCCAGTATTAATTAGCAAACCCATACTAATTAGCTTGTATAAGCACAATTTGTGCTTCTTTCCCTAAATGCAATTAATACTGCAACTGAAGACGTCTCTGGGCTGTGGTGCTGTATCATTAACATACTTTGCCCTAATTAGACACGGCCAGTAGTGGCTGGAGAAATGAGTTTGTGATTACAACCATAAAAAAATCCTCTAATGTTTTCTATCCTTCAGGGAACTTGAACCTAGAATTTATTTTTTGATTTAAGAAAAATTATCCTTATCATTGTGCTGTGTAATTAACAATGAAACTTTGATTTTCCTTTCCTCTAACCCTTGACTTATTTATTTTTCTTTATTCACAGTTTAAGTGTGTTCCTTCTGTAAGGGAACAGTGCCTGCCCAGCCTTCTGAGACACAATACATAACAGAGTCACCACTCTGATAGGGCTCAGGTCACTCTGTCTCACAGATCTGTGGGGTTTGTCTTTCTTTTCTTTACTGAATGTTGTTTTTTGTGAATTTTCTTTTGTGCCTAAGCACACTTCTTTCCTGCAATGTTTTTTATGTATGCATACTTTTCTTACAATTTTATCAGCACTGGAAGTTTTCTTTATTGTGGGCTGATGTTCCAGTGTCTGTATCTCCAGGATGTGCCAGGAGATTGCTCAGAGAGCTCACACATATGGCTCCCTGTTCTGTTGTCCCAGGATCTTATTTCTTATGGTATCTTAGTTTAGTGCTCTACTGGTCTAAAGCTGAGAGCAAGCTTCACTCACACCGAAATATTACTTGTGGAAAATGCTTTCTTGTTTGTTATTTTTCTTTCCTTCCCTGAGGGAGGGAAGCAGAAGATGTGTTCGTTTTTCTAATTTCCATTTGCCTTTTTCATATCCCTTTATAGACAGGAGGAGATTGTTTGGCTCAAGGTTGCCATCCAAGCAACAGCTGTGAGCTCTGATCTTACTCTTTCTCTCAGTCTGGTTCTGTAGCACGGGGCATTCATGTCAAGATTTCTTTTTCTCCATCATTAATCCCTAGGGGAAGTCAGCTTGGTATTAAAAAAGTGCCACCTGTATTTTCATTGCCCTGAGGTGCTCTGGGTATCTTCTGGCTTTCATCTTCAAAAGACAGCTTGGCCCATGTGGATTCTGAAATCTATAGACTGCTCATTGGAACAAATTATGTTTCACCCTCCAGCAGATTAAAAAGGATAGATATAAGAATTGGAAGAATTGCTTAGCAGGGCGGGAGGTAAAGAAGATTTGAAGTCCAAGAATGCAGCTGTTACCAAATGAGTGACATAAATTGAGTGTCCTTACAGAAGGAATAAAGACACCTTAAAATGAATATAATGACTACCCTGTGCCTTGAGGAAAAGTGGTAGTTAACCCTGTGCAGAGAACAGGAGACCTTTATTTAAGAGCAGCAGGTCAGCAATAGTTAAAGAACCAAATCATGTGTTCAGTCTGATGAAATCATAATGTTGAGGATTAACTTAAATGTCAGTGACTGCCTCCTACACTGATGGTTATCAGGAGAAGAAATGGAGACAGAAGGGAGAGTGTGTGAAGGAAGTAAGCTCAGAGAAGGCTGTGCATGATGTAGCTGGGAATTAGCTGTTGACTGGAAGGCAACATGGAAAAATTTTTATCATAATTTTAATTTGTAGGTAATAGCAATGATAATAGGAAAAAAGTGAACTTGAATATAGAAAGACCTGCCCTGGATAACTGGCCAATAGAACTCATTTAGTTCTTGTTTAAGAGTTATTAAACATAAAGCAAGAAATACAGCGGACCAGGCATAAGAACAAAAATGATGTTCATTAGTGGAAATGTAAGTTCTCTCTGTATTATCTATAATAGGAAGGTAATTAAATGTGGAATTAGAGAGCTGAGCCATGCTAGTTATAAATAAAAATGAAGCTTTGCTGGAACATATATGGCACCAACAGGTTGGGAGGGGAAGGAGTCAACCAACTGGTGCACAAAGTCTCCATCTATCAAAGGTGTATTTCATAGTTTCTGAATTGATTTAGCAGATGACAGCAAATCTCCTTCCCATGTGACAGATTTTATCCCAACACCTTATGTGAGGATAGCAAACCCGAGACAGATGAGCAGCGTGGCACTCAGCTGAGCAGCAGGGTGAATAGTTTTAGTAAGGCAATCTTAGGGAAATATCCAGTTCTCAAATCAGATTGAAAAACATGAACCTGGTTATAAAGAGACAGCAAAAGAAGTTAATCCAGAATGAAATGATATAGTAAGAGAAGATTGGAAGAGGACTTTTAGATCATAAAGTCCAGTCCTTCAGTAACTTCAGTAACACATTGCAGTATATATCTCAGTTCATAAATTTATCAAGCTTGTCTTGAAACTGCTTTGGTTGTTTGTACCATTACTGTCATTGAAAGACTGCTCTGATAGCTGAAATCTTCCCAGTTCCAGCTGAAAATATATGTGCAGTTAATATCCATTCTTTTTCTCGTGCTAATGTTCTCCTTAAACTACAGTGACTGTTCTTCCTCCCTCGTATTTATGCTGTGACATATTTATAGAGAACAATTGTTCTCTCCCAGCCTTTCATTTGTCTAGGTTAAACAAATCAAGCTCTTGCAGTCTTCTCTTAAAACAGACTCTTCAGTCTCCTCATGAATTCTGCAGCTTTCTTTAAATCTCTTCCCATTTTTCTGTGTATTCTTTGAAGATAAGTGGCCAGAGTGGTCACATCATTCCAGGTGATGTTCCAGCAGTATCTTGTACAAAAGTGTCTTTTACAGGAGCATGAAGTATAGGCAGGTACCTCTTCCATTTGTGATGGAAGAGCTGAGCTTTGTTCAGGATATCCCTCATTTCCACTGCTACATGGCACTGATGTTCATCCTGGGGTCAATTTGTCTACCCCACTCTTTGTCCTCCTCTCCAGTTTCTGAGGAAGACTCAGTTTGTAGGTGTTACTGTTTTGGTTCCAGCTGTTGTGGGACTTGCACTGTGACATTTCAGTTCTGTGCTGCTCCTTCAGTTTTCATTGTAGCTTCCTCTTTCTGAACAGTTTGTGCTCCTCTCTGATAAAGCCTCCCTGCTCTGTGCTATCAGTGACTGTGTTTGTGCATTTATATTTTTTGATCCAAGATCTTCAGTGAATTATGTTTGTTTTGAATATGTCTGAGACATCTTCTCTGTCAGGTAGTTTTACTTCAGCAGAGCCTTCAGTTGCTTGTTTGTTCTGTATGTACTTCACAGTGTTTGTATTCTTCGCTTCCTTGTGTGATCCTCTTAATTCAGAATGGGAGTTACTGGAAGAATGGGGTGAGTGTGCAGGAGTCATTGATGCCATGTTTTAAATTCTCTCTTGATGTTTTTACTGTGGAGCTTTGGTTCTGAAGGTGGAATGAACCCTACAATGGGGGGTGCTCAGTAACTTCCTCTTTTTCTAGAGAGCTCTCTCTGTGCCTGTTGTAAACAAGAACATTAAAACTGGTTCCTGATCTTTTCCACTGTGTAGGAATATAGTGAGCTCTGAGGAACAGACAGGATCATTTTCCAACCTCTCAGCACAGGGAGCAATGAACACCTCAGTTGGTGTTGCACCTGCACACATTCCCTCTTGGAAAGTTCACGTTTAGCACACAAAACTGTGGCACCCCCAGAAGCATCTGTTGCACATGACTGTGGGCAAAGCAGAGAGTGTGGAGGAAGCTTTGGGATCCTTGTGGGTGAGTGCTGACAAACTAAACTGCCTGTAGACTGGAGAGGTGAGCAGCACATTACACCTCTGCACGTTATAGTATCTCAGAGCTATTTTAATTAGAAGAAGAGACTTAGTGAGTCAATTCTTGTGGTTTATCTCTGTGTTTTAAAAGTCTAGCCGGGCACTTGGGATCAAATAGTATGTTCCCTTCAAATTAAAGAGAAATAAACAGTCTGTTTAAAAGTCCCATTACACAAATGAACCTGCTGTTGGATCCATTAACCTGAAAGTTTTATGGGACTCGGCAGCACCGATTGGTTTCAGCAGGACTGTTTTCATTTGCTCTTCGGAGGCGATAAGAGCTGACAAGGGGTTAGCATTGTCAGAAGGAAGAAACGTGGCTGCCTGAAGTGGAGAGCTGCCTTGCTGCTGCTGCCTCTGGCTCCCTGTGGGGGACAGGTACTGCTGGATTGTGGGAGAATAGTCTGACCCAGACCCCAACAGCAGTTCCAGCTCAGATGGGATGCACTGACATTGACCTCACTCCTGGCCCATCATTTGGAGGGGCCTCCATGCTACAGGTGTAGCCCTAAAACCTGAGCTGTACTGACAGGTGCAATTGTAACGGGAACAAGGACTGGGGAGGGAGAAGAGGGTAGGGTGTTTTTTTTTTTTTTTTTCTCTTCAGTTGTTAATCAGAGGAGAAAGGTGAATCATTTTTGTGTTCAGAGGATGTTGCTGTGCTGCACTAAGGGATTCTTGTCAGTGTCTGTGTTGTCACTGTCAAATCTGAGTTACACTGAGTTACTTGGTTGAATGAGAACAGGATAGCAATATTATCAGAGGCTTTATTATAGTAGGCACAGCCTTGAGACACAAAAGGAATATTTAATAGTCATGCAAGTATTGTGTTTTCCAGGCTTCATTCATCTTCACAGAGCATGTAGGAAGTTTATGGGCTACCTCAGACTCACGTGGTTCAAGTTAGTTGAGCTAAAATTTCCTGGAGCGTGCAGGGGCTCTGTGCTATGTTCAGCACTTTGAGAAAACCAAGTGAGAGGTCCAGGATATCTCTCGGGTTCCATAATTTCTGGTCCTTTTTTGTGCCTTGCCTAAAAGGCAGCTCAGAGAGGCTGTAGAAGGAACACGTACTTCCAGTGCATGTCCAGAGAGGGAAGGGAAGCCTTGGAGCTGTTGCACAGTCATGCTAGGATGGGATAAAGTAGTAATTAATTTCCAACTTCCTTGTGACAAGGAAAAAGACTAGTTGCCTTCTGTTTTCACAGTCCTGAGAAGTTGTATTTGCATCAGAAGAGGACCATTGTGAGAGATCTAATCCCAAAAGTACAGTTTTGTAGGCACAGTTTGTCCTGAACATGACAGGGGATGTGAATCTCTCTAGCTGTGGGATCTGAGGGTGCACGGAGAGCATGTTCAGGGAATGTGCCTGCTGATCCAAGGTTGCTGGATGCTTTTCTTCTTGCCTGGGGCTGGCTTTGTGTGTACAAGAAGGGAGATAAAGTCTTAAAAAAGTTTCAGGACCTAGACCATATACTGACAGCCTAATCAGCTTGCTACGTTATTTGCTTTCGATCTTTTTGTGTCTCAGTGCCTTTAGAAGAGCTTGCTCCCAGTGTTTCCTGCCTTTGGCTGATGGATGCTGGGGGTTGGCAGACTGGGGTCTGTCAGGGCAGCAGAGTCCTCCAGCTGGAGCTGTAAAACCCAATTTATCCACAGAGACAAGAAGATCATAGAGCAGAATTTTTCCTATGACCTCTTAGTAAATAATGAATGGCAGAGCCCTGCCTCTTTGGAATCACTTAATTGAGGCTGACAGCCCTTTGTTGTATTACAGGATCCAGCTTGTCAGGAGAATTTTAACTTATTTATGAATATTTTCATTAACCTCTAAAGACTGGCTGTATAAAATCGAGCTCCTGCCAGACCCTGTCCTGTTGATGCTGTGTTCAGTGCTAATGTCATCTCTGCACATCTATTACACCTTCCCTCTGAGCTGGACCTTGGAGTTTATTATTGGTGGCAGCAAGAACATGTTCACCAAAGGTTAAAATGCCAGGTTTCTGCTTTGGCACCAGAACTGAACATACGGTATTTGAGAGGGAATTGCTGTTTGCCTTTTGCTCTGTGACTGCTGCTGGCAACTGAAGGCCAGCACAGGCATCATCCCGAGAGGCTGAAATGGGCAGAGCAGTCTTGGCAGGGCCCTGTAACCTTCGGGTTTTGGCACGAGGAGAGAGTTTTCTCACTTTTTGTACATTAAAAGCCCACTGCTTTTGGGCACAGGTGGACCTCAGGATGGGTCCTTTAGGTAGAAAGCGTTAAACCTGCTCTTTTTAGCCTGTTCTTTGGGCAGGGTTTGGGGAACAAGACCCCTTCAAGGCTCTGTTTCTTCCCTGAAGGTAGCTGGGAAGCTCTGCCAGGAGAGCTGCTGCTTTCCCATAGCTGGATTCCTTGCCCCATCCTCATATTTCCCATTTCTGGAAGCTCAGAAAGCACCTTGAGCAGCAAGCTCTGCTGGCCCCTGCTCAGCCTCTCCCTCCCTGCCACGGTGTGCCAGAAAACAGTGCTCCCAGATGTAAATGAACTGCAAAACCGGAGTGGAGCTGCAGCAGGAGCGAGAGAGCTGTTCCTAAAAGCACGTCGAAGTATAGGCTGTGTGTTGGTCCATGTGAGTCAGAGAAAGAAGATTAAGTTCAATTTTCAAGTCTAGCACTAAGTGAAGGCTCCTTTGCTCTCTTGCAGCATTAAGCAGGATTGATTCCCCTGTATTCATGTTAGAAAACAAAGGAACAAAAATGGTCGTTGGATTCCTCTTTCCCCTTTGATCTTCCTTAGGTGCTTGGTAGCTGCATAGATTCTTCTCTCACTGGTTATTATGTCATGATTTCTCAACAAGAAAACTGAAGGGGGGAGTGAGAGGTGGGATTACAATCTCCTGTTTGATGAGAACTGTTGACTGAATGCTCCGGAAACTCCTCAAGGCTGTATTTTCAGGAAACAATCTGTATTCAGGCTTTGTACGGAGGAGGTATGACATCTTTGCGGATTTATTTGTTGCTTTGCTTGTGAATTACAGCTGCTCCAAGACTTGATTCTAGCAAAAATGCCTACTCCTGCATGAGAGAAATTATCTGTGTGATGCTCTTCTTGAGAGCAAACAACTCCATTGCGCCTGTGCCGTGGCCGCACTGGACAGGGATGTGACACATTCAGTCTGGCACCTTTAGAGCTTCCCTAAAGAGAGTCTTATTCTGTGTTTTGCTGTTCTAACCAGGAGTAATGGGTAGGAGGTGTCAGCCAGTTAAGGCTAATTACTCCAGAGTTTCCTTCCCTCAGTGGACACCAGCTGTTCTGCTCTCCCTGGCTGGGAGGAGCTTTCGGTAGTAATTAAAGGAAACAGTCATCTACACACTGGTGAAAGTGGTGGAGCGAGGCTGATAACAGCAGAGAGCTCTGAGCTGAATGAACGTGGAAATTAGGTGATCCTTCTTTGGAATGAGCTGTTAGAGCAAAGAGAGGGGTTTGGATGTGGAGCTGTCAAGGTGTTGTGCCGTCACGCAGTGGCAGTGAGGTCTCATAGCAGCGCCTGGGAGCGTGGGCATGACGGGCTGAGAGGAAGAGATTCCTTGTCTGCTCCTTTCTCGGAGTGAGGGTTGAAATATGTAATTATACTTGAATAAACTCATAGGTTTAAATTAACATCTCCAGTTCCCTTACTCGGTATGCCTCTTGCACAAGATATTTGCTCTTCTTTCCTGTGAACTTTCCAGGTTTGTTCATCTTGAGCTCTGAACCAGCTTCCATCCTGCTGAAATGTCTGGTGGTGGTTGTTTCCAAACTCACATCCTGCACCTGTCCCAGACCACCCAAAAGAAATAAATACAGCATATAGTGGGGGACAAGTATGAAGAAGACAAAACTGTCAAAACCATCCTAGTTGGTACCCACATGATGACTGGTGTTGCACTGTTGCTGTGGGGTCTGTGCTGGGGCTCAGGGCAGTTGCTTCCAGAGGTGGTTTGGCATCAGCAGAGCATCTGTCCTCAAACAGAAGAACAGGCTCCTTCCAGAGCAGCTGTATGGTTTTCTATATTCACCATATACTCCCCACCTGTGAAAAAGAATCATTGAATGGTTTGGAAGGGACCTTGAAGGCCATCTCATTCCACCTCCACCACCATCCCTTGATCAGGTTGCAGGGGCAGAATGCAGAGATCACAGAGTACTCTGAGTTGGAAGGGACCCACAAGGATCATCAACTCTTAAGTGAATGGCCCATACAGGGATTGAACCCACAACCTTGGCGTTATTAGGACAGTGCTCTAAACAACAGAGCTCATCTCAGGGAACAGATGAACCAGCTGAGGTGGGAGAGTGAGGAGAGATTGGCATCTGGTGGTGTTAGGATGTGAGAAGATACTAGAGAGGAGCAGGAGGCTGAGTGTTGGGGTAAAAGTGTGTTGTAGGTGCTTGGGGAAGACCTTGTTGGATGGGCTGTGCCGAAGGGGGCTGGGGCTTTGGAGGGTGTGATGTGATGAGGATTCCTTCTTTATGTGCTTGCAGGTGGGCAGGCAGCTCAGGCTTGTGGTTGATGCTGCTTGTACAGTGAATTTGGGAGCCCTGTGGCATTTGCCTTGTTTTGCAGAACAAACTGTTTCCTGTAATAGTCTGTACCACTGATTAGACATGAAAGCCTTTGGATAAGTGGTTTAAATAGGATGTCTGTGCATAACTGGTTTACATAGGATGTCTGTGCATTCTTCCTCTTGTTCCCTTGCAGAAGGGCTGAGTTTGGCTCACGGAGCTTGTCTGGAGTTTCACCAAGCTGTGCTGGTGCCACGCAACGTGGAGGGGAGGTGTTGGAGGGAAAGCTGTGGGCTGCCTGCAGACTGGGAATCAGAGGGGAGAGGTGAATGCTCGTTAGGGCTCCCTTGGGATAGATGAATTAGTTAATGACTATGCTGTGCTTTGAAAATGCAAATGCTATGTCAGAGCTAAGGCTGATTATAATAATCAATCTTCCTTTGGAGAGGGTGCTGGAGATGGGGAGGGGGGAGAGGGATGAGGCTGGCACTGAATTTTTAGATCACAGATCTGCATTTCTCCGCTGTCGTTAAGGAACACCGATGTCGCCTGAGAGGTCAGCAGGACTGGGGGGAGAGGCAAAAGGTGGGTTTGGGAGGAATCACCCATGCGAGGCTCCTTGGCAGGCTGAAGTTAATTTCTAGTGGTGTTCCTTATGGTTGTCCTGCCTGGTAAGGGAGGGGGCTGTCGTCTGCTCCTGTGTGTGAGCTACCCCTGCTAATGGGAAAGATAGAAACTGCCTCATAAGCAGGATCCTCCAGGGATGGGAGAGAGAGGAGGGTGGCTGCTGCAGACGTCCAGCCCTGACAGCTCCTTCTCCCTTGGCACTTTATTCGTTTATAGCAAGCGTTCCTAGTAATTACACCTCTTAATTTAGGAGAGCGAGTGGGAGAAAGGAATATAAATTTGTGTATTAACTTTAGAGATTGGAAATAGGGCAAGCGAACCTTGTCTCTGGGAGATTATATTTGGAAATGAAATAGAATGACATTTGGTATAAACTTGAAAAATTGCTCTCTTTTTACTGCAACAGGAGGAGAAAAGCCACAATCCAGACTGTATGGGAGAGAAGCAGAAGTCAGCATATGTCCGTTTCCCAGTGTGCGTGTATCTACAACAATATATATGTATGAGTACATTTTTAGGGAAGTGTTTGCTGAAAGGTTGCTCCTAGCTCTGTCTTCTCAGTGATAAAAGCACAGCAAGTTTGTTACAGATGGTGGAACCCTTAGAGACCGGTGACTGATCCAAGCCAGACTTCTTCTTTCACGAGGGGGGAAAAAAAAATGTATTTTTTGCTTCAGCCATGTGGGAAATAGGTAGTTCTAAACCACTTTATATTGAATATCTGATTTTCTTTGGCTTTGCTGCTTTTGTTTCACAATTTCATCAAGGATTAATTTTCCCACGAAAATGGACCAACTAATCCTGGGCTGCTTAGCTGGTTTCCAAATGGCAAGTAATACTTTGTTTTGCAAGTATTGTCCTACCTTTTGAAGAAGAGTAAAGTTCACTAAGAAGTCTGGTGAGGCTTAGTTCTCCCCATGTGTGCTTCTCTGCAGATGTTTTGGGGGAACAGCCCTTCAGAATACCAGTGGGATGGGCATATGGAAGAGGTGGTGCAGCTTTTCCTGACCAGAACGATCTTTGAAGTGCTCAGCCTGGTGTCCTACTACCATGTGGTGTTGCTGGAAACCCAAATTAAATTCCCTGGTGTTCATGTTGATTTGATTTCTTGTCCTGATGGCAGATTTATAACCTTGTAGACAACACCAAGCTTGCTGTGCTGCCTTGTGGGAAGAGAGGCAAATAAGATCCTTAATCACTGCTACATCCTATGGAGAGAAGCACAAATAGCATCACTGTTGTACCAAGGTCCTGGTTTGCCTGTTCTCAAACCCTCAGAGTATGGGTCATACTCAGGGTCCCATTTCTCTGTTCTTGTCTGTTCTAGTGTACGCTCTTCCTTTCCAAGTTTGCTTGGTTTTCATACACTTAAATATTTATGTATTGAAATGGCTTTTTGAATTGTGTTGAGACTTGTAGTCAAACACAACCTCTCAGTTCACCTTTCCATGCTGGCTCCATGCAATTCAGTTCTATTTATCGCTGCCGCTCAAAATCAGCCCTTTTGCTGAGGAAGGCCTTTCAAAGGATGTTGCATCAGCCCATTGTTAAATAAACCTTTAGACATTTATAATGGATTCAGCATTTCCTGCTTTTTACAGTTCCAAGAATGCTGAATGACGTGCAGACACACTTCATCAGGGTAAGATTGCTGTATCAGCCCCTCACTAAAATGCACTCATTATTCAAATAATGACTGTATGTCTCCAGCATGTGTTCTGTGAAATGTGTGTACATGATGTGGGCGACTAAACCAGCCCCTTGTTTTTCATCGTGCAAATCCTTCTTTAGCAGTGAGTTGAAATACTTTAGATTTTGAGTCCTTTATTATCCAAAATGAGGCACCTGAACAGCCATTTGTTCGTTATTTTGGGCAGTGTGTTAAAATTTTCAGAAGTTCCTAAATGCGGTTTTCAAGGGCAGCTGATCTGACCTGTGATAAGCCTCCTTCTGAAGGTGGAGTGTGGACAGCAGTGGGCACCGGGGTGCTCTGGCAAGGCTTGTTTCCATCAATGCTGAAGCCCACTGGAGTTGGATGTGAGGAACAAATGGGTCTGTGGCATTGCAGAGGCTTGGAGGGGATGAACGTGGTTTGGAGGGGACAAATATGGGTCAGAAATACACCAAGAAAATCAGCTCTCTGAGGTAAAATTTTGTTTCATCTAGCTGTCAGGAGATTAACTTATAATTTTCTGTTTCACCTGTCATCTCATATATCTTTAAATAATTGCCACAGAAGAGAGAACCAGCAAGGAATGTATTTCTTACCCTGCTGTGGGTGTTTGCTATGTCATTAACACTTGGAGGAGAACCACCTTCTTGGAATCCTGTCCAGGCAGGTTTAAAAGTAATGCTGAAGGAAGAACGATATTTCATATAATTAAACAGTAGTGGAAACTCCATCCGTGTTCTTCCTTTCTCTCTTCCTCATTTGGTAAATAAGAATGGCAGTACTTATTTTTCACCTTTTGGGGCACCTGCATATTTGTGGAAATGGATTCTAAAATTAGTCTATATACTATGTCCTGATCACTTCCTATAGAGAGCAATAAAGTTGGACTTGAATTCGTGCTTATGAAGTGAAAGAGAGTAAAAAAGGTTCAGGATAAATGGGATCATTTTAGATTGAGAGCAAGAGGCCCCCATATATTCTGAGAAGTGAACAACACATCCTCAAAACATGAAGTACCTGTTTATGTGTTTTCTTCACAAGCCATGGGCTCTGATATTTCTCATTATTCTGCCTTATCGAGTGTCATAAAAACCTCGGATAACTTAATTAAAATTATAGCTCAGTTTCTTTTCAAGTTGCTAATGTGTCCTGTACAGTGGGGATATTACTGGGGGTCTGATCCTGGGTGATATTATCCCTGAAGCTCCTGAAGATGTTGTAGGTCCTTAGGTCCTTCTTTGCAACTTTCAGGACCAGAGTTGCCATGCTGTATTTTGGGACAATGTTCTCTCTCTCCTCTCAGTGCTAGTTAAAAGAACAAGATCAACATAAAAGAGAGCTGAAGGATCCAAGGCTGACCGGGGTCATTTGGTATGGAAGGGGGGAATACAGCAATGAGCTGTAATTTGAGCAGCCCTTTTCCCTTCTCTGCTGGGTAATGGCCTCTAGTAGTTTAATGTATTCAAGGTAATAAAAGTTTAACTCAGCCAGTTACATAAAATTATTGATAAAAATTGGAAGAGTTGAGACAGGAATAATGAGTTGGTTCAAAAAGCAGAAAATGCCTGCTGAAAGTGGCATCTGGTGAACAAGAGAGACCAGGACTGGAAATTAATTGAGGAAATTGGGAATTAAGCAGAGAAAACAGCAAGAGGAGTTTGGTTCTTCTCCTCCTTATCCCTTCTTGAGGCTGTTCTTTGGCACAGATACTGAGAGGCCAAGTGGACAGGAATGGACAAACTGCTACTGTGGTGAATCATTTCATGCTCATCACCCAGTCCTGGAGCTATCCTCAGGCTGAGTGAAAGGGAGTGATTTAGGAACCTCCTCACCTCTTAGGCTTTATCAACAGGTCTCTCATTTTTTGCTTGGTTTTGCGATTCCCTTCGTTCTTGTTTGGTGACCTATTTGCCTGCAGTGTGTTATCTTTAGAAAAGCAGAATTGGATCCCAACAATAAGCCACTCCATCTCAACTAACTGTTTTTGTCCTGGAAAAGATGTAAACAACATTTTTAGTAGCTTCTGTGAGATTTGCAGTGAGGGATGTTTTCTTATCAATTGCTAGGGATGAAACCCTAACAATTAAAAGAAACAATATGTTTTGAATGAAATCTTTAATACCTTAATTGTTTCTCTTTCCTTTTTTCACAAGTGGTTGGTGAGCTTTCAATGGCAATAATTTCCAGTGGCACAAAGTTGTGTGTTTTGTGGCACAAAGTAGTTTTAACCCTAATTCTGGGAAGCAGGTCCATGTCAACATCTCACTGCTCAAGCCAGTTTCATCTGTAGTGATATCACTGTGGCCCTCCCTTTCCCTTTTCACCTCAGGCACATCAGGTTTTCAGTCCAGGTAGTTTTGGTGCCTGAAAACTGGGAGGATGCAGAAATGACGTGAAATGCCCTCACAGTCCATGTGCCCTTCCTTGCCTGTTCTCCTTCAAGAGCTTATCCTTAGAAACCCATCCTGCCTTGCTGAGCGTACCTGGCACTGATTTGTCACCGCTGTGCATCAGGTGAGGCGCGTGCCGGCGCTGCCCACGGCAGCGCTTGCTGGAGCTCCTGTGCCTTCCCTCTGCCATCTCCTTTTCCCGTTGCACACTCCAGCTTTCCCCTCTGTGCAGCCAACACAGGAGACCCCAGATCACAGCAGATGCCTCGCCCACCCCTCTGTGCCTCCTCCCCCAAGAAGGCGGCTGTGATTTATCTGCCCCTCTGGGTGAGCAGGTGGCAGCAGGGCACGAGGCTTAGCCAGTGATAAATAACGTACTCATCAGCCCTTCCATCTTCAAGTGCTGTCCTCACACATCCCAGAAAGCAGCCCCCAACTCCTAATAGCAAACACATCCAGGCTTCAGCAAGACACGGGAAACAGGAGGCATAATGAGTGTTTTCCTGCTAGAAGTAGGTTAGAATTGAAGCCTGTTCTTCATCCTGGTACCTTTTATTCACATTCCTGGAATTATCTGGTGTGCTTGCTTTATCCCCAGCCATCTGTGATGGGCTGAGCTGCGAGAGATAAGCTCAGTAATCAGAAAATTGAGGGAAGCGTTTCTGGCTGTGATAATCTTATCAGGCAACTAATATACATTAACATTTGTACAGCCTGATGATGCAGGTGGGCCTTTGCTGATTTTTCTTTTTTTTTTTTTTTTCCCATTCCTGGATGTTTCTTGACAGGCGGAGGGGAGAATGCAGGTTTTTGGGGTGCCAGGGGGAAATTTGGTTAAAACAGCTTTTTGACCCTCTCTCTCTTTTGCTCTGTTCGTGTGGTGTCAGAAAAGGGGAGGGAGAATAATCCAACCATCCATTTTCTGCCTTTCCTGCTAACAGTTCTGCCATGCTCTGCCTGTCTTTTCTGGTAAGCACGGAAGGGTGAAGAGGCAGCATGTCAGAATTTCAGTTCTGGCTGAGCAGTGTGACTGCCTGTGTCAAGATGCTCCTTTTCCTTGTAAAATTGAGGAGTTTCTGCAAGAAGCTTGCACAAGTTTGCTGTTGCAATGTGATTTTGCTCTGCAAGTCTAATCCATGCTGTGGAAGGGAATGGTGAATTAATGGATTATTTCCCTGATGCTAAGCACTGAACTCTCTGTGGTCATAAGTTTTGCATTTATAATTAAGTCTGCATTGCCTATTATTTTCCTCCTGAGTGAAAAATATAGTTTCTGTCACTAGATTTATGAGAGGAATTAGCCACCAGGTGGTAAAAGACAGATGACAAAAGGAAATCCAGAATCTCAAGGATGAGTGTGAAGAAGGTCTGTGCTGGGAGAAGGTGCTGGAACAGAAGTTTGAGTATTCTCTAGGTAGTTTGTCTTTGCTTACACTTCACCGTAAATCACTTTCTGAGGGATTTAGAAACAAGTAACATATGGAGTTTATCAATTTTTGCGTTGCCTTGATTGCTGAATTAGGGATCCAGATTGCTATGAGTCAGGGAGCCTGGGAATGGTAGAGTCTGGGTAAGAAGTTCTCATGTCTGTAGAGTTTTGAAGTACTTTCTTGTGAGTTCCTTCCCAAACCAAGCCAGAGACAGAAAGTATTCTTAATTGTTTGTTTGTTCAGCCAGAGCTACCCAAGCAGCTAGGGCTAGAAGTCTGTATTGGAAAGTGCTGGAAATATTCCCCAGTCTTTTGAATTCAATGTACGCGTCTCAGAGTTGCCCTGGACAAGACAGTGTAATCCTGTGGTTCATTTCTTCTGGGGAGGAATGGGAGCTAAAGGAGTTTGAACTGTCAATACTGAATCTCAGGTGACATCGAGCCCTTAATGCCACAGAGTTTTCTGCATGCCATTATCCGTGGGGAATGATAGAGGAAATATCTGTAAGAGAAGCAGAAGCTTTGCCAGCAACAGTCAACTTTCTGTGCCTCATCTGCCTTGGAGAAGATGGTGGGGAAGGGAAAAGGGATTGCAAAGAGACGCAGGGTTAACAGAGGTTTGACATTCAACAGGTGAGAAGTTGTGCTTCACATCCAAATCCTGAAGAAAGTCTGATCTGTGCAGAACATCATGATTTCCTCTTCCTTTGCTGTTCAGATGTCCCCCTTATAGTGCTGGAGGAACTAATACCTTTTCTCTTCTGCAGCTGGAGGTGGAGATGAAGGTCCTGAAGTCTCAGCAGTGCACAGCTGAGCAGAGCAGTGTCATCACCAAGGAGGAGGTGGACACCCTCAGGTAGGCAAAACAAGGGGCAGGCTGAGCAGATTTCTACTGGTTTCAGTGGAACTGATGAGAAGGGAAATGCCCAGGGAGGTTTCACTGCCTGCTCTGGTTATCCTAGAGCACCAGGTACAGGACCTCATCGTGCTACAGTGCATGACGTGTATGTTTATAGACTGCCTGTGTCCATAGGCTGCCTCGTGGTAGCATTGGTCAGAACATAACCTCTGTATATTCCTGAGCAAGGATGTTCATTCCCAAGCACACTTCTTACTTTCTCACCAGCTTCTGTGGACGTGAGAAATCCATGAAGCATTAACAGGTGCGTTTAGATACTTTATAAGCTTTGCTATCTTTTGGGAGGCTTCAGGCTCTTTTCTTTTAATGTTTGTGGTCTCCTGCTGTCAGTTAATTCATAAGACTGGCTTCTGCATCACTGTTCCCTCTGTTGGCTTGCTTTCCTGTGGAAACAGCATTGCTGTTTGTTTCTTATTTTGACCAAATCTCAACTGTAAATACAGGATCTGTTGGCATGTGTGTGAAGAGGTTTAGAATCCAGCTTTTGTACTACTGATGCATGTGTAGCACTGGAGATAAAAGAGGGATGTTTCCCCTTGTGGCATTGCTGTAGATGGCAGAGGTACCTGTTGTGATTCAGTGAAAGAGAAGTTACAAAACAGCATTTCAGAAGAGGATACAGGAGCATTTACAAAAGCTACAGTGAAGCTAGACAACCTTTCCATGTATTTATTGAAGCATTTATGGCTTCCATTGCAAAGCAGGTGACACAATAAATACTGAGAACAGAAAAGTTCATCTGTTTCTGAATGTTTAATAAAGTTCCTTTTATTTAAGCTGAGCAAATCAGATCTTGACAGGCTGAGTTTTTTTATTCTCAGCTGATGTAAGACTTTGGCTGGAGTTTTACTTCTTAATTCTTTTATATTTTCAGCTCCATCACAATAAAGCGTGACTGCCTCATAGGACTGAAAGCAAGATTTTGCAGCAAGCAGAATCCTGCAGAAAGCAGAAATTACTGGCCTGTATGTTATGACTTTGTTCTTGTGCTTTGCCTCTGGAGCTTGTTTTATGGCTTTCAAAGCCCAGCTCCATGGCAGGGAGGGAGGTGTTTGAAAATAACACATGTTCAGCTAAGCTATTCCAATACGTTTTAGGGCTGCACACCTAATCTTAGGGACTCACTCCTATAGTTCCCTCAAGGTGCTGTAATAGTCTTGGAGGCCCAAGGCATACATCTCCTTTTTTTATTCTATCATATGTTTGGGTTCTGGTGAAGGATGGTACACTATGTTTTCCCTTTTTCAGGGAGATAAACCTGTCCCCATCGGCTTTTGCCTATTGTGGAGGTTTGTTGGCTCATTCAGATTTTTCCTTTGCTGAGACACACACTGGACCCTCTGAACCCTGAGGTTTACACTGCTGTGGGAGTATTCAGCACCTTCTTGACAACATTAAACCCATCACTTCTGATTAATAACATGCCTGTGTATCAGTAAGCCAGCAGCCTGTTTGCTGTCCTCTGGGAGCTGCAGGTTTGCAGTCTTTCTACAGAACCTCCTCAGTCTCTTCCTCCCTGGTTGGTTTTGTTGCAGCACCCTTTCATCTAGGAGATGTTCAGTCTGTTGATTTTCCCAAGACTCGTTATTTGGTGTTTATCTTCCCTGAACAGCATTTTCCATCTGTTAACTGAGAAGCTTCAGGGACAGTGTGTGTAGGGGGCAACAGCTGGATTGCCCCATAGTCCAGGCTCACTCCGTGTTGTGGCAGGCTCTTGGCAGTGGGGATGGAGATGTCTGGCTCTGCCCTGAGCTGAAATCTATTTCCTAGGCAGGCACAAGCGGAGTTTGCAAGTATCCCCTTGTTATGGGATTGTGGTGTTTGCTTCTGCTCTACAGCAGCACGTAACTCCCCTGTATAATGTTTTCCTCTCTTTCATTGTGAAGAATTTCTTTGACCACTAATCTCATCTCTCTCCTCTTTTCATGAAATTGTGTTAAACCTTTCACACAAAGTATGTCACAAGCAGAGGCCAGTTCCCAGTGCAGTGTTTGATGGTGCAGAGCTGTTCCCCAGCGACGGGCTGTGCACTGAAGGCTCTTTGAGCAAAATCTTCTGCAGTTGTTTCATGTTGGTATTTTGTCTTTTCTTCTCTCTCCCAGGTCAGTACTGCTTGCTCCTGAGGCTGTGGATGCACAGCAGCCACAGTCCCACCTTCTAATTCCAGGATTGTTTTTTTTCTGTTACCTTTTACTGAACCACTTTTTGTTGTTATGGCTGATTTAAATACTTGTCCCATGCCCTGATTCTGGTCATTTAGCTACAGAGCTGTTCCAAAAGCACATGGATTTGTTTGGCTTTGATCACTGCTCAGCTCTAACAGTAAATGCTTTGGGGCAAGGCATTCTTTGCTGGAACACTACAAGCCAGTCCCTGCTCCTTTTTCCTTACTGTTGGCTCCTATTACTGGTTCAGGGGTCTTCTCAGACTCTCAAACACTCCACTCCATAAAGATTTTTTTCTTGTGTTTCTAGACTTAAGCAGTCAAAGGACGTGGTTGGATCTTACTGTGCATTTTCAGTGCATTGGATGAGAAAGTGGGCTGAGTTCTTTCTTCATAGAAGCAGCTCCTTCTCAAAGGAATACAAAATCAATCACTGTGTTCTCCCAGTCCTTTGGGATTCAGGAATAATGTTCTGTGCTCCACATCAGAATGCTCCTCTTGGCTTGGTCGACTGTGTCTTCTCTGTACAGCAGCAGTGAACTGGGTAGCTGTGATTAAAGAATAAAGGGGTTTGGAGAAGAACAGAGATGAGAATAGGAAGGGATTAAGTCTGCTGTGCTCATCCTCCTCCTGTGTCCTCTGAGCCTTAACGGGGCCAGTCTACTCAATTTTGCATAGCTGTTGTGGAGAAGTGGACAACACGAGCCCCACTGTTACTCCCTCCTTCTACAGACCACTGCCAGGAACTAATTCTGGGAGAAAACAGGGGGAAGAATGCAAACTTCCAAACTGGAAAGTGGGGAAGGAAATATCACGTCTTATGAGGGAGTTATTTCCATTTCTGTAGTTTATTGTGGTCTTTGAAATCCCACAGCACAACGAGCCCAGACTCCCCCATTAGCTGCTCTCATGAGGAATGTGAAAAATAGAGGAAAAGCAGCAGAAGGCAGTGAGGGGAGTGTGCACAACAGGACTGGACTGTGAGCCTCCAGGCATTTCCATACAGACCCCGTGGTTAGGAGCTAACTTCTGAAAACAAAAACAGGAGAGACATAAAAGAGAGGGGGGGAAAAAAAATCCATATTAATCCTTTGAATCTGTATTCAACCCCTGTGAGTGAATGAGCGCTTTTAAAAATATATCTTTTGTCTCATTTTTCTTTAGTATGGAAAGTAAATTTTCAGCCAGAAACTTGAAAGACTTTATCAGTTTTTCCTCCTTCTCTTGAGAACAAAGTGCTCTTTCGTCAGACCTTTTATAACTTTAAATGTGAAAGTCTCTCCCGGCATCATCGTTTCTGAAAAGACAATAAAAGCCACTGCTAATGCTGTCATTTCTCACACTTTTTGCTGCTCCCTCTGAAATCATATTTGTTTATATTCTGTAGATCCTATGAAAAGAAACAGGGGTCAACCCATTGAGTTCCTGCACTGTGGGAGCATTGAGGCATTAGCACGTTTGAGAGGGAAGGTGATAGCTCTGCAGAAACCAGTATTTCATAATCTATAAATAAAAGGAATATATTTGAAAAGAACTTCACCAAAGACTTGAGTGGCAACAGCTGAAGGACCCTTTCAGCTGGAACAAATCTGAACTTTTTCCTTCTGCTGTCAAACTGCAACCCCAGTAAATCCTGAATGTTTTCTGTGGATTTAGTGACTGGGTAGAGTTACAGTAATTCAAAAGAAATTCATGTCCTTGCCAATGCCCATTAGTCACACTTGCTGGAATTCTGTCTGCTCTGCTCCTAACACCATCTCAATGCCATCTGGATCCCTTAATAGCGTCTTCCCAACACATACATTTTCTGCTCCATTCAATAGTTTCCTGTTCAGCAATAGCTTTTCCACATGGCCATGTCCTCTTTGCAGATGGGGCCTCTGTGAGACATGTCCTCACTGGTGATATCCACACTGCCTCACAGGCAATCACATAACACAGCTGAGAGCATTAAAAACGAATAAAACAAAGATAAAAGGCTGACTGGGGGGAGTTTTCACTGGTTAATTCCATCGAAAGCTCTGGACTAAGTGAGACGTTTGGAGTACCTGGATGCTGTTGAAAATCAAACAGATTTCCCCCTTTTTTCCCCTCTAAAAGAGGAGCAGCCTTGTCTCACGATCTAAGCACTTTTTATACAGGCTGAACGCACATGGTGGGATGTCTCTGATTCTCACAAGTGTCATTTCAGGAGACCTGAAGCTGTAAGTTGGGTTTTTTTTTTTTTCCTTCTTGTTCCCTCTGCTAATTTGAGATGATGAAACACACAGTGGAGGCAATATAAAGCTCAGGTTTTAAAAGTGGGAAAATCCACAAGTTTGAGCAAAAGCCAATGAATCTGTATTCTTGCGCTAAATTTGATCTTCTGAAAGGTTGTGGAGGTGTCTTGGAATTACCCCCTGATTGTGGAGCTATCAACTCTGGGTTAAGCTGTCTGCTCTGATTCAGGAAAAGTCTTGGAGGAATGCAAAGAGATCTTTTCCAGAGTTTAAATATTTCATGTTTTCAAAACCCTTTATGGAGAAGTTCATGAATTCTTTGGAGATTAATTCAGATGGTTTTTTTTTCCCCTTGTGTCACAGAACTTGAGAATGGTGTCAGTTTTTCAGAAAGTAACTGATGTCTCTTCCTTCCTCGTGCCACAAGGCTGCTCTTAGAATGGGCACCAGCCTTCAAGACCAGCGAAGGTGTCCCTCTCTGTGGCAGGGGGGTGGAACTGAATGATCTTCAAGTTCCCTTCTGACCCAAACCATTCTAGGATTCATTATGGACTAAACATCAGGCTGGTAGAAGACGGTACTCTACCCAGCTGTTTCTGTACTCTGCTTTTTGTGTTCTCACGGGAATTGATCTTGGGTTGTTCTCCCTACCTGAGGGTGACTCCCATATGTAACAAGTTGAGGCATGCAAATTTGGGCTAAAATAGCATCACCTGTCTTGTGCAGGTGTTCCTGGAGAGAGAAGACACGAGGTACATGCACCAAGGCTGCATCCAAAAGCAGGACACAATTGTCCCTATACCTCAACTTAAATAAATGAAAAAATTCCAAGTGACAAGCCAGTAAATATTTTTCAATGTTTGACTTCCATAGCTTAACCACCAGCTGCAAATGCTTTGCTGTGTTTATATATAGATAGAATTTCCCTTGCTTCTCTCCCTTTGCCATTGGGAAGTGTTCCCCAAGGGGCTGGAAAGCAAAGCTTGAATAGCACAAACTGTTTGCTAATGGTTCTTTAGCACTTTCCCACTGGAGATCCGGGACACTTAACAGTGTTAAAAATAGGGTAGAAGAGGGATAAGTGGTGAAGGCACTAGTCAGTCCTGGAAACCTCGTGGTACAAAGAAGTTACAGTAATGTTCTTGGTCCCCAGTGCAGAGGAAGCAGCAGGTTTTGTCTCTGAAGCAGAGCCAGGGAGCTCCCTGTGCCTGGGTGGGCCAACCTTCTTTGGAGTGTGGTGGGAAGCCTTAGGTTGTGTCTGGAAAGGGGGTACCCTGGTGGTTGGGACACTGGGAAGGAGCAGGCACCTGAGGGGTGAGCCCGAGGCCAGGCTCTTGTGGGGAAGAGGCTGTGACCCTCCTGTGCCTGCTGCTGGTCATGAACAAGGCAGTCTGACTGAACTTGGTCCAGTCAAGTCGGGGTTGTTCAGCCTGGAGAACAGAAGGCTCTGGGGTGACCTTATTGTGTCCTTTCAGTACCTAAAGGGGCTATAAGAGAGCTGGAGAGGGTCTTTTGACCACGGTATGCACTGATATCATAAGGGGGGAATGGTTTCAAACTGACAGAGGGCAGGGTTAGGTGGGATATTAGAGAGAAATTCTTCCCTGTGAGGGTGGGCAGGTCCTGGCAGAGGTTTCCCAGAGAAGCTGTGGCTGCCCCATCCCTGAAGTGTCCAAGGCCAGGTTGGACAGGGCTTGGAGCAACCTGGGATTGTGGAAGGTGTTCCTGTCAATGGGATTGGAATGAGGTGATCTTTAAGGTCCCTTCCAACCCAAATAATTCCAGGATTCTTTGTCTGCTGCCTGATTGCTCGTGCCCCCGGCTTTGAATCACCCCATGCTCTTGAGTGACTGAGGCACAAAGGGCAGGAACAAATTATTGAATCTTAAAATTGCAGGTGAAATAGCACAAAAACGTAATGACTCGAACCTACCCTTGGTACAGCGTGTGTGTGTGTCTCAGATCTGAGAAGTGTGTTTTAGTGGCTGCTGTGAATGATTTTTAAAGGGCAGCTGAGAGATCTGAGCTTAAACCTCCACATGGAGACAAGTTCTGCAGGCAGGTAATGGCAACATCACAGCTTATATGGGATGCTGGATGGGGAGAAATTTGTTCCAAATTAAAATTCAGCATGGCAAGTATGGAGAAAGTACTGATGTGAGTCCTGTGTCTGGCTCTGACCTTTCAGGAGCTGTTGTGCTGTTGTTCCTCAGAGGCAAGTGTTGCTTTTCTCATGGCTTGTTCTGAAGCCATTTAGAAATGCACTGTTAAAAGCATTAATTCCTTTTTGAATTTCCATTTTTCTTGACCTTTTCAGTCTCCCGCTTTAGCTTCCTCTGTCCCTGCTAGCTCTGTGTCTTTTCTGGAAGTTATTGATGATTGTTTTTAGTGGCCTGGACGGTGCTAAAACTGCTCCTCGACATTTTAGAAACTTCCATGTGTGGAAAAAGATACTTTATAATATTTGAAAATTACCAGCAGGGGTCAGGCTTACAAATAATTTAAGCAATCCAAGTTGCATATTTATAAAGGAGACATTTCTGTGCTGAACATGGTGTACCAGCTTCTGTGGAAAAGTCTGTAACTTTTGCCCAGTGAATGGGAGAGATGGCTTTTTCCTTGTACCTGAAATTCCTGTTGCATAATTTTGGGATACTGGCAGGTGGGTGCATTCCTTATTGTCATGGTGCAAGGATTTTCAGCTTAATTTAGGTCATTTAAAAGTGAGCATGATCAAGCAAGATAATTAATTTTTTAAGAATATTCTGGAAAAAAAAGGTCCTGAGGAAATTGAATGCAAAGATGAGTATTATTATGCATTAGTACAGTTAACCCCAAGAAGCTGCCATGTGAAAGGTGAGGATTTTGAATCAGCATCAAGCTTTTGAACTCTGTATTTAAAGGCAAGCAAAAATGTTATAGTCAGTGTTTTATATGTATGTATCTCCAACCTAACAAGTTTGATAGAGTTCTCTGAAGGATTCACCAGGCATTTATCTAAGGTTGATGTGGTTGATTTAATGTATTTGACCTTTCCAAAAGCTTTGAGCCAAAGGTCACAAAGAGACTTTACTCTGATGGGAAAAGAAAGAAGTTTCTTTGTTGGATTAATAGGAATATAAAAATCCCAGAGATCTGGCTGTCCCAGTGTACTGTCTGTGGGCATGGCCAGTGGTGGTGGATGCCCATGTGAATAGGGCACAGCTGCTGGGGCACCTTGCAGGAGCCTCTTCTGGCTTCTACTGCCTTGTCTCCAGGATTTCCTGGGCCACGGATATTATATTATCTGTCTCCTTTGTGAAGCTTTGTGCGTTTTTCTTCCATTAATTTGCTTGCGTAATTCACATTTCAAAGATGGAAAAGCAAAGAATAAATGTTTTCACAATGCCGGGGGTTTTCCGCTGGATCCAAGAATAGTTTTGCTGGGAACTTGTCCAACACAAAGATGAGTTTGTGAGTAGTGAGGTGGCAGAGTTTGAGTTAATATGAAATTATTCATCTTATCAGAGTGCTCAGAGTTTCAGAAGAATCTTACGATGCTGCTTGAGATGGAAAATGAAGTTGTAAATCAACAGTTGCCAGACCCATGCACATAACAAAAAACACATTTAGTTTCACTCTCACAACACTGAGCTCTAAATGAGCTGTTGTCACTCAAGAAAGACATCTTACATTATTGTGAACAGTTTTCTAAAAAAATCAGATAGGTGGTCCATAGTTAAAAATACAGAATACTTGGAGTTATTGGAATAGAAGGTGAGAATAAAACAGAAATCCTCATTGCACCACTGAATACATCCGAGTGCTGTTTGTAGTTCCAGCTTTTCTCATAGCAAAAAGTCTATTTAAAACTTGAGGAAACAAGGAGGCACAGTAAGGATGAGTAGAAATATGGAAAAACCTTGATGGGAGGAAAGTCTAGACTGAGATTGTTCAGGAAACAATAGAGGAGGCCTGTAATGTGGTGTGCAGAGGGGAGCGTGGTACAATAATTCTCAACTTTTCATAGCAGAGCTAACAGGCACTCAGTGAAATGATCGCATGTGAAGTATAAAACAAACTCAACTAATTTTTCATACAGCACATAATTAAATTGTGGAACTTACTGCCAAGGAGTGTTGTGAAGGCCAAAAGTATAAATCAGATCAAGAAGAGATTTGATGCCTCATGGAGATTTTAGCTATTGGCGGTTATTAAACATGATGGTCTAGACTCAGTCTGGGTCAGAAGGTATCCAAGCTGAATTTGCTTCATATTCAAGTTGTATATTTTTAATACGCTTTTAAAAATTATATTTTCATTTATAAACATGTCGCTTTTAATCATGTGTTTTAACTGCCCCAGTAGTGTATGTTTGTGGTACTGAATACAGGAATAATCTGATCTAATCTGATGCTGCTTGTGTTTTCATGCTTTACTTGATTATTTGTGGTGGGACCATGCAGGGACACACAAAGTCTCTTAATTTTCCCTTCTTCTCCAGGCTGAAAATTGAGGAGCTGGAAGCTGAACGCAGCAAGCTGGCAGAGGAGAACAGATCTCTGGAAATGAAGCTGGAGAAGTTCACTGTGCAGGTAGGAATGTGGAGGTCCAGAGCAGCTGGAGGGCTGACACGGTCCATGGGCTGTGTCTGTTCTAAGAGATGTGCCCGAATGCTCCCAGCATGGAGCTTCCCTTCCCTCAGTCTGGGCAAGGCTCCTTTGGGAAGCCTGTGCTGGCTGCACCTCTGTCTCTGACCGTGTTATCAGAGTGGTTTGATGTCAGATGCCATCACACAACTGCAGTTGTCTTTTACAATGCATTTCCCTAGAACCTCTTCTTTTCTTCTTGGAGCCATAAAAATCGTTTTGTTTTAAGTAACTCCACTGCCAGAAGTTGCCTATCCCAAAACTCATTCATGCCCAAGTGGGGGTGTAGACAGGGTTAACTGCTCAGAGATGATAGGAAATTTTGAAGTACATTCGTATTGGAATATATGAATGGAGGCAGAGACCACCAGTGTGTGACCTCATTAGGCAGGAGTTTTCCAAGCCAGGAACTATCGGTGCTGTGGAGAGGATGAGCTGGCAGCATCTTCAGACCACAGACAGGTGTGGAGTCAGAAGGATGGAGGGTGTGTTCCTCTTGCTGTGCTGCTGTGTGTGTACTCCTTTTCCTGGGGTAGTGCTGTCCTCTACAGCAGGGAGTGTTCAGCTTTTCACTCTGGGAAGGTCTGTGAAGTCTCACCCTCCCTGAAGGAGGGCAAGGATGCCTGCAGCAGATAGGTGCACTGACTGTTCATCTTGCTGTCACTCTGGGAGCAGCTTTCCAGTGCAGAGGAGGGGTGTGGGAGTTGCTTCAAACTTCTGTAGTGATTCCTGTTTGAAAGGTGCTGGAGCAAACAAGAACCTGAGCCTATTTGTTTAATCAAAGCTCATCCTGCTATAAAGTGTGTTATCTCTTCCTTCTGTTCTCTCTGATATGCTCAGCAATTTTATTCTCTTAATTTTTCTTTCTTTTCCTCCCCCCCCACCCCCGCCTCCATTTCCATGTAAATTGCTTCATTGTAGAAAACCTGCAGGTTTGAAATTACCCAGATTTCAGACAGACCATTGATTTTTATCTTGACACCTGTTAGAGGTGAATCAAATACTTTTTTTTTTTCTTTTTTTTTTTTTTTCTTTTTTTCTTTTTTTTATTACCAGTTCCTGGAGACAGGGGAAGTGACAGCTTTGATAAAGCAGGGAGGTTAGAGCTGCTGAGCATCTCTGCTGAGCCATGTTTAGTGTGAAACCTGTCACCCAGCTCTCATTTAATTGGGTTTCAGTCATCAGAAGGAGATGAAAGCTTTGGGCTGGTATTTGGATGCCTAGGTCTCCAACAAACACAGCAGCAGCTTTGGTTTCAGAGCAGTTACGACTCAGGTCATATTTCATTTGCCTACCTTGTCTTTCAATGGCTACTGGCTTTCCAAGAACGGTTGACCAGAAGAATTCTCTATTTTCTTTGTGATTCATTTGCTCGTACTGCTCTTGAGATGCCAAGTCTTGAGTAGCAGGCCCAGGAGAGAGAGATCCGCCAGTCCCTCAAAAGGCAAGTCAGTGAGCTGAATTCAGGTAGTCATGTTCTCGTATCAACTCTGCCAAGGCTGACAACATGCCTTTAACTCTTTATTTAGCAGGAGGCAGCTCCCCCTTCCTTAACATCTCCCTTGACTTGTGTCTTAGATCGCTGGATGCCAAAAGCAGCTTCTTTGGAAGAGGAGTAGAGATGAAAGCAGAAATAAAGGAATAAGTAAGCTGAAAGCTGAAATGTCAGCGATCAGTGTGTGCCCACCTGAATGTCCAAGAATTCCTCAAAGGCGAAAACATCAGTTTTCCTAATTTTTATTCACCTTGAGAATCAAATATCTTGACAGGCCAAGCTTAGAATGACTCTTTTCATAAACACATTGAAAGAAGGTTTGTTACAGTGGGAACCCACAAAGTTAAGGATAAGCTTAGAAATTCACCTCTTCTATCAGTGCTGAGCAAATATGCTGTGAAAATGTTATTATACACTCAGATAAGGTCACTGAAATGTTCTAGTTTGACATGTTATTTATTCCCATCTGTGAAACAAATCATTGGGAAATGATGGGTTAAAGTAAAGGTCTGTATTGTGAAGGGGGAAAAAAGAAAGACAAACTGCATATAGAGATCACAGGGAAATTTTACTGAACAGAAAGATGACTGAAATTAAGACATAGGAGGAGCATGGTTTCAAATCAAATAAAGGGGCAGGAGAAGGGGGTGACATTAAACAAAGCAGGATGAGGACAATTTCTGGCATATCTTTATCTGCAGTGCCTTCTTTTTGAAAATAAAACCTCTGACTCTGGAATTGTATCTGCTAAATGAAAGGCGTGTAGAAGGGACGTATTAAAGTTGTGAATTTGGAAGAAGCAGGTTGTAGAATTAAGGCTTTGATTGCTTTACATTGGACTGAAGTCTGTTGAGTTCACAAAGCTGAGTGTGGTGCATGAAGTCTGTGGACATATGGATAATATTTGGTAATTAAAAACTTCAGTTTGACTGTATTGATGTGTGGAAAGGAGTAAAGTTTCATAAATGTTTGCCTCCTCTTCACAGAATCACAGAATCAATTAGGTTGGAAAAGACCTTCTAAGATCATCAAGTCCAGGCTTTGATTGAACACCACCTTGTCAGCCAGAGCGTGGCACTCAGTCCAGTGTTTTCTTCAACACCTCCAGGGATGGTGACTTCCCCCCCTCCCTGGGCAGCCTCTTCCAGTGTTTAATCACTCTTTCTGAGAAGACTATCTGAGCATTGGCACATGAATTTTGCTGATTTCTGCTCAATTGGCCACTTTGTGAGCAAGGGACCCTGATGGACTGTCCAGAGGGCAAGTGAACACTTGGAAAGGTGCTTTTGTGTGTGACTCACACTCCTTGAGCTCGATCTTAGCAGGTGAACTGACAGAGTGAGAGCTCTCCCCAGCAGTGTATATAACATCTGACATCTCTTTGTATTCTGTGCTTGTGTGGGGACAGCTTGAGTTATGCCTGAAGGTGCTTTCCACCTCCACACACCCCCTCTTCCAAAACCCCTTTCCTCTTGACACCTGACTGCAGGCTGCATTGATTTTCCTTCACTGGTATAAAGACTTTAGCATGGATATTACTCACTGGTGAGGTCTTTACTGCTAATAAAACCCTCCGATTACAAAAACACAAGAGATGTTGAGCTGTAGAGAAATGACACCCCTTTGAGGGTGCCTCCCTGGTGCCCAGGACATTATCTTAAGGAAAACATTTGAACTGTGGCTCAGGAGAGGGATTCAAATAATATGAAAAGAGTGGATTTAAACGCAATTTTATCTCCTCTCCCCTACCCTTCTTTTTTTGCTCTGAAGCAAAAAAGGCTTCCAGGAAAGCTGGGGTGTCACTGCTTTGCCCACTGTGGGAAGAGTGAGATTTCAGAGAAAGGCTTGGTTTGTTTAGTTATCTGCAATGGTCTCCACCTTCTTCCAGAGCTGCTGGTGGAAGAGTGCAGCTCCATGCCAGGAACAAAAGAGACTGATCAAATGAGTGCTTTTTGGATAGAGTGGGAGGAAAGACTTGCGAGGAGTGTTCAATTAGCATTTCTTACTGCTAGGAGCCTTGTGTTTACAGGCAACCAAACGGATGTGAAGTGTTCCTTATGCAAATACTACTCTCCTGCTTTTCCTGCTCTCCTGTACTCTTCTAGCTGAAGAAGAGATTCTTCAAGGTTGGCTGCTTCAAGGAAGATTGATTAAAATCAGCTGCAGTTTGACTTAATTGGATCCATATGCTTGGAGAGGGAGCAGGACTAGTTAAAGTCCTCGTAATTAGTTCACAGCTGGTTGGTGAGGAAAATGAAACTCCAGTTAGAGTTCAGATAAGTGGATCTATATGGATAAAAGGCAAGGAGAGGGTTTGGGTTTTTTTTTCACACTGAGATGTGTTTAGGCTTGAAAATCACCTCTAGTCCCATAGCCAAGCTAAAAGCCTAATCCCTTTGAGCGTGTGCATGTGTATTTATGAGCCTAAATGGAAGGAGTCTGTATTTTCTTGCTAGTTTCTGAGCAAAAGGACTCACCTGTGGATGCTGGCAGTGAAGGAGACCTGACCAGGGTGACAGAAAGCTGGGAGAGGATCTCAGGGACTAGGCAAAACCTGTCAAGGGTAGTTTGGGTGTGTGAAAGGGTCTGAACTGTCCAACTTTGAGTGTAATGCCACTGCTCACATTTGGTTTTGTTGTGTTTGGTCTTTCTGCCAATCAGTAATAAGACAGCAACACTGTTAAAAATGCAATATTATTCAGATATATTGAAATAACTGATTTTTGCCTGTTATCTCAATGCTCAAAAAGAGTTGACTAACTACATAGTGTGGGGACAGTCATCAGAAAACTTTCCCCAGGCAGAAGCTGGTATTTGTGCTAAATTGTGCTGTCAGGATAGAAGGGACTGAGTTCCCTATTACAGTGTCCTTGAGGGAATTGCCTGTGAAAAATATACTCCACAAATTATTTGGACTATTTTTTCCTGCTGCCATGACTTCATTAAGGTGTTTTGAGGTGTTCATTAATGCATGTGCAGTAGTTCCTTTCTAAATGTCTAACTTTGCTATTGTTATCAACCATTTTACATTTTAAGATATTAATCCGGTTAAATTAAATCTTAGATTCTTCCAGGCCTTAAATTGATTATTTTGGCACAAATTAAAGCACAAACCACTTGTCCATTTCAGTGGTAGTTGTGTTGTAGATGTAATGATTTGAAGATAAGAGAGAAGCAAGTTCTGCAGGCAGAAATACTACAATTTTTTTAGTAAGAGCAGCAGGCGTAATTGCTAAAGTTTGATACAAACAGAGCGAGTGTCTGAAGATTTGCTCTATTTGTCTATTTTAGGTCATTTTAATTGGCCTGCCTGGGCTAGCAGGGACTTGTGGTGGTTTGTCCCACCAAAGCAGGAGGGTCTGCAGGGACTGCTGCCTGCTGGGTTAGGTTCTGCAGAAGTCAAATGTCCAGCAATGTTGAAAGTGCTGCACATCCAGAGCGTTCCACGTGTTTCCCCTTTTCCCCTATCGCTGCAACCTCTGTGGTCGGGCTGGTCTCCTCCTTATTCTAGCACTGTGTTTTGAGGCACTAACAAAACATCTGAGAGCTGTACCCCAAAGGAAGGTGGACAGGGAATGTTTTTTCTCTCTAAGCATTAATGACTCATTTTATGTTTAGGGCTCTGGCAGCCAGGCAAGTGACTAGCTTGGAGTTAAGAACCCAAGGCAAAGCTGAGGTCATTCAACTGTCTAACTGTTCATTTTGTGACCAGTGAAGAATGATGAATGAATGAATCATTTACACTCTTATAAAATTTAAAGGGATGTAGCCAACCTTTCAAGGTTCTCTAATTGACCTCTCAGATGCTCACGAGTCTTCTTCCTGGATTATCTTCACGCTCTCCCCTTTCACAAACTTCCTGTCCTTTCCCTTCCATCTGTGCATGCTGAGGTCTGTGTTACCCTCTGTGGCATAGCTGGTCCCCATAGAAAACCCCAGGTAGCCAAGTTCAGCCTTCTTCTTTTTTTTTTTTTTTAAATAAGGAAAAAACCCCAAAAAAGACTTTTTTTAAAGGTTTTGAGCAAACCACTTGGCAGCTCTTCACTCAGGTATGGCTTTTGGCAAGGTGTAGGAACAAATTTGTGTGGGCTTCAGAGGGACTTAATTATGAGATGGAATAGCTGTGAAAATACAGTAGGAGACCCAGTAAAGAGTGGATGAGAAGTGCAGGTCCAGGACTGTAGAAGGTCATATCATGTAGTCCTGCCCCACTCACCCAGTGCTTTCAGTTTTGTGGGAGTGGAGGGGGAACAGAGTGATTTGTGATGCATTCCACACACTCAGAGATTTTATCAGCAGTAAGATCATCTTTTACAGGCAAAGATTATCTTCTAAATTTCACAGGCAGCAAGGTTTCACTGACCTAAGGAAGTGTATCTGCTCAAGTGTATATTGGCAGAGACCACTCTGCGGGTCACTCCACAGTTCTGCTTGAAACACCAATGAAAAACATGGTGATAAACATCTGTGGTGCCTTGGTTAAATGTATACCATTTCTATTAGTTATTGATCCAGTAGCTCAATTGCAGCACAGACCTTTCAGTCGAGGATTGGCATTCCTAATTTCTAACCTCGTTGTAAAGATATTTTCAGGTAATTGCATCTACCTTTACATTTTCAGGAGTCTCCTCATGACCTGAATGCCTCTGCTGCTCACTGTAAGCATATAGAAGACATAGTGGGTATTAATTTTTGATGTATCAAAGGTCTGTAATGCATGTCCTGGTGGCTGGTGTGAGCAACATGTGTTCTGTGCTGTTACACCTTCATTTCAATTATCACTTGAGCTAATTAGTTGAAACTATGGCCAAACTGCTCTACTCTGTGGGCATCTTTGGTGTTCACAGTGAACTGCTAAGGGGATGTGCTGAAGTGCCACCCAAATGAATGGGAGGAAAAAGACCTTCCCCTATAATGTGCCTAAAAATTGGGCTGAAAGGATTATATGTGTTATTTGGGAGAAAGCACCATGTACCTTGTGCCATGTGGATTAGGTACTGAAGAATATCCCAGAGCCAGTGTGAAACAGTAGGAGTGTAGAACCTACTGTGATCTCTGCCTCTGGGGATTATGTGACACTGAATTAGCTGGGGCTATGCAAATATTTGTACTTGTTAGTTCTGAATACATTGCAGTTATTAGAATTAACAGAAATTAGAAACATTCCGTGGGAGTGGAGAGGAGAAGCATAAGAATGTCACAGAGTTGTAGGTTTGTCATTAGGTGGTTCAAGGAGAAGCTGTTTGATGGCCTCGGTGGCCCTGATAAATGTGATGTGCAAAGTGGATGTTGAATGAAACAAGGACACACAGAGAACAGACTTGCTAATGTTTGTTAACATCAGGGACCAGGAGTGCACAGATTCTCATTAGTGCGGGGAAATTTTACCAACATGCCCTTTAAAAAAAATTTTTTTAAAGGAATTTGCACATTGAATATTAAACACCTGAAGCTTTATAAATTCTACTGCCAGAGCTGCCACAGTATTGTTTGTTTCATGCAGCACCTTTCTCAAAGCTCTGCAGAAACTGATTAATGTTTGCATAATACATTTAACACGAAAATCCAGAATAAATTCATTAATGTTCTTCTGCCACTACCCTTGAAAATATCAGCAGTTGTATGGCATCACAAAGCTCATTAGATGAGCAGAAGGGGAGGAAGGGTGAGCACTGGACTTTCTGAACAGCTCTGAAACAGGAAAGGTCAGTGCACTGAGTGTCAGTACCTGAGCGGCAGCACAGAGAGCTGCAGCAAGCAGGGAGAGAGCTGGGGCATGGGAAATGTCCTGCTGGAAAAGGTCGCTGTACCAGGACACCTGAAGCACAAACTTTAAGAGGTGCCATCCATGCTAGAGTAAAAAAGTCAGCAACGAGCACAAAATGCAGATGAGGTGCTGCTGCACTGAGGAGGAGGCTGCTCCTGGAGCACATTCTGTTCTGCAGGGCCAAACACTGGGAAATTGTTCCAGGCCTGCTGTGGCACAAGGAAACTGGCTTGGGACAAAGAGTTTTCCAAGCAGGTGTTGCAGAATCAACGAAGACTTAGTTGCATGGCAGGCCAGCACTAAACCACTAAACCTGGGGTGTTCTCTGTGTGTGCTGCTTTCATGAGAGTGTGGGAACAAAGACACCGATCCTGTTGGTGTTCTTGTATGGGAGAAAGAGCAAGGATGTGCAAAAATCAGTAACTCCAGCTACAACTACAGATTGAAACTCCCAGTTGTGGGTGTAAAATGCTCACCCAAAAACTTACAACATGAGTCAGTGAAGTACTAGCAAGTAGCAACTCCAGAAGGCTCCTGTGTGTTTCACTGATCCCTGGAATCGCTCTGTGGGTGAACCAAGGCAGAGGAGACAGACACAACCAGTGGAAAATGAGACTTGACTTATAAACTTCTCTAATCTTACTTATCATGCAGCAAAGCTAAACAAAATTTTAGAAAGCAATAAGAGTGACTGTCCCTTTATAGTTTACTTGTTTTTCTCTGTAGTCATTCGATAGCACAAATTAGTTTTCAATTGTACTTTCTTCATTTTCTGTTATTTTTCTGCTGCTTTGAATTCTACTGCCATGTCACAGAATCAAAAGAAAAATGTCATTTAGACCTGTACAGCACAAATAACACTTCATGAGGTTTGTTTACTGAAGCTTTTTCTCAGATTTCCATGAGTACCACATTCTTAACTTACAGCTCTCTCCACATTAGGCTTTTAGCTTTTCATTGCTTGTTATCATTTCAGCCTTTCTTCGATGACCCAATTATTTTGGAGTTTTTGATTAAAACAAAGTAATGGGTCACAGTTTCATGCTGCCCTTGTCTTTGCCAGTTCTCCTGTTGTGGTCTGGCTTTTTGCCACTGGTCTTTGTCAAGTCCAAATTTTCCATAATATTCTTCAGCAATTTTATTCTTATGATAAAGAGAGTCTGGTTATGGAGCCACATTTTTCCCCTTCTACTTGGTATGCAGAAAACTTGACACCATCTCTTAAGAGACAGAAGACCAGGATATGTTACCCAGATTATGGAAAAGAAATGTCAGAATTTAGTTGTGTTTTGTGTGTATGTGATGAGAGGGAGAGAAAAATCTACCTGTTTCATGTCACAGTGAAGAGTGGGCAGTTGTTGTAATGATGTTAAAATACACATGAGGAAATGGGGAGATGCTCTGAGTGAGCCACTGATGGAGGTGGCAGCTTTCATCAGAGAAACACATTTTCCTCATGTGACCTCTGCCAGGGAGATTCAAGTGTGTGAGATGTTGATATGTTTTCTTACATATACCGAAAGTCTTCCCTTTGATCAGACTTGACCTGCCACCTATTTGACATCTGGAGGCAGAGATGTGCATTAAAAAAATGGATTTTCCCTGAAATTTTATCAAGTAGTAGAACAGAAACTTGACATGCCTCTGTCACTCAAGTGTGTGGCATTGAGCATTCACTCAGCAGTCCAGGCTTGGGAGGGATCAGAGCTCGTGGTGTGCTCAGGGAGACCCAGGGGGAGTGTGAGTGGGGAGAAGTAGCACCCTGATGTCAGAGCATTTCTTCCAGCACACCCTGAATCCAGTCAGATCATGGTACAGTCCTTTCCTAGTCCAGATTTGCCTCAATTTCTATTTGCTGTTGTTGGATAAGACTTTAGAGAGGCATAGAGCCAGACAAGTCAGAGAAAAGTAATTGATTTTGACAGCTTTCCTACCTAGATTTGAAAGACAGTTAAGAGTGGAATGGAAGATGATGCCTAATTTAGGTAGAAAGGCCGTTCTCCTTAAATGAGGATAGATGGTTTGGATGGCAGGATGAGTGAAATGCTGTGGGAAGAGTGTCTTTGTAAAAAAGTCAGTAGTGTCACACGAGGGTCTCTGTGTGTACAAAGGGGTAGAGATGTCTGTAAAGCCCAGTTGTGTTTCATACAGGTGGGAGAGTTCCCAGGTGACCCATCACATCTTTGTTTACCCAAGCACGGGGTTCAGCTCCATCAGGGACTCCGCTGATTCCTCTGATCAGCACTTAAGCCCCACGTTTCCTAAATGATGCAGAAGCTCTGTGCCTGTTCATTGCATTTTTAGCAGAACATTTAAAATGAAATAAAAATTCCCTGAAAGCTGTTGTGCATGTTGGACATGACTTAAGATGTTCACTTGAGATTGTGACCTTTCTGAACAAAGACACTGCTTTTGAAAAGGGGGTTTATTGTGCTTCTGGCTCTAGTAAGATGAAAATCTTGAAAAAAACAGTAATATGAAGGCTGTGCAGCAAGGATGAGCTCTCCAGAGGTCCTCTTGTGTATTTTTGGTTGTCTTCCAGTGGATATATTCTTTCTCTCTGTGCAGTACTACCACAGTTGCAATCAGTAGTAATTACAGAAATTTTCTCTGTTTTTATGAGTAGGGGTATGTGAAAAGCTCTTGACAGCACAGTGTGCAGGGGAGCTCAGCTGTGGAGCTGCTTTCCCTCTCCGTCCATCACAGCTAGAGTTGCTGGCCTTGAGGTTATTTCCCAAGGAGTCAGGGCTTGCTCATAGGTCAGTCTGTTCAGTGTGCAAGGAAAAGTGGGATTAGATATGTGTGAGCTCTTATGATTAATATTAACATAGTGGAGCTACCTGAATATTTAAATACAACATCAGGGAATTTAATTTATGTATTTATGTATATACACATGTGGATATATGCTTGCAGACAATTATTAGAATGCATACTATTGTTTTTAAATCTAGACATGACTTGATATATATGGGCATAAAAGAGGAATGTCAGCGGGATTGTTTCAACCGAATCCAACTGGAGTGTGGTCAGAGGGATGGTAAAAGTGGGCAAACAGAGAGGAGTGGGGGGAAACTGCTCAGGAGGGAGGACAGACAGTAGGTGTGGGCTGGGGCTTCTTCCATGGCTGTGCTACAGCCACAGCACTTGTCAGTCTGTTCCCTTCAGGTTCCCAGAAGTTGAAATGAAGGAGGTGGCAGTATCGTAGACATTCATTAGGTGGGTGGTGGGAAGGAAGAGTGATTGTTTAACATATTTGGTTTCCCTGCTGCTGCCCATGGCATTGCTGTGTTGGCACATAGTAACTTCTAGAGACAAGTAGTTTGGGGGTTGAATGTCAATGTCTTTTGGCCTTTCTGCTTTCTCAGATCTCTGGTGTCTTCTAAGTGTGATGCTGCTGTTGACACCTCTTTAAAATGTCTTAGACCTGCTCTGTACCTGGAGATTTTAGTGTGGTCCATTCTCTGAAGTGTCTTGGAGGAAAAAAAAATACTGGACACACTACAAACCAGACCTGTCAGTCAATTCAACAGTGTACTCCTCCTAAGCCTGCCCTTTCATCCCTCTCGCCTCAGCTCTTTGGCTATTTCGTTCAACTTAATGCTCTTTACTAATGTTTCATGCTTCTAGGGGATCAAAAAGATAGTCTGAGTCCTTTGGATATGTGTGAAAGTTAGAGATTCACTCAATGATAGGTTGAAAACTTGTAACTGGGCAAGGCTGTTTCTGAAGTATTTATTTCTTTAGACAGACAGCTCTGGAAAATGTTGAATTTGCTGCTTGGAGCAGTTTAAAGCCCTTCAGAATCCAGTAGGTTGCCCCATAGCCATTCCTCTTATTGTTTCAGTTTATCCATAAATCTCTCTTATTCTTGTAAAATCGAAATGAAGATGAGACAACTCTCCCCATCTGAAAAGATTTCAGTGCTGCTTGAAGTCTCCTTGCACTGGCAGAAAAAAACAATTGAGCTTTGAGCTTGAACTGAGAGACAGATAAGATCACCAAGAGATTTCCACAGTAAATGCAGAATATATTCTGCTCTAATGGATTCTTAGTGCTGTCTGGCAGGTAATTGAATTGCTTGGGTGGGACGGGAGAGGGGACTGGCTTGTTTTGGTGTTGTTTAGTGGGGTTTTTTTTTAAAGCTCCCAAATTTTGTAAGGGTGGGAAGTAAACGGTGGTTTCTCTGCATGGCCCAGGATGTTTGTCAGACATAGGGGAGGCTAATTAACGTCACTATGTGTACATGAGGGTGATGAGACAGAAAGGACCATCACTTCCTTGATTCAAGGGGATTATCTGTGTCTTTGCCTCTATCTACTCGCTGTGAAACCTGCAAGTAATTCATGCTCCGGGGGTAGAAATGAGGCCATTGGGTAAGTCTGCTCTGCCTCTGTCTCCCTCACTGGAGTAAAGCAGAAAATAAACCCCTTCTTGCTCTGCTGCAGTTACTCAGGCAGTCTCACTCCAGCTGGGCGATAGCAAGGCCGCTGGTTCCTGCTGTCCTGTGGCAGCCAACACTGCTCCACTCCGTGACCAGAGCAGTGCTGGCAGAGGGAGCTCTGGGTCAGCTGGGAGGCTTCCACAGCCAGTCTGTTTCAGGGCACAGCATCTGAGGGCACAGGAGCAAAGCAGCATCTGCCTCTTTCCCATCCTTTTGTTTAAAAGTACGAAGTATGTCCTGGTAAGCCAAGGGAATGATGGAGAGAGATAATAACACACCCTTTGGTATATTCTTTGGAAACACTCGATGACCGAGAGGTGGTCCAAGCCTTACAGGCTGCATCATTGAAAAACATTGAACAACAGCAAAAGGCGGGGGGGGGGGGGGGGAAAGGATGATAATCAGGGAAATTGCTATAATGGTAAGATAATTAGAACACAGAATGATTAACATTAGTCAGTGTGCTGCATTGGCAAGGACTGTGCAAGTTGACATAATGGGCCTCTTCCATATCAAATGTGCAGTTTTTCAGCATTCAGTTTAACACTTTCATGTGACTTTAATAGAGTTCACAGCTGAAACAGGCATTTGGTTCTTGTGTAGCATTGCACAGTACCTTTCCTCTCCTGTGGCTACCAGAAAGACCTCCTTATTTTCCCTTTTGTGTCTACTGATGCTGAAGGATAAAAGCCACTCTCACCGTGGAGTCCTTCTACATTGTTTTGAACAATAGCCAGACGTGAATTCCTAGGCATGCTCTTCCTGTTGTGTGTTGTGCCTCATGGAAATGGACTTGACTAAAAAAAAAAATCTCTGAAATTTCAGAAAATGGTTGTCTTCTTCTCAAGGAGAAAGTGTTAGGACTCAGAATATCCAATACTGACATTCTCTTCTAAAAAATACTTTTTATAAATGTCTATTGCATTGGAAGGCCCTCTGTTTGTTGTCTTTACCCTACTGCTTGCAGATCCCCCCCTGACAACCCTCACATGTGAGCCCCAGTGACTCCCTTGGATTTACCAAAACTAAACTGGTGCAAGAGCTGAGATTTAGCACCACATTTAATAACTTGGTTTTGTAGCCTCATTGAGTTTGGAACAGAACTTTGAATGCAGAATGACCTTACTGAAAGCCACATTGTCTGCGTCTCTTACCTGTCGTTGCAGACTGGTAAACATCTGTTCTCCTTCATCACTGCCAACCCCACAGGCTCATGGACCAGGGCATTGGATGTTTTGTCTCCCTCCATTTTCCCTGGTTGCTTCTCATTAGGCTTGTGACATTTTCCCAGGATCTGCAGCGGCTTTCCCCTTGCTTTGATTAGATATGGGCTGGTGTCTGGTGCCTGTGTTGGGGCACTTGTGGCAAGGAGGTCAGGCACATCCTTCATTACAGCTGATAAATTCTGATGGTGTTCTGTGGCAGAAAATCTCCTGACGTCAGCTGTAGGGTTTTTTTTTTCCTTTCTTGTACCTCTTTACTATGTTAATAAAAGGTCTATTTTCCTTAAAATGTGGGAGAGTACAGTGCCCAAATCCCCCCTCTCTGCTCGGTGCGGGGCCCTCGGAAAGGAATTGCAGTCACGCAGCCGTGCGGTGAATATGTAAAGAGTGTTCTGTGTGGTTTGTATTTTGTGGATTATTTTCTCGCTCCTTTTGACCCTTCCTCAAATGAAATTCCTGCACTTCATCCGTTCCTCTGGGCTGGGCAATCAGCAGCTACGATGGAGGGCTGTGAGGAGGCAGTGGCCGGGCATACAAAGCAGTCGCATTAGGACTGAGGAACCAGGACTAATGGGGAGCAGGGCTGGGAGCAGAGACAGAGAAATATGGCAGAATAAGATTCATTAGGGATCAGATTCAATAACTGTAAAATGATGAGACGTTTATGATCAAAGGCTTACTTCAAGCATTTTAATGACACAGTCATTTAATCCGTTTAAAGCAGATAGATAAGGAGTTAAGTAAAATCTACAGCAGTCGCCTTTCTGAGATGTTTATGAACCTGTTCCAGGCTACAGATCACTGTGAAAGGCACAGGATGGATGCTTGCTGTAGTAATTGAATAGTATATAACGGGCTACCAGGCTTTACAGGCTGATTTGCATATGAGGTCAGTAAAACTTAATGCAAACACTTGTGGATTGTCTTATTAGTGTGTGTGGTTCCTCAGCTATTTTGAATGTGTATACTACTAGCAAGAGTACTGAATGAAGGAAAGGGCAGAATTATTTAAAAACCTTTCTGTATCAGGATATTTAATTCTCAGTGGTGTTTCTTCTCTAGAAGGAGGTTGGGTATCAGCTGTTGTGGTGACAAGATTCAGATGGGCTCTGACATTTGAACCCCTGGGTCACCTACTATAGGAATTACACATCTGAAAGAAAACAGGGGGGTTAAGGGGGCACAGAAATTGTTTCTCATGTTTTTCCCCTGTTGCACTTGTGCCAGCCCCCATCCCTCTCTTGGGAACTCTCCTCAGTTAGTTAACTTCCTTCCCAGCTTTTCCTGTCAAACATTTTAAAACTCCTTGGACAGTTGGATGGCACTTTGCTGCCTTTGCCCAAGGAGTACTGCTCAACTCAGTCCCTCATTCTCACTACCTTTTAGCCACCTGGACACCACAAATTACAGCTGGAGTGCTGCGTGAGCCTTGCAGACCGCATCTTTTTCTATTTCTCAAGTAGTCCTTCTCCCCGTGAAAACTCTCCCAACACACACGCTGCTGGGTTTATAACGGAGCTAACAGCTCCTGCATCCCACGCACTCCTTCCAGAAGGGAGTCCTTCCCTCTCCTTAAACCCTTGGTCCCATGCACACACTGCTGTGGAGGAGCAAGCAGAGGGGGCTCTTTCTCTATTCACAGCTCGAGGCTTGTTGAGCTGCTGGAAGCAAAGTAGTGCCTGCTGCTGCTGCATTGTTTAAGGCCATGTTACAGCACCGTCTGTGTGTGATGCAGGCACGGGATCAGAGCTGGTATCAAGCTGGTGGGGAACAGGGAGAATTTCCCAGGGCTCTAAGCTGTCTTGTTTTCTACTTGCACAGAAAGTTGCTGTCCCGCAGTGGTATTGATTAATTTTAAAATAGGGAGGTGATAAATGGAGGGTTCAGATGATTCTGGTAAATGTGACTGCAGTGGATAAAGGTGTTTAAATTGAGCCTGGAATATCTTCCCTTAGCTCATGCTGGTTTTCTTACTCATCCTAGGAGCGATCTGTTGATGTTTAAGAACAACAGCGTGGTCCCATGGAGGGACCTTCTCAGCTCTCTTCACTTGTGCTTTGCACAGAAACCACCTGCATCCTCTTCCCCCAGCTCTCCCCCACGCTAGCTGCCTTTCTGCTGCGATGTTTGGGATGCCTGTCACAGCTGCTCAGAGGCTGCTGTGTGTCTGAGAGACCAGCCAAGGCCGGAGGTTACACGTCCCTTGCAGCCAGCCCCGGCAGCCAGGTTGTAGATCAGGTTTTAAGCAACCTTGGGTCCACTTGTCAGTCTGCATGTTCCCATTTCCTGAGAGAGAGTTGGAAAATATTTTGCTTGTTGCAAAATAAGTAAAATTTGTCTTTTAAAATGTTAGCAGTAGCAGACAGATCTCTCATTGCTCCACTTCCCTGTCATTCTTCAGTGTCCCTGTGTTCTTTTTCAGCTACTGTCCTTTCCCAAGAGCTTAGAGACTGAGCACTTGAAACCTCACTTGTAGAAATTAATACACAAAAAAAAAAGTATTTTAATCCATTTTCTCCCTCCAAGTACCTTCTTCTTCTTTGTGGGTGCCTGTTGCACTCTATTTTCACGTGATTTTTTCAGTGATGAGCGATCTGGACCAGTAGCTGCCCAGATGGGGACTGGGCAGTGCAGCACAGTGACTTATCCACACACAGTAAGAGTAGTTTTCTACTCCCAACCCTGTGTCAGGGGCACAGAAACAAGTTTGTCGTCTCCTGAATGCAAAGGTTGACTGGCAGTAATGCTCACTACTCTACGGTGGCAGGTTGGCAAAAGCCATCCCTGACAGAAGCACAGACCAGCAATAGGGTTGTCAAAAGCAGAAAACTTGGGACTCAGGCTCTCTCCTTCACTTATTTATAAATATTTGGTCTGGAAAAGTAAACCCTCCCACATAAATGTTCACGAGGGGTAGAGGCAGGAAAGAAAGCTCAGCAGCAGCGAGAGGAAGGAGGTGCTGCAACAGAGCTGGGGACTGATAGCACTGCAAAGTTTGGGGATGTGGCTGTTTCACTGACAGTGCATAGGTCTGGCAGGCGGGAGGTGATGCAAACCCCAGCTCTGCTGTGGATATGACACTGTGATTAAGTGGCTTTGGTGGAATTCATGGATAATTTCCCTGTAACTTGGTCCCTTGTGCTAAGAAGAAGATGCTTGGGGCCTTGGCCACAGCAGTCCCTGTTGGCAAGGAGTGGTTTGGAGAACACAGAGGGAGGGAAACAATTCTGAAAGAAAACAGTTTTGCCAAATCCACCCGATTTGGTACACTGTCACATTCTGGCACAGTGAAGTTTGCCTGGATCTGAGCGGCTTTGGCTCCTGTTGGGCACAGCTGGCTGATCTTCACAGACATCACGCCCTTGGGCCCTGAGGTCCTCTCAAGGAGGTTTCATGGACTGCCTGACCCAAAATTTGCTGACCTTCTTGCCTGGAAGAGCAGCACTCCTGGTTTCACTGGTTCTTTGCCTGGCAGTGTTCCATTTTGAATAGGAGACTAGCTCATTTAACAGCTTTTGAGAGAGGCACTAACATATTTGTGTGTGGTTTAACTTAATATACAGGCTGCAGAGCTGAAGTGAAGGTGCTGATCAGTTCTTACAGTTGAGATAACATTCAGAAAACAAATTAGAGTTTGCAGTTGGTGCGGATCCAGGCAGAATTCATAAAATTGAATAGTATTTTCAAGTTGAATGTGGACAAGCTCATTACTGATCCAGAGAAACCAGGCATGTATTGAGGAATTAGGGATGTTTGGGATTTTTTCTTATTAGTATAGAGAGGCAACCACGTTACGGTGTCCTGTAGGGCTTCTGCAATGTGGATTAGATTTACTGGGAGTGGCAAGGAGGTCGTTGGGGGGGAACCAGAGTTGAGATTAGTGGACTGAGTTTATCTATTGGAGTGCAGCTGGCTTTCTCCGTGGGTCAGCTCACGATGTTTCAGGTGTTTCCTGAGAGCAGAACCATAAATTTGTTTCCTCTCTGAACTTGTGTTTGATGAATATGAAGAACCACAGTCATGCTGTTGTTACTGTGACATGTGCATGCTAGGGCAGAAATAATACGGAATTTCAGGGGGAAATGGTGCTTGTTCCAGGTGTTTGCTTCCTTGCTCCCCTTCCACTCTGCAGTCCTTCAGGTGCCTCCCCAAAAGTGCTCAAAACTTGATGGCAGGTGCTGCTTTTAGAGGGCAGCTGTGGGAGATGGATGTGGGACTTGGCAGCAGGATGTTAGATGGAAATGTGGGAATGATTTTGTTAAGGCTTTGGCTTTAATGAAGATGAACATGTGCAGAAGGGTTATTTTATAAGGAATGTGCACACATGTGGTCAGGAGTGATGTAGATACAGATGTGTTTCTGTTTTGTGACTACTAGAGATTTCACATCTCGTCCTTGTTTCTCTCCTCACCATCTCCCAGAAAAGTAGAAGTTCTTAAATTGACTTTACTCCCTTTAAATCAGAATGGAGACTCACTCCCTAAGTTTAAAGCTTAGGCACCAAGACAGGTGGCAGGTGACAAACCTGTTTCCATTCTCTGATTTTTTGCACTCTTAATCACCAAATAACCCGTGTAGTTTTCCAATGAGCTGGATTACATCTGTATGGATTAACAGCCACGTGTTCAAGCTGTTGTTACAACTGTGGAAAAGACTTTTCCTTTAGGGCAAAAAACCACAATCTCAGTGGCTGGATCTTAAGTGTCATTCTGATTTTCCATCACCTGAGGATTTGAGCAGCTCTGCCACTCTGGAATATTGAAATGAACATAGATTTGAAAGTATTTTTATATTTAGAAGCATTGATTCTAATATAATTTCTCTACAAATTAAAACTCTCCTTGAAAAAGATTAAACTGTCAGTGATAACATCTAGGTTCTTGTTATGTCTAAGAGGAATAAATGCTGAAGTTACAGAATTGTCTGGAGGCTTATAAAGTAAGAGGAGGAATTAATGGTATGAGAGAATGGATAAAAGTATTGGCTAACACTTTTTTGAATAGCAGGAAGTTGAATGAGTTGAATTAAGAGGTTTATGGCCAAAAAGAATAGTCATTTAGTCTGATATAACACAAAAATACAGTTTTAAGAGAAATCTGCCCAGTGACTTGTGCTTGCTCCATGGACTCTTTTTAATAAGATATCAAATATTGATTTAAAGATACTAAGTAATAGAAAATGTATTGGTTTCCCTGGTTAGCCATCCCTATTAAAATATATATATTATTTCCATTTCTCTGGCTTCACTGTGAGGTGAAGCTATCAGGTTCTCACTGTGCTTTTGTTTGCTACATTAAAGAACCATTTAGTGTCAGATTTCCACCAAAGACCCTGATCAAATTGCTTCAGCCTTCTCCATGGCAAATGAAATAGTTTGATTTCCATTCATTTCTCAGTGAAAGATGTGGTTTTCAGACCATGAATCATTCATGGAAATCTTCTCACAACTTTCCTTAATTTTCCACAACTCCCTTGCACCTTCACACCTCACCTGGGTGCGTTATCACTGTAGGGGTCTCATCAGTGCTGCCTTCAGGGGCAATATTGTTTCTCTAGTCCTGCTCAATGGCACATAAAGATCCTCACTGTTCCTTGGGGTTTTTTTCTCCCCACAGCATTAAGTTAGAGGTAATTCTTAGCTATTAATTGTGACCCAAGCCCTCCTCAGAGACACTGTCTTCCAGAAAGTACCTGCTGTGTTGTGCACCTGAGACTCTTCTGCGCTCCGGGATGTCTCACGGTGCATTTGAATTCAGGGGGAATGATTGTGCCCAGCACAATCAGATTTCTAAGCTGCCTTTGTGGGCTTTGTTGTTTGCTGCAATTCTGCCTTTGTGTTATCTGCATAGTTTAGTAGGGATTTATTATTTTCTTATGTATCTTAGAGAATGTGTGCTGCATACAGTCGGCCAAATAGGCAATTCTCGTTGGAAGTAACAGAGAAATGTCACTATTAGTTCATCAGTTTTTGGGCCATTTAAAAACTGCCATAGTCTGATTTTGCATCATGCTGGTTTTAAAAGAAAATGTGATTTTGATACCGAGGCAAATATATTACAGAATTCCTATTCTATTATGTCAACACAGTTATCTTAGTTAACTAGACTTGAAATCTCTTCAAGTCTGTTTGACAAGACCTGTTTTCCATGAAATTGTGTTACTTGCTTTTTCTGATCTTTTCTTCTAATGGAGTTACGTCTCAGCTCTGTCTTGTGAGTTAAGGAGATTCAGTTTGCTGCATTCTGGAAGCTTCATGTAAAGTGAACAAGGCAGCAGATAACTCGATCTGTATGAAGCGAGCTGGTTAATCTCATTTCTCAGTCTTCACAGTCTATTCACCAGCCAGTGCTGTCTCATTCTGACTGCAGTAAAACGTGCAGATCAATACTGCCAATGGGTGATTAGCAATTTGCAAACTTCAGTAAGTGAATACATCCGAGTCAAGGCTTGAAGTTGGAGAAGAAAGTGGAGAAGGAGTGATTGAGCAGGCTGAAATAACGAAAACAGATATTTCCTCTTGAGTGAAATGTAAGCATTGTTGAGCAAGATGATGGCAGAGATTTGTACTCCTTTCACAGTGATTACAGAAAATAATGTTTTTTTTCCTGAAATCACTAACATCAAGTGTGCTTCTCCCTTATCACATCTCCTGATTTATTTTTTTTCCCCCCACTGTTGACCTGCTGGAGGATAAAAATATCCAAATCTATGCAACTGAGGTTTTTATTGTTATTCTTGGGATCACGTTTTGCTGGTTCAGTCAGATGAATTCCAAGGTTCTCATCTACTTCTCATTCTCAGTTTCAGGCAGAAACTCCCTGGTTTCTGGCAGTACATTCCAGATGTACCAAAGACAGTTTTGGGGTTCTGCTCATGAAAACAACTCAGAATAAATGCCTTTAGCTCCCTCTGAGACCTTGGGTACCACCACCACCGAGTGCAGCTGAAGTGGCAGTAATTTTAAGGTATTAAAACTGCATTAAAACCAAACCAGTAACTGAAATATGGAAAAGGACCAGGTAATTGCTACAAAGAATGAAAATTTCATTCTCCAAGCAAATGTTGGTCTGACCCCTGAAAGTCAGGTTGATTGTGTGCTTGAAGATGCCATCTGAAAATCTGTGGTTAGAGAAGTACAGGAAAGCTGCCTTTCAGGTTTGCTCAAATGAAGTTGAAAAGATGCCTTCTCAGCTGCAGCCAGGCTGTGTTTCTGAGTTATGCATGTGTTGTCTAATTAAAACTTAATGGGAAAGAAGTAACTACCGCAGTGCAGGAGCATGTTGTGGTATCTGTTGTGTAAGGCTGAACTGTCCTCTCCTTGGTGGTTTGTTATATGAAGGATGGAGAACTGGTTTCTCACTGAGAAACACTAGAAACCTAGAATTTCTCCTCATTCACAATTTTCTTTCATAAAAATGGTGTGATACATGTTGGCAAGGAGGAAAGTGATGATAAAACCCAAAGCCTGAGTTTTATACAGCAGGAAGTACTGTGTTTTAAATGAGGTTTTGTAGGGCCTTAACAGTTTAGAGGTTGACCTGGCAGTCATAATTCTGGAAAATCTGGCAGTAAAATTTGAAATCATTACCCCTTCACATCTCTGTGCAAAATGTGCTGGTTGCTCTCCAGTCCATTAGCACATTGACGTAAAACTGGTGAAATAAAATCCAGCAGGGGACTGGACAGTTGTATTTCAAACCATTAAGTGATGCACTGTTGTTCAGACAGTTTTTTGTCTATCAAATATATTTCCAGATAGATTCAGATTGGGTTTGGCTCAACTTCATAGTCTGAGCTTGAAAAAGGAAGATGTGTTGTTGGGGATGAAGTGATATAAGTCAGGTTTAGTATGTTTGACAGAGTCATTTTGCTAATGGGTTGGTGATCCCAGTGTATTGTTCTTAAGCGTTTTCCCATATGTTTGGCTCAAACTGCATTTAATTGAAAAGAGATGAATAGTAATTGAAGCTTTGCAAGCAACCAAGAAGTATTTTCCCCCAGGAAAAGACAAAAAGGTGTATTTAAGCAGATGGTTGTGCTGATGTAAGTCGCCACATGGACAGTCTCACCCAGCACAGGGGGTATGAAGTAGTGGGGGATGTAACTTATGTCACCTACAGAGGTGCAGCTTAAACCCGTTCTCGTGCCAGAAGTGTTTTTCTCTTCGTCATAGGAATAGAAGGGTTTAAACTGAAACTTTGCTCCGTAGTCAAGGCTCAGCTGGATCCCTTGTGCCATCTGTGGATGACTGCGCCTTCTCTCCCCTCTGTTCTACCTTACCCTGTGATGTTACAGCTTGAAATTCCCCTTCTGAGCCCAACAATTGATTCCCATATGGAGACTTCTGAGTCTCATCCATACAATGGGTAAAGGAAGACCAAGTTGCCAGCCCTTCTTTCTCAGGCCATATGTAACTAGTGAGGGGTATTGATTTAGTTTTGATGTGATGTCGTTTATAAATATGCATGAGGATTTAAGGTTATTTAACTGTGCTTTTTAATTCTCCTTACATTGCTGACTCTTCTAGTCCAAGGTTTCTTTGTATGCACAGCAAGTTGCACCATGACAGCCTTGTTCTCACTGCCTGGGACCTCTCTAATGTTTTTTAATCCCAAGTCTGTAGAAACTTTTAATGTTCAAGGAATCAAAGGGCACAAAGTGATGCCCTTCTGCATAGGGACCAAGGAGCAGAGTCCAGCTCTCTGAGAAGCTGGGTTAGGAAACCTCGGACCAAAAGGTGATCATCACAAAGTGGGAGAAGGAAGGAGATGTAGGAGACCTTTTTCATGCTCCTGAAGAAGCTCTTTTTGTTAAACATCTTACAACTTGCTTAAATTAAAAAAAATTAACCTGATCAAATGGTGAAAAGGGAGGAAAAACCAAACATTTGTCTGTTTGCCCTGAGGAGATGGAAGAGAATGTACCCTCTGAATCGATATTTGGATAGTTCAGATACTCAGATCTCTTACTTGAGAAAGAGCAGAGCAAACAGAAGGAGGTTCTGCCTGTTCAACATATCGAAGTGAACCTGAATTGACTCCTCCTGGTGAATAATGTAGATAACTACATGGATAACAGGATATTATGTACATGGATATGTTTTTCTGAGATGCTGGAAGCTCCGTATTTGCTCTCTCGCTTTCCCTCTACCAAATTATCCATTAGCAGAGGAATTTCTCCCTGTGCCTGGTTGGAAGGTGAGGTGATATTGGGGAAGATGAGCTCTCCCCAGGGGTGAGACAACCACCACATCTCTGAGGAGTGATTGTGACAGAAAGAGTAAAACTTGGCAGTTCCGCTGTAGCTGCTCTTCCCCTCGGTGTGTTGCAGGGACATGTTTCCCTCCTTCTCATCCTCTGCTTGGCCGAAGCAGAAGGCGCGCGGGAGGCGATAACCCCTCGCAGCGAGAGGCTGCAGTGGAGCTTGTTTAACCTGGAACACGTTTGCTGTAAAACCCACTCAGACACTGCCCGGCTGCTCCAGGAGACTGTCAGAAATGAGTCCTCCAAACTGTTTGCGTCTGTCGCAGTTTCTGTATGATGTGAGAGGGAACTTGACTTGCTCTTTAAGTGGAAGTGCTTCCAGCTTGAGGCTGGGAATCTGTTAATGATGGTGGGTGAGCTCAGGGGTGCAGCCAAGGCTGAGGGTGCATCTCCATTCAGTGAAAGGCAAGGGTTTGCTTTGTACCCTGCCAGGCCGGAATTATACATGCAAGGACATATATAGTACTTTTACATGCATTAAATTACAGGATCAAAACGTTCTGGTGTACTTGGAGCCTTCAGGAGATTCAGTGTTGCTGTTAGGGCTGTTGTGGTTGACCTCAGCATCCAGCCTATGCCATGTGTTTGCTCTACAGCTACACAATGTGATTGACAGCTCTTCTTGTCACTTACTTTTTGGGCTTTTATATGCTCAGATGAACTTTGATGCTTCCTGCCATCCATCAGATCATGAAGACTTACATAATTTTTAATTATGCATCTTTATTTTTATATCAGATACTATCTATAAAAAATACCCGTAGAGGTTTTGCTTTTTTGCTAATGAGATCCATTAACTGGAAAATCCTATTACATTGCAGTTTCGCTTTCCTTTATGGAGTCTTGAAAGCAGGACCTCTGAAAGCTGTCATACTTCACTCTGACTCTTCCCTTCCTGGCTGAGTTCTGAGGGTCCCAGGGTGGCACAGCCAGTTCGTATTCCTTCTCCCTGCTGGGATCTACCTGACATCCCATCTGAATTTATTCCAAAGTAGACCTTTGCCAGGAAATTCAGAATTACGGAGACATTAAAATAAGATTTATTAATAAGAGCATTGTTGGGATGGAAAGCTTTGAATAGTTGAGTATCTCGATTGGAGTAAATACCATAAAAAAACCTCACTTGCAGGATCTTCTGGTCTACTGAACAGTATCTGTATGTGTTCATGTTGCAGAACAGGAAACAGAGCAGCAAAGCAATAGTTAACTTTTTTTTTATTTTTAAAAACTATGTGCACTTCTCTGGGAAACCTAGATATGGTCTGACACCTCACAACAGTATTTTCAACCAAAGTTACTTCATTTGTATGGGAAAGTTGATAGAATGTTTTTTGAAATTCAGATCTGTGAGAGCCAGCATTTCTCACCATATAAAGTTAAGTCTTATCTCTGAAAAGGAATTTTTATAACTCCCACTATAAGCTCTTTGGGGCTGTTTCTAGAACCTATGTGCTTTTTATTTTCAGTGTCTTTATCAGAGGTTTTTGAACCTGCACAGGTCTCCTCTGCACGCTACTAGACTGTAAATAATAGCAACTTTTTATGGACTTTGTTCTCTGGAAAGACAGGAATCCTTGACTTGAAAAAACTAGTGTAGAAACCCTGGAATTCAAATCTCTAGGTGGTAACAAACCATCCTAGAGCACACTATGATTTTCTTCCATTTCAATAAAAGAAAGAGCAGCAATTGAAAGGAACAGTGAATGTTTGAATGCGTTTTTTCCTCTAAATTGTCCCAACTCCATGCCATTCCGTGTCTCACTGTCCTGACTCTTAACCTTCTTGTCACGTTTGTTTGCATCCCAGACCTCATCTGAATGCCTCACTCAATGCAAATTATAGTCTTGCATCCTCCAGGGAACAAGCCATTTGAAAGGGGTATAGAGAACAGATCTCCTTTTAAAACTGTACCTGAAGGGCTTCAGCACCACTGCCGAGACATTTTATTTTATTACTCCTATTGCAGCAGCGTCCAAAATGTGCTACATGTTGTACCAAAAGATACGGTGTGGTGTTAGAACAGTGTGATTAGAGGGTTTTTGTCTGTGATACAGCCTAACTCCAGCTGCCTCCCTGGCTCATTGCTAATTTGCTGTAGATGCTGCGGTGAAAGAGGCCATAGGGAGGAATATCAATGAGTGTGGGTGGTGTGGAGGATCCGCTGAGGAAGGAAGAGAAAAAGCCCTGTAGAAGCCTTTGTGGGAGGAGCAGCTGATCCAGGTGTTGGGGTTGGCATTACTGATGGAGCGGGGAAGGCGATGTGGGATTACCCATTGCACGTGAAGGCGAGGATCTGAAATCTGCCGTGCTGGTGGAAGCTGTGCAGGAGTTTCTGGGGATGAAGAGGCATAACTCAGGCTAACACAGGTTGTCTTCACCCTTGCTGTTCTGGAAATGGGGTTTCAGGAGGCCATAGGAGAAAGCTTGCCTGAATTGAAGGAGTACGGACAAGAGGTCACGTCACCTGGACAAGGAGAAAGACCTTCCTGTTTTGTGGAAGAAGTAGCAGGCGTTGGACTAAGAACTGCCTAAGAGATGGATGAAAAGATTACCCAAATGAATTTCTGGTGCCAGGTTTCAGAGTTCTGCGTGTGCAGATGTTCACACAAAGATGATGGTGGGAGAGAGAAGGTGGGGAACTGGCAAGAGACCTGGTGGGAACAAATGAGCCTTTTCCCAACATCCAGCACCTTCTGTTTTTCTTATTTTTTTCCCCCAACTGTTTCTGATTTCAAGCATGCACATACTGGCAAAGCTATGAGGAGCAGGTGGTGGTTGTTGCTTATTTGTTAGTTTGCTTTGTCTCATCTTAGCAATCCATTTTTGTTAATGCAGCTCCTGTTCCACAGGCTTTAAAGATCCCTTGGTGTAGTTATCTGGTGTGACAGAGGGAGCTGGGGCGGGTGAGTGTGCTGGGCTTTGTGCACTGGTTACAGAGGGAATTTTTTGGGATGCAGTTTACTTTAGGTTTTACTCTAATCACTTTAACAAGACTGAGCAAAGAAACAAAAAGAACAAAACCAAGACACAGAATTTCCATTAAAATGGCATTTCCTGAGATAGGATTAAGCTTTCTGAGACTGCCTTGTACTGGGTGCAGAAATGCCTCCAATAGCCTTTTGTATGAGAGAGTTGAGTAACCAATATTTTTTTAAAGCTGTTTAAATTAAAAAATAGGTAGACCAGAAGAAGCTGCTCACCTGTGTAGCCAGGCAGACTCTAGTTAATAAGCTACTGCAGCAAGAGCTACAGTTGTCAGGGACCTTGCATGTGCCTTTGAGGTGATAAATTCCAATTTTACCTTCCCACTGTTTTTTTGTTCTCCATCTTTGAATAAAATTTCAGACGGGTATTGATGCAGGACTAACAGCAGACAATTCTTGACATAAATGCTGAGCCATTAACTGTAAGCTGAAGATAAACACGTTCAAAGACAATTTCTAATGATATGTGACTTCTCTGCTTTCATAACTCAGAGAAAGCAACGGGGTGTTTATTAGCTGTGTGCAAAGCCCATGTGGCTGTGTTTACCCACAAATACCACATGTTTTGAGGAAAGCCAAACAGTAATTCCAGAAACCAGAAGCCTTGTTAGAGACGTGCATTTGTGCGGCAGCTTGAACTGTGTAAAGGATCCGTGGTCAGGAGGAGGCACTGAATCCCAAGAAGAAGCTTGCAGGGCCCCAGAAGCATCATCAGCCCTTTGTTTTCTCACACAGTTGTTTGCTTGCTTGCTCACTCTTCCACCTTGGTGCCTTCTCTTGGGCTCAACATCCCTTCCTTGCAGGGAGGTCTCACTAGTGTGGATGGTTGGGCAGAAAATTCTGTCTGCTCACAGTCATCAGTCACAGATGTTACTGGCCAAGGCCTCTGAGCATCCCCTGGCCTTCATCCCTGTGCATTTCTCTGATCTCCGGGGTCTTCCTGCATTTTCAGCATTTTTCCTCCAGCCAGGACCATCATCTGCTTTCTGGAATCGCTTCTCTTTTTGGGAACCTGTCTTCTCAGCATCACCTTTCTTTATGGAACACTGTGCCCCTGCTTTTCCCCATCTAAAAAGCCTAAATCATTGATCAGCTTCTAATCAGCCTCCTAAGAGCGATTCTGTCTCATGTCTATCTATCTTTGGAGGATTCAGGATATACTACTTTTTTTTTTCAGTCCATAATTTACCAAAATTTGCAACCAGGATGTGCCTGCAGTGAGGAAGTAACATCCTCTGCTTGAGAGTTCAAAAGTTCAATTTTGGACATTCACCACCTGCACGTACCCAATGGTCTACTGCCTGTTAGTGTTCACAATCTAAGCAAGATTTTGCCTGCAAGAGGTAACAAGTGGAAGCAAGAGCATTCCCTGGCCAGTTGGATGCTTTGCAAACACTCCCCTTCCACCATCCCCCCAGCTGATGCTTTATGTTTTATATTTGTATACAAGAAACTTTCCCATCTGTCTCCTACAGCTAGATGCAGCCTTTATTTCCCATATGCTTCCAAGGTAACTACTGACCCATTTCAAGCTGATATAATCTACTAAGCATCTTAAATTGTCTCAGTTTAAGTTCTCAAGTATTGAACAACGTGTCCCAGTCTGGAAACCTTGGAGATTTCTGTCTTAAGGAGTCAGCATGGAAAGCAATTCCTGAGCCGAGGAGGCAGCAGTGCGTGTCGCTCTTATTTGGGTGGCTCTCCCCGTGAGCAAGATCGCGCGAAGAAGGCACGGTCCTTTCCTTGAAGAGCTTCCAGTCGCCAGCCTTTTCTCAGCAGGGGCAAGCACAAGCTGTTGTATCGCCAGCGAGCAGCGATTTAACTCAGCTGTCCATATGCTCTGCCAGAATTTATTGTGCTGCTCAGAAATCACAACCTTTTAAGGCTGATAGATACCAAGGCTATGAAAAAAATAAGGCACTCAAGCGCATGCCAGCCTCATGTATGGGTTTTAACGACTTTGCTTTCCAAAGCATTAAACAGGAGGAACCTGTGAGGATGTGAATCAGTTGAAAATCTTTGACACTGTCTGCTGACATTGTATCCTGACAGTTGTTGCCTTTTTGGGACGTATGGACTTGTTTTAATTTCATTAGCGATGTTAGATAAACATATTCACACTAGTGGAGATTATTCATTCCCTTTGCTACCAGCTCTATCTTCTGATCAGAAAATATCTGCAGTAGATGAATAGACCTTAAATGGAGTTGTTAAGCACTGAATGTTTCATCAAATGTAAAGTAATCCACATGGTTTTAAGTACTTTATTCTTACCTGTGTGCCTGTGAAAGTGAGTGGAGTAGAGAGAAAAGCTTTTATAGCTCCTGGAGAAAGACATTGCGGAATTGGGACTGTGCAGTTTTCAAACAACCAGGAGGAGAGATGCCAAAAGAAGTTCATCCCTTTTCAAGGTGCTGTCACTGGCAGCTTTCATTGTTCTTCTAAACAACTCCTCTTCTAAAGGAAAAGTTTCTGTTTTCCAGAGATTAAAGCAGTCCTGTCTTCATTCATAGCTTTGGCACTTGACTGATTCTTCCCTAATGGGCAGATTACTTAGGAAGTTTTTGAGCTGTAATTTCAACACGTAGACCAACATGCTGACTGTTTGCCGATAATATAGTTTTAAAAAATGACACGTAGGATCAGCACAATTATCTCCTCAGGGTGTTTTTTTCAAGCTGAGAGATGGAAGTGAGAAGGGAGGCAGCAGCATCTGACTTGAGCTTGTACCTCTGTTCTAGATGACAAATTGGCCCTGTTGCAAATTCTTTTTTCCATGGTCTTTTGTCAGAAAGTTTATTGATAGCTAGAGTCTTACTAAATAGTTCTGCCACGTCCCAGAGTGTTCCTGGAACATATTGCATTAAGCCAATATTTGTGTGTGGCATCTGTGGTGTCTGTCTCACGCAGTGATTGTGCAGTTGGGACGGTTTTTCTCAGTGGTCCGTGAGAGAGTTTCCCTCGTGTATAGCCTGGGGCATGTGCCTGGAAGGCTGAGGATAATGCATCAAAACAACCTTATTTCACAAACTGTAGAGCGTATTAACCTGCAGAGTCGACAAATCATCTCTGTAAAATGTCCAGTGCCCTTCTGAGACAAAAATGGTTTTGCTGCCTTAAGCATCAAATCAACTAGGTAGCATCTTGCTTTCCAGGAATGAATAATTCACTCTTTTAAGTGTCAACCAGACTTGGTTGCAATCAATCAAGCTTATTTATTGCTTCCCCCTAAATTGAAGTTCTGTGTACATTTTTCTGACAAATCTGAATTACTTGTTCAATGTTATTCCTTGAAAGAAGAATCAATGAATGCCAGCAGTTTTCTCTAGTCCAAGTCATTTGCTCTTTATCATCTCTAAATTCCAGTTTTTAAGGTATTAGAGAAAATAGGGGTACAGAGGGGGTGCTGCTGCCAAACTGGCAGTAATGTGCCATCTTTGCTCTCTGAGCCACTGGCCATGATGTGCTCAGGAGCAGAACGAGCTCCTAAGTTACTGAATGAGCTAAGGACGAGGTGCCTTTCTAACAGAGGCACAGTCTGTAGGTCATACATTGATTGCATCCCCCAAATGTCTCATATTTCTGTATAAAGGCACCATGAGCTTAAATGGATTTGGTCAAGCCTCGTGTTCAGGCCAAGTTTCCAAATCTGCAGCAAGCTTTATAACTCTTCTAAGCAACACCTCCTCCCTGCATGTGTTGGTTCAGCACAAAAGCAGCATCTGGAGCTGCACCTGGCCAGCTGTTCAGGGAGTCCCAGCCCCTGCTCAAGGAATGTGACTCCCTCTTCAGTACCTGCCTTTCAAATGCCACTGTTTGGTCTTCCTCTTCAGCGGCCCAAGATTAGAAATTTTTTTGAAATGGGAAAAATCTGTTTTAGATCTTCTCTCCCAGTGCCTGGAACACAATTTTCCAGATTTCTGCTGCAGAGCTGAAGGGACAAAATTATGGTCAGTAAGGCTAACTTATTGGGGAAAAGAGCAGTTGACAGAGAAAAAGAGCAATTTATGTTTTCCAGAGCTGAAGAGAGATGCCAGGAAGAGGTTGTTTGCTTTCTTCAGTCCCTGATTTCCTACCAGCATTAGAGTTTCATGTCTTTCAAATGCTAGTGAGATTTTAATGGTGCTTTGCTGTCTGTTATGTTTAGCAGTTTCCAGCCATGATTCTTCCTAGAGCCAATCCTAAATCACTCATTTTCGTGACACAAAGTCACTTCCAACCTTCAGAAATTTGGAAGAACACTCCAAATGTTCGAAGTTGTGATACCTTTTTGACTTTCTGTATTGCCTACACAGGCGACCAGTCCCTTTCATCAGACATTGTCTCTGGTCTGCAGCGTTTCCATGGAAAACTTCCTGTATTTATTTGAAACTCCATAGGATGTCAGTAAATTTCCTGGAGACTTAAGGAATGCTCTGCTTGGTGTGACTGTGTAAGGCAGCAGCACATTCTGGTGCTGAGGAGGGGCAGCTCTGGATGTGTGTTTTCCTTTCTTCTCTGCCACAGTGCTGCTGAGGAATCTGGAACTGGAGACTGCATCTTTCCATACCTGCACTCCCCTCACATACCATGTCTTCAGGCTTTGTTGCCTGCTTTTTGGGCTTTAGGTGGCAGTTTCCTGTGGGGTTTGAACAGGACCTGGCACGCTGGGATCCCTGTCTCACTTGGTTTCTTTTAGGCATTGCTATAATATAAACCAGCTGTACTAATATTTTAGCTTTAGGGAGAAATGTACTGGTTTGATGTGTGCTGTGTAAAAGAAAGAGAAAGCTGCTGCCCCTAGCCCAGAAATGTGGGTAGCATAGCAAATATGTTACTGATCTCCCAGAAATGTTAAACGAGATGGATTCTGCCACAGCCTTCATTTCACTGTGGGCTTTTAAGAAATTTGCCTGTCTTGGTGTAGCTTCAGACTGATGTGCTGAGGAGAGCTAGTGAGCCCCAAAAATAAGGCTGAGTCCTGATGCTCAGTTTTAGAGCATGATTTTTCAAGTAGCTGTGAGCTCTGCCTGACCTTGGGGCCAGAGCTGCCCTTCCTTGCTGGTCAGGAACAGCAGCTGTGCAGGGAGAACTGGGCCCTGCATGCTGATATTGAGGGTGTCCTTTTGCCACCCTGCATATAGACCCCATCACAAACTTGGGCTTGAATCTCTTCCCTTGAAAGACAAACATGAGAGTGAGGAGTGCCCTGACCTGTCTGGAAGAGTCCTGAAGTGCAAATAGCACGAGAAGGTAGAGGGCTGCGTGCGGAAACAGGTTTGTAAATGCCAGTGTGTCAGTGGGGAGAATATATCTAATAAGTTGGGGTGGCAGCTGACTTCGTCTCGCTCTGTTTGACATCACCAAGATGCTGCTTGTGTCTTTCAGTTCACACCTGCCTTTCTCTTGGCCAAGGCTGTTGGTAGGATTATTTTTTTTGTTTTGATGCTAGTTGCCTGGCTGTCAGTTCTGGGCTGTTTGTCTCAACCTGCCCATGGAAATGGGGTCACAAAGCCCTGTTGCTGTGGGGCTGTGGGATGGTGCTGCCCCTCCCAGGTGTTCCCAAGGTCTCCTGAGCCCCATGAGGCTGGGGCAGTGTGAGAACATGCATCACCCATCTGGTACATGGCCAAGGGCTGAGAGACCACATTCCCTGACTGTGGGGAATGCAAACAGCTAGGAAGGGTAATCAAAATTTCCATGCCTGAGTTTTCCCAGCTCTGTGGAGTGAGCTCTTGGACCAGGGCAGACCATTGGGGGTTCCCATATCCTTCTCTGTTAGAGGGTTCCTCCCACCCTCTCCTTGGCCTGGGACATACAGATGTGAACTCCTTTCTTTGTTTTCAACTTGTGATCTCCTTTCTTTGTTTTTAACTGGTACTTGTACTGTGGAATAGTGACTGTCCCTCCTATCCAGATATACATCTGTGGCTCAACTATTTCTCACAGAGGAGCACCAAAGTGGCTTCTTGGAGTAGTTAAGAGGAACCACCATACCCTCTCCCTTTCCCCCCACCCCGCTCTCTGGGTAAAAAAGCCCAGAAAAGCATCTGACCACAGTGATGGAAGCTGCTCTTTTGTGAGAGCCCACAAACTTGTCCAAGCTCCCCAGCACCCAGAGATGCTAGAGGATGCTTCCCTGTCCTCCCCTGGCACAGCCCACTTATGGAGCTGCTGTCCAGGAATTTGTCAAGCCCCTATTTGAAGCAGTTTTGTGTCTGTTGCCAGGCTCTGGGGCAGCAAGTTTCAGCAGTTCATTGCCTGCTGAGGGCCTTTACAGGCTGTGAATAGAGTATTTCCAATAAAAGTTGTTTGGGAGTAGGATCTTCTGGGGTCTCTTACCAGCAGTGACCAGCAATGCAGGATGAAGTTGCTCAGTCTCTGCTCTGATGTACACGGGAAAAAAAAAAAAAACACCTAAAGTTCTAGCACATTTTTAATGGAAATGAAATGATAAAATTGTGATAATACCTACCTCATGCTGCTCTTGAGGATTAATTAATGTTTACAAAATCACTTTAGGTCCTGAGATTTAATTGAAGGAAAAATATTACCATATAAAATACCTTTTTATGCAGGCACTGCTATAGGATTTCAGCTGGGCAGAGTGCCGTGGCAGCACATGGTTTGCTACATTTATGGTTGTGAGGCTTCCTGTAGTTTATATAAAAATTGTCTCTCTGAAATCACAAAAGTAACATCAGTGTCTTCCTCTCTCTTTGAAAGAATATTAATTTGCCGTCATAGGACTTGACTGCCTATTTAAAGTGCTGTAAATACAACTTACCTCTGAGAAGAAAGAATGGAGTGTCTGTTCCCTTGCCTGGGACAAGCTGATACAACTTGCTAATGACTCCACCTTTGGAGTCACCTAGATGTTCCTGGTTCATAAGCAATAAATGAGGCTGGTACTGGATGTCCTGCTGTAGTTTAAGGGTGTATCTGGGTGTTCATTATGATCTCCTGCTATCAAGAGATTTAAAATACAGCTATAAAACTTCATTTCTGGAGTTAAATTTAACTGTGGAGGTGTCAGCCAGGGAGCAAGTTCTGTTGAGTGGGGTGTTTCTGTGATAATTTTCTGGTTTTGTTTGTTTTTTGTAGGGTTTTGGTTTGGTTTTTTGCTGTTGTTTCTTTTTTGTTTTGCTTTGTTTCAGGTGGTTTTTTTTAAAAGATGAAATAGCAAGAGAAGGAAAAACAACATTGAGTTTGGCTGACTTCAGCTGTTGGAATAAAACCTTGTCACTGCATAAATGTCACTTTTTTTTCTGCTGTGACATTTTTTGACTTCACACAGAGCGGTACAGGCTGGGTGGACTTGGAGGCTGGATCAGTTACTCAGTGTGCTTCTGTTGTTTCTGCCACACAGGGTGACTACGACCCCAGCAGAACCAAAGTTCTTCATTTCAGCATGAACCCAACGACTCTGGCCAAGCAGCAGCGCAAGGAGGAGCAGCAGCAGCTCCAGGAGGAGTGTGAAAGGCTGAGGGAGCTGGTGAGGGTGCTCGAAGGAGGTGGCTCCATCTCTGGGAATCTGGAAGGAGTCGGGAGTTTTCAGTCACCACAAGAAGTTGCAGGTAGGCTGCTGGCTTGTGGTCCTGAAGATGCTTTTATTCATCCACGTTGCCAAAGGAGCTGACCGCAGAAGCAGATGGAGGCATTGCAGACAGTGTGCTTGATGGAGTGGTTATAAGGAAAATGAAAAAAGCTGGGTTGATGCAGGAGAAAGGGAATGTGTGGTGGCAATCCTGTGGCAGTTTGGTTTAGGGTGGGTGTTTAGGCTAAATAATAATAATACATATAATTTGCTCATGATAAATGAAATGCCGATACAAGAGCCCTCATAGGCTGATGCTGCTGATGGAGTGAAAGGAAATATTTCCTTCCTTTCAGGGCTAGTTTAGCCCTTGAGGTAGTACAGACAGCAGGAAATAACTTTCGTAGCTGCAGGGAAGCAAGTGGTTGAAATCTTTTCAGACCTGGCTTAAAACAAATTAATATTGTTTATCAGTGAATATGTGCCCCATTAATCACAGCAACATTCAATACTCCATGAAAGCAGAGTACATCTTTCACCGAGCTAAATACGTTTCACAGAATCTGTGGCTCTCCAGTACGGTTTGTCTTCTCTTCACGTACCTGAATGAGACTGTTTAGTAAAGTAACCCCAAAATCCACACCTCCAGACATGCTCTCAGACTCTGTAAATCAAGGTAAGGATATCAATAAAGCTTGACCCATCACCTGCAACACTGCAAGGGACTGGGCAGAATCGAGTCATACTGCAGAGCCCGGGAGATCTTACTGCTCTAACTCTCCCATGCCCTCAAAAAAATTTTATTTGAGGAGAGAAAACTAAAAGAGAGCTGAAGGCACATGTGGAGCTAACGTGGGGTTAGCCAGCTGCATGTACATGGTCAGTGTCTAGAGGTCAGGATCCTCCCTCAGATGAGGCTGGAGAGAGCAGAGCTTTTCTCAAGGGCTATGTGTGCTGGAGACTTCAGACCCACAAAAGGGCACAAAAAATATCTTTCACTATTGTGAAACTAAAATTCTCAGAAAGCAGCTTACTTGTTTTCCCATTTCTCAAACAATGACACATTATTACTGCAAAGAATGTGTTTGTTCCAGCATCTCATAGTGGATTATGGCACTGTATAGCCTCAAAAATGTGATGGTGAGAGGTGCAGATGGGGTGGTTTGTAAAGTGAAGAGCTGACTGGATGTTGGAGGTAAGTGACAGTCTGTCACTGCTGTTAGTGGATGCTCTAACAAATGCATAAGCATGAAACACTTGGCAAGCGTTTGAGACCATCGTTGTCCGTAGGAGCTTCCAGTCTGAGCCCCTGCTGAGCAGTTCTTGGGGATAGTTCTTTTATTGCAATTTGAATTTGAAATGCACTGGGTTTTAGGGGTTTGAATTGCAGTAGATGCTGCTGCCCAGTGCCCTTGTCTGTCGTTATGTCCCTGAGTGCCCTGCACATCTAATGCTGCAGGTCCACGGGGCTGGCAGTGCCCCACGAGCCCGGGGAGGGCAGGGCCAGAGAGGCTGCAGAGGTGAGGTCAGCTCTGTGTCTCTGCTGCTGCTGAATGAACCTCTAGGGTATCATCTGCAGTAATTAGACCATCTCTTCTGGGGAAATGGTTTTTCACGTGTGCCTCCGGTGATGTGTTAGTCAGAATTATTATTCTGCCTTTCATGCAGTTGCTTTTAGCTGTTTGTGAGGTGCCTCTGTGCTGGGATGTTACCAGGTCTGTCATTAGCTCAGAAGGGATGCATTTTTAAAGCTGTTTTCGCTTTTGCCTTTGATTCCAACAGGAAAGCAAACAGCTCACTGGGTTTCAGGGTGTTTTCAGCCTCATGTATGTGGTGCCTTTTTTTCCCTTTTACCCGACTCCCAAGCTACTGCATTCGGACTGCTGGTCACCAGCTCAGATGGGAGAGGGCATCAGCTGCAGAGCCTAGCAGGGTGGGAAATACTTCAGTGTCATTTATCACAGTCACAGGAGGGCCCTTTGCATTCTCAGAGTGCCTGTAAGTGCATGTGGAAATGGTTCTTGTAAACAAAATGGGAGAAAAGAGCTGTTAGTGAAAGGATGGAGGAGCCCCGTGGATGACTCTCTTTGAGACCAGGGTGAAGGTGGAGTAAGCCAGGTTATATGGGAAGATCTTGTGTTTTATCTTGTATTCGGTGTGCTTTTGTGCATCGCTGTCATGCATGGGACACACAGCTATAAATACTCCTAAACTCTCCTTTCTGCTAGGGGAATTCAGCAGTATGGTTGGCGCGTGAAGAGTATTGGGATGTGCAAGAGACACTGAGGATGTTAGAGCGCTGACTGCAGGGTTAGTGGGTGATTCTGATCTGGCTTTAAGTTAGCCAGGTGAGTGCTGGGTTTGGCCTTCTTGCTGGGGCAGGGAGAGCTCGTGGAGGGTTAGGGGACTGCTCATCGAGGGCGCCGTGCGAGCTGCATCCATTTTTGTGTTGATTCCATCCTGCATCCGCAGCGTGGATGCAGCAGCTGTTCTGCAGTGGCTTAACAACGTGGATTCGCATGGCCGGCAAACTCACACTGTCTCCCTCTGGGTAAGAAATGAAAGATCCAGCTTTTGCTGATTTCCTAGGATCTCCACAGCTCTGCCCACAGAAGCAGCTGCCATATGCCTTCCACTTCAGTGTATTTTCAAGGTGTGAAATGGGCAGAGTGTGGCAGAAACTCCCTCTGCTCTGTTTGTCACTGTGCAATTGGCTGCCCTGGGAAGGGATGTTTGTGCATAATAAGGGAGCAGGTTTCACTGAGCTTTGTGAAGCTGTTTCTGTACAAAAATAACAAGAATTAGAGTTTTTCTTGCACCCCTTTCTGTCAGCTGCAAGACCCATCTGTCTGTTTATCCATCTCATTCTTATGACACATGCAAAAGGCAAATTCAGTTCTCTGAGCTTTTGAGGTGGGAGGTCCCTGGTGTCAGAGTTAAATGGGATGAGGAGAGAGTTGGAAGAGTGTGGATAAAAGCTGAGGGGACAACAAAGGTCATATGTAAGTTTTCATTTTGCCTTTAGACAAATAGAAGTAAATGTAAGATTTTGCCATATGGCCTGACTGGTGGATTGGCAGAGGTGAGGAATTTGGGTGGCTGGTCAGGTTTGCTGTGTTCAGCAAGCTTACGTGGTCTGCAACAGCTACACTTGTGATTCACAGAATTATAAATATACAATAAAAAAAAAAAGGCATTAAGGACAATGATGTTGATGGTTTTGATAATAATATATTGGCCATTATTAAATCCCTTCATTGGACTGGAGTGCAGCACGTTTTTTCTGATCACAGTTCCGACTCCTGGATAGGTAATAAGAAAATTATTACTGTGGACGTTAAAGCTCATTAAATGTGACTCTATTAAAAATCAAGGTTATGCTGGACTTTAAATCTCTTTGAGCATAACCGCTGGAGGCTGCAGCACAGCCTGGCAACTTGCCATGTAGTTCAGTGGTCCTCTCCTCTCATTTATGCCATAATAGTCTCCGTTCAGATGGGGACCCAGGGCGGTTGCAAGGAGAGCTTCGAACAGCGTGAGCTTTAACAACATGCCGTCCTTTTTTACAGTGTAAGTGTGCAGGCAGGCTCGTGTTGTATTGACAGGGCGGGTCTGTGGCTGCTGCACTCGGGGCAGGGGCCGTGCCTTTGTGGGTGCTGTGTTTCTCTGCCGGTGGCTGCACGGGGCTGGGTTGTGCAAGAGCAGCGTGCACCAAGGTCAGACAGCCATCTGGGGGAGAGGCTCCCAGTCCTGCTGTCTCGGAAACAGGGATGCAGATTGTAACAGCTTTGGAAAGGTGGTGTGGGGCTTTGCTGCCCAGATTTGGAGTCTGTTCCAGGTTTGCGTTTCTCTTTCCCGTACTCCTTGCACCTTCCCCCCACCCCCTCTTCTGTATTTCAGCCTCCATTTTCTGCTTTTTTTCTTTCTGCTCCATAGGTTTTCCTGGATTTTTTTTCTGTTTCTCTCCAGGCCATTTCTGTTCAGATCTTCCTTTTTTAAGCCTTATGTGGTCCTGGCGGGCCTCTTGATGTCTGGCGCTGCTAGAGATAGATTTGGGTGTAGTTGCAAGCAAATATGTAGGTGGCAGCTTGACAGAAGTAATGACTTGTAGCAAAGCATAGATAGAAACGAGAGAAAATGCTTCAGGTGCTCATTGTCTCCATATGTGTTTTCATCTTAAAGGCAGTATATCTGAAGGTGGGAATGGATGACCCATGGCAGCTGGTTCCTGACTAAAAGAATGCACTAATGTGAATTTTCCATGAGGGCTCATGATTTATTGCTATCCTATAGGTACAGTGGAGCATTTCCTACTTCATGCAGCCTCTCCCTGTGAGAAAGAGGAAGTGTTTTTAATATTCTCTCTGGTGAGAGACAGACTGGCACCCCTACCAGGAAGGAAGATGGGGAAATCAGCTCTGATTTCAACCATCTGTGGAGAATTTTTGGAAGTGAACATAATCCCACCAAAAATGAATGCTATTCATCCATCTCAGTGGTTTCAGTGTCCTTCTTCCCTTGGTAGGAAATAAGTAGGAAAAGGGAGTCCTTGATGAAGGACTGGGGAATCTCATTCTGGGGCAGATGTTTGACCCTAACAGAGATGCTACATCTGACATTCAGCAGGGGCTGTCCCCAGCATCACTGCCATGTCAAGACCTTGTAAAAACGTATTTAATTGAATTTAAATTGGGCAATGAATTACTATTAAAATAATCTAATCTTGTTGAAGTGACAAGCCAGAGATGGTAAAATTTGTCACTGTCCCAGTGTGCTTGTGCTTCTGATGAATGTGTTTCTGAGTACAGAAGGCGACAAAAAAGGAGCAGATGGAATTTAGAAGTTGCCATTCTCCATCCACAGTTGGCTGAGCTGTTGGTGCTTGGAAGCCTTGGTGCTTCCTACCATCTGTGTAGAGAATCCACACATGATGAGGGCTCCACCTGTGAACGAAACCTGAGTCCACCTGATGAAGGATTTTTCCATGACCTTAGTTGCTGGTGGGTGCACATGTCCAAGCGCAGCCTCCACTCCTCACTTTGTGCCCGTGGCTCCCACCATCCCACTGGTCAAACAGGGCTGGGCCAGGTGAGTGCAGAGAGGGCAGCTCTCCTTCAGTCACATACTGCCTCTTCCTAAAGCAGAAGGAGGATTCATTAGGTGGCACTTCTTTCACCAATGTTTAACGTTCCAATTCCCCTTCAGTTTGTACTGAAGGAATTGCCTTCGTTCTAAAGAGACACAAAAGTCCGGGGTGTTTGCTGCCTTCAAATGTTAGGGGACTTCTGGTAAGAGCAGGATGTTAGCCTTTGTGCCCTGCCTGGATCTCAGTAAATTGCTTTCTGCATATCCCAATTTCATCTGAAGTTAATAAAGAGCTTGACTTTGCCTCTGGTGTTTTACTGCACGCTGATGAAGGTCTGTCCTCTTTCACTCCAGAGGCAGCTACATATCCTTGATGGGGAAGAAATCATTCCCTACTTTTCCCTGCATCCGGGATGTTGCGTGGCTTCAGTGTACAGACCACGAATTCTATGGAAAGCAGCACACAGGATGAGCATTATTAGCAGCAGTCCTTGGGAGCTGCTCCTCCTGACCTGCTTGGAGCTGCTGCCCTCCCATGCTGACGCCACAGCCGAGGAGCTGGGCCTCTGTGGGGCAGTCCCCCCACCTCTCAACCAGTTCTCATTATTGTTTTTATGGTGCTAGTTTCTCTTCTGCAAGACATTTAGGCCGGTCTGGGACCTGAATAGTATATTAAGACTGGGAATAAGCTGATAGTTAAATAGAGCTTACCTGGATTCCCTTCCTTATCATCAGTATCCTTTTGCCTCAGCACAGCACAGATAACCAGTGGTTCTGCTAAATATACCTGTTTTCCAGGTTGGGACCTCCTGTTCTTTATATTGACAGCATTACAGAGACTGGGGAAAGAGTCGATAAAGCCCTTTGACATCACAGTGGTGTCAGTGGATTTGGGCAGTATAGCTGAAAATACCTTGAAGTCTTTGTGTGTTCTGATTCAGCAACAGTGGCCTTTGATGGCAAATGTTCTGCACTACCAAAATCAGTGCAGGCACCTATAAAGGACCAGGTTTCTTGGCCTGAATGAAAGTCTAGTACCTCAAGAATGCTGGAAGAAATGTTCTGCATTTTAAAAAAAAAAAAGTCACTTTCATCGTATATAGTATTTGTCATCCAGATAGATTCCTGTGGGTTTTTTTGAGATAATACAGATATGAAGTCATGCAGCACTGAGTGTATTGCAAACAGTGTGCCCTGCCTGTGGCAACATGCCATGAGTCTGTTAAACAACCAGAGACTTGCCCCTGAGCACAACATGTGCTGCGAGCAGGCCAAGGGTTGCTGACGGAGCAAACCCCCAAGGACGCCTGAAGCCTTCAGCTTCCAGTGAAACTGTGATGGGAGGTGCCAGGGAGACATTGCTGGGACTTTCAGGCTCTGTCTGCTGTCCAGGGAGCCAGAGGTTTGTAATAGGCTCTGTAATGTAGTTCTGTTGTAGTTACTGAACGTGTAAAACTTGGTGTCAGTCAAAGGTTACTATCCAGGCTATACTTAGCCTTCACAAAGAGCAAAAAAAGCTGCAGGATTTCTTCCTGCTGTTCTTTTCCACCCAACTCACGTGTGGAGTTCTTGGAGAACTTGATATTTCTATTTTTGTGAGAGGCAGCCTGTGAACCTCTATGATGCCTCCTCACAGCTCCAGTGACTCCTACAAGGGCTTTTTTTAAAGCATCTCCTACCCTCCTGCTAGGCACTGTGTAGAAGTCGATTGCAAAATATTTGGTAGAAATAGAAACCTTGTTTCAGAGAAAATAAAGCCATTTCACAAAGAAAAAAAAAAAAAGTTAAAATAAGTTGTGAGAGAGAAGGAAATGGAACAGAAAATAAAAATGTATATGTGATGAGGGGGACCAAATTCAAACAAAACTATGAGAACATCTGCAGTGGTTTCTGTAGCAATATGAGGAAGGAAGCTCCCAGGGGGAAGATTCTCTGGGCTTATTGATCCTGCTTTGAATCTGGCTGTAATGGAAATGAGTGGCACTGCAAGAAGGTCCAGCTGAGGAGAAGGCTGCTGGTTTCCTGGGAGGATGCATTTTCCTTACTCAGTACCGATGCTGTAAAGACATGGCGTTACATCTGAGAAGGAAGAGGCTGCCTTTGCTGAGGTGGGTGGGAAGGTTAGAGGTGCCTGATGTCATTACAGATGGGCAGAGAGCAAGGTTAGAGGGGACTTCTGGGAGCAGATAAATCAACAGAAAACGTGTAGAGAAACCTGGGCTGACAGGGAGTATCCTGTCTCCTTTTGGCTTACTCTGTATGTGGCTTTGAAGTAAAAACTGGTGATGGAAATAGTATTTTTAAGCCTGCTGACTTGGGTTTCTAGTTCCCAGTCCATCAAAAACTGAGTGAAATACTAAGTGACCATGAGGAAGAATTGTTCTCACTACCAGAAATAACCCCCAGGAGCAGCTGTGCTCCTTCATTTCTACCCAGGGAAAATTCAGAACCTTTGCAAGGAGAGAAATAAGTGAGCAGCAGAAGGATCCAGACCCCTTCTCTCTGTGTTTTAACTCCTTCAACATCCTCTCCCACCTCCAAATCCTTATCAAACGCCATGAGATTTGCACTGTACAGATACTGCCACATGAAACATAACATGCTTGTCCTGCATCCCTCTGGTTCTTCCACATCCCTCTGCACTGATGGTTTCTTCACCAACCAGTCAAGCCAGCAGGCTGTTGAGCTTTATGGGTCTTGATAAATTTGGGCAGATGTGTTTTCCTGCTTGGATATTCGAGTCAAGCTCTCGCTGTTTGGTTGTGTCCTCCCTGGTGGCTGTGTGACAGGATGTTCCCACATCATCTCTCCAGTCCAGCAATTCTCCTGAAGGGAAGGAAATGCACTGTTATCTGCAGCTGCCCTTTTTCTCCCGAGAGGTTGTGGTTTGAGCTGACTCCGACAGCAGTTTGCACGGAGCAGCTTTTGATTAGGCCTGATGTGCCACAAGGCCTTTGGATGTACACAGTTGAAAATGCTCTTTCATTCATCAGCAGGATTGAGAAGAAAGGCTTGTGCTGATGTCTCAAATTCAGGCCGACACAATTTCCCTGACATCAGAAAAACCATCCTGCCAGTGTGGTGGAGCACCCCGGCAGCGGAGAGCCTCAGATCTCTGCTCTGCATCGTGTCAGTGTATTGTTTCTCCTGGAAATTAAAGCTTGATGCCTCTGTGAGCAGTCAAGAGGGCTGGAAATCTAGTGGAGGAACTTTGCAAGGGGTGTCAAGGATACTGGGAAGTTTTTAAAAGCCTTGTGCTGGCAAGGTGAACATCCCCTTGGTAGGGGATGTTTATTAGATTCAGGGAACATTACAGGAATGGGAAAATACTGACCTTATTTACCCTTTCCATACTATCCAAGGTGGTGGTTTTCCTGTTGTGACAGGGTCATAACAGGAAAAAAATTACTGAATTTGCTGTTTTTCTCTGGAGTCCTCATTTCGATTTCCAGATAAGTATACATGACTGGGAGCTGAAATCTGACTGTCTTCACAGGATAAATTGGGGCTCCTTAGCATTGAATCCCAAATGAGGTGGGGTAAAATGTGTGGAGATTGAGAAATAAAGTGTCTCCTCATTCCATATTTTAAAGGGGGAACATACAACTAAAATTCAGAAGCCAAAGGATAATTTTTTGCATGGACTCTTTTTCTGGTTCACTTTCCTTTTTGTGGGAAGCTCTTTTTTTTCTGGAAAATTCTGTTTTGCAGTTGAATTCCCAGTTTTTCTTTTCACTTATGCTGATTATTTAGGAGCTGTAAATGAAGTAAAATAAGGCTGTTTCAATATTTTAGAGCAGCGGCTGTATTTAAGAAGTTTATATTTGATGAGTAAGTTGATGACATTGCATTATGTGAATTTGATGTGCAAAGTTGTCACTAAAGTGTAAACATAGTGACAGCAGGACCAGCAATTCCCAGCCTAATCAAGTAAGCCGAGTCACACATTCTTTGAGCTATAGCGTAATAGAGACTGATTTACATATTAAAATGAGAGAAGCTACACAAATCCAACAATTAAGTTGATATTTTAATTGCCTAAAAGTCAGGAGATTCAAAGTTATGTTTCCTGCATCAGTTAATTTGCCACCCACATCTATTTGTGGTATTTTCAATGACTTTATTAGGTATGAAACTAGTGTGGATTAAAACACATTAAATGTTAGCTGTGAATGAAAGGAGAGCTTTGGATTTGCTGCATTAGAGAGCAGGATAAGAGTACTGAGGATTTCTTAGTCTGTTTAAAAGTCATAGAAACAAATTCTAGGTAATTTCTTTCTTAGTATTCTAGTAGGCATGTTGGGAGGGAGGGAGAGGAAGCTATGTTCAAATGCAATGAAAAAAAATTCCCATTGGTCTCCATAGACCTTGAATTATATCCTTAACTTCTTGTTTTCTTTGTAAGGAATAAGCTTTATTTAATTGCAAATTCGCACAAATGCACTAGTACCACTAAGAATTACATCAATATATGGATTGTGTCCTTGATGTTTATGCTGGTTTCACAGGGCTGATCTTGCATTCAGATAAGCTCTCACGTATACAGCTCCCTTATCTCCCCATGCTGATGTTCTGATATATGAATGCTTGTTCCCTGTGCTCACAAAAAGCTATTCACATGCCGAGTCTGACGATTTTTTTTATAATCCTTCTTTGAATTAGACTACAAAAAGAATGTGTTTGAAAAGGTTAACTAATGGATATGCTTTTCTCCCTGATGAGGAAAAGAAAAATGGAGAAGTGCTGAAAAATGGTCAAGCAGAGTTTTGATCAGGCTTTTCTAATCAAATACATTCTAGGTGGTGAACAAGTAGGAGAAATGTTAATCCATAGTGGATTTATTTGGAATGGAGAGCATCTATTTGGAAAGCAATCAGCGTATGAAAGCAGACACTTGTAATTACTTTGCTGTCTTAATCATGGCACTGACATCAGTACCGTGATGTGGTAATGCTTCGATAGCCTTTTGAATGTGGTGCTGACA